>VZTE01002393.1:31182-69278 GCA_013397775.1 Eulacestoma nigropectus
GGCGGGGGGAGGGAAGGAGCAAAGGCTGGATCGTCTCTTGCCCCGCGGTGCCGACGGTGCGCCGAGAGCTGAGGCGGCGACGGGGGTCTCGTGGATTAAAAAGAGGAAAATCCCTTTATAAAGGAGGAGGGTTCAGTGGGGTGAGAGGACCGCGTCCGTCAGAGCTGGGGGGAGGAAGGGGGAAAGACGTCAGAGTGATAGGGGACGTTGGGGGGAAGTAAGAATGACTCAGGGGAGACATTGTCGTGTCATGGCAGGGAAGCAGGGTTAGGAAGTGAAATTGAGGTGAGAAGACAAAAGGGAATGAGGGGAGACAGGAAGGAACAGGATCATATTGAACCAACGGGAAAGAGGAAGAAAAGAAAGGGCGGATCTAAAAAGACATATTGAAAAGAGAGATGGAGGAAGGGAAGAGAGAGCAGAGGTAGGGAGAGGGAAGGTGAGCTCTGTGCTCTTCTTACCCTCCCTGGCAGACTTCCCTTGCCACCCCTGGGCCTACCACTGGGCGAGCACCAAGGCATGTCTATGAGAGGCTGGTCAGGACTATCTTTCCCCATACCTCCCTTCCAAACCTGGCTGAACATGTGTTGGCCTTTCCCAGATCTGGGACTGCTAGTTCTTTGGGAGTCTCCTTTTTTTTGCTGTGCCTCTTATAAACCTCACCTGCAGAGCTATGGTAATACCAGCTTTCCTGTGCTCGCACTTTTGCTCTCTGTCTCCAAATGATGCTGGACAATATACTTCTAATTGCTGAGAATAAGGATACATGTGCAAAGGGGACCCACACATGCCCTTGCCCCAGTTTTGACAAAGGGAAGATCATGCTGAGCTGTGGCAGTCTCTGTCGGCTCTTGAGAGGCAGTTAACATGGGCCATTGGCTCATGCAAGTTGAAAAGTAGAAATAAAAAGCCCACAGGAGCACAGAACTGCTATTGGCAAAAGAACTAACTTGAAGCAGAAAATCTAAAACCATCCTAGACTCAAGAGGAAAACTGCAGTATGGGAAGATGTAAAATCAGCGAGGAGGAAGTTGGCGATTTATAAAAGCTCAGTCCACTGCAAGGAATGACCCAAGGGCTGGCACTTTCCTGCATATTTGCCAGCAGCCTGGACAGTTTGGTTGGCAGAGCAGCTTTGTCTGCCTGCTCACGAACTGCTGAGCACATCACACCAAGGTAGCCCCAGCCATTTATTACGTGCCTCACAGGAAATAAATTATGATTGTGTTACTCATAAATTGATTGTGTGCATAAGACTGCTTTCAGGTCTGGCCTCAGTTGAGAAACCCAAATAAAGGTGGCCAAAGAATTAAAGGTTAGAAATGTTACTATTTTTGTCAGCTAGACTCACGGGTTTTTCAAGGATGCTACCGGTACAATGTATGCTTTGGGGGAACGCAGTGAAAACCTCCTCCCAGTAGTAGGCAGCTGAGACATATCTTAGACACAGGTGAGCATCAAGGCATCACCTAAACAGAAATACTGTCATAGAGCAAACACAATTAGGTATTTAAAGGTATACAATATATATATAGAGGTATTATTAATATATAAATAGTAGGTAGAAGTCACACACCTTGGAAACAATGAGGGCGTCTCAGGAAGAAAAAATTTCTAGCA
Source organism: Eulacestoma nigropectus (assembly GCA_013397775.1). Lineage (NCBI taxonomy): Eukaryota > Metazoa > Chordata > Aves > Passeriformes > Eulacestoma > Eulacestoma nigropectus. The sequence continues at coordinate 32,803 of VZTE01002393.1, forward strand.
ACTAAAATATACTAGAAAATGCTTGGATGCTAAAATGGATGTCAAACTAAATTCACACAAAGTTTTAATTACGTTTTAGTCTGGTTTTGTTCAGCTTAATTAAAAAAAAAAAGTCATGACAAGGCAAAGCATGGCTTAAGCCTGTCTTAGACAAATTAAAAAAATATTAACCAATGGAAAAAAAATCCTTTTTTAGATTAAATCCCAACTCTGATCTTCAATGAAGACTATAACAAATTTCTTTTGTCCTTAGTGGGTTATATTAACAATTTTTTATGGAAATGGAGTGGGAAAACTATTTTTCATTATCATTATTTATAGAAAATAATTGATTTAAAATTCATTATATTTTAATCAAATTCATTAAAACGAATCCTGCACACCTATTATTTTTCATTTATGTAGACTCTTTTGACAAGTTTTGTCTCTTTGATACTCTAGAATGATTTGCAACCATCCACCCAATGAATCAACTCTGTCTGAGTTTTTACCTTACTTTTGCCAATGTCTACTTTACTCCTGTAGTTACTCAACTACAAACAAGTCAAATTACACATCCTCTCATGAAATATCCATTTAAGCTCTAGGTTCCTTTAGTTGAATTTAGTAATTTACTATCCCTTCTTTTCTCATCCACTGCTGCTATATCAGGTAGACTTCTAATGCTTTCTTTTGGGAAAGGCTTGTGCTGCGCTGGATCCCTGTGTGCATTTTGGCAGCTGCACCCCAAGAGCATCTATCACCCACATCCCACAGGGCTCAGCTCTCATGATATCTGAGGGTGTGTGCAAATGAGTACCAGTAAATGTTATGTCCCTTGGGAAAAGATGTGCTTTGGTGCTGGAGGTATTACATGCAACTGCAAGACTGATTCCGTATGAGACCTGACCACATTTCCAAAATAATTACTTCTGCTGTTGAAACGCATAGAACTGAGGTCATCTTTTCCAGGAAAAGAGGCAACACATTGGTAGTTTGTGGCTTCTAAAGCAATTGTACTGCATCTAAACATAATTTCCTTTTTTTAAAGGGCATAACTTGAAAATATGCTGTTTGAAAAGAAATCCTGAAACTTAGTTTTATTTATGTTTAAGAAAGGACACAATTTCTAGTGGAAGCTGTCCCTGCCCATGGCAGGGGGGTTGGAACTAAATGATCTTTAAAGTCCCTTCCAACCCAAACCATCCTACAATTCTATGAAAGTTGACACAGACTCCTGTTTTTAATCACATTTCTTTATATAGCTATTAAGGAGCTGGAACAATGGTTGGCTTTCATGTACAATACCTATCTTTTTTTTTAACTAAAGATGTTACAATATTTACAAAGATTTATTGAGCCCACATATGGTTATTTGGACTCCCTCTTGGTAATAGCAAAGATTTTTGCATTTTTAAACCTATGTCCATCACTGAGACTTTGCTTGGGAAAAGGTCATCTTGGATGCAACTAACAGAGATGATAAAAATATTTGTTTAGGGAACGTTAGGCTAAACAGTCACCCAGTTTTTTGGTTTTTTTTAAAATGCTTCCTGCTAGTTGGTCTCAGAGGAGTTTGAATAATAGGAAATGTGAGGGACAGATACTGAAGTCTACTGCCAATAAACGTTTATGTGAAGGACTATAATTCACAATATTAAAGAAGTCACAGGTTTAAGTTGTGATGTAGGACATCTAAACAATAACTATTTATATGGCTACACAAACTTTCAAGACAAATTTCTAATTTCTCATAGATTTCTATGTTTTAAATTTTCATGGTGTAATTATGCGTTTTATGAAATCGGATTACAGAGTTACTTAAAAACATTATCTTTCTTAAGAAAAAACCAAACAATAACAACAACAAATAACCAACCTCAGGGTTTTGAGGTGCGTTCCCTTAATTAAAAAGCTTTTACTACAGCTTAGTTGAAGGTCTGTACTAAGAGTTTTCCTGATACTTACAGAAAGATTTATGTAGAATTATTCTAAAAAAAGTCCTCTCCATCTTGTGGTTTTTGGGGTAGTATCCATCTGAGATTCCTTTCATAGTTTCTTTATTAACCGTGGAGTCTCCAAAGAAATCATCCATTCATTTGCTCAACAGCTCACAAAACCCCCACCTGGATGAGAACATTTGGAAGATATATTTGATGGTTATTTACAGCCCCCGGTTACCTTGCTGGGAGGATACAGCTGCAGTTCTGAGCTTTTAGGATTGGAAACAGTGTAGATCACTGATGTGACTCTTTTGATAGTAAACTGGATAAAGTGTCAAAGAAACAGACTTTTTTTCTACTGTGGCAAATGCTATGGGATGTATTTTTTAGTACTGTGCTATAGTTCCAGACAGTTTTTAGTATAAAACAAACAAGCAAAACAAAACAAAGATTTATAAGAATCTAAAGTTTAGTACTTAAAAGCATGAGAAAAGCAGAGTTAAGACTGTGTGTGAAATCTTTATGTCGTCTTGTCCATGTACTTTTCGAGTCTTTAACTGCATGATCACATACTAATTGTTCCTTGACATGCCTATCTCTTCCAATAAGAGTTAATCTTCACTATTTCTGTTTCTATGTCTCATTAACTATGTGGCCTTGCAAGTACACTTCATTCAAACTTTGCAATGAAAATAAAACCAGTGATTTCCTCTGGGTTTCTGTGGCGCAAAGTACTAGTGCTTCACAAACACAGATAATTTTATCTACAGAGCACACTAAGGGAATACGTGACACCTTTGTGTAGATTTTCGTATTTAAAATATAGGTCCGGTCAATTTCTGTTGGTGATTTATGAAAATCTCAGAAGCAACTAATGTTTTGTTTTGTTTTGTTTTGTTTTGTTTTTTCTGAAGTTCTGAAGAAAAGAAAATCAATATTCAATCTAAGTCAAACATCTGGCATGAAAAATTACAGCTTGTAGCCCGGTGCCTGGCAAAGTTGTATGCAATTAAAAATAAGCCTTTTATCGTGAGAAATTTCAGGCAACCTGAACTGAACTAGCTTTTGAACACCTGTTGTAAGAAAGTTGTCATTAAAAAATTGAAATTAAGGCATTGAAAGACAAAATAGAGCATGTTCTATTTTTTCTTTCTCTGACACTATTTGTATTGCATTTTTCCTGTTTTACTTTGTAAATAAGAGCAAATCAGATCAAAGATATACTGCTTTATGGTGAACTCTTATATTTGAATTACACTGATTAAAATGAAGCAAGTAAGGAAGTTGTGCATTATTGTAGTTATTGTATACTGATATTCCCAGTTGCTTCCAGAAGCCAGTGACATCAAAGCTCCATTGCCGTAAGTGCTAAGCAAACGTATTGTAATGTGAAAACCCTGATGCAGAAGCTGTATATTTTCCCTTATTCTTTTCTGCATTGTTGATCAGCATCACTGAAAAGCATGAGAAATGAGCAAAAGAACTGCAACAAAGTAAAACTATAACGCAAACCATAGGTTCTTAATACAAGACGTATAAGTAATGCATGTCATTATTTTGATTTTTTTTAAAAATACAGTGAGTTAGGATCAATAAAGGGGAATAGATAAACCAGAGATCCGCCTTATTTTGAATACCATAAACTAAATGTGATCAAGCTGATTGAAATGCTTATTGGATTCCTGGGGAAATCTGTCCCTGAGCAATAAATCCGTCTGAATGGAGACCCACCATTTATCAAGCTCACAGCAAAAGGCCTTTGAGCTGGTGGACAGCTGGCATAGGAACATCCTCAGCTACAGGCTAGCATTTCTACCATTTATAATTCACCTTGTATGACAACTTACAATGTGTCAGTGACCAATCACATGCCCAAGAAAACAGGGAGCATGCCTACATAGGCATTATGATCTTGAAACCACATTAGTAATTTCCATCCACAAGGGAAACAGAAAACCAAGTATACCCCAAAGCTGAAAGAGATGTGTGGTGAGTGGAGGCTGCCAGTGCTTCACCCCAGTAAATAAAATCATGCAGTCATGAGCAAACTGATGCACAAGTGGGCCACAGATCTGTTTGCAGAGCTTGGAGACAATTAAGCATCATATCACAAAAGATCTCAGAGCAAAGGGAGAAAGCAAAGGAAGGAGAGAAGTTTCTGAACTGCTTTTGGAGCCTTTACTGACTATATGAACATTCTGAAATGGTGGTGAAGATGGCTTGTAGTGAGTTTGGTTTGAACTGAAAAGGATGCAAAAAAACCCGAAGACTAACAGATGAATTTAATCCATGCTCAGTTGTTCTTCATGTTTTGCTACTTGGACCTGCAGTGCTAGTCATGAGGGCTTGATGTTAACCTGTCTGGATGCAAATGGTCCATTATTTACTTGAAAATTTTCTGTTGTGGTACTGGAAAAAATCAAGTAGAAATTGAGAAAGCATTTCAGGAACTTTAAGTTTTCAAACTTAGTTTAGGAAAGAATTTTTTTTGATGATAGCATGGAAGAGACCTTTGCAACAGCAGTTTCAGAAGAGTTTAGAAAAATGTGCTTCTATACTTTCACCAGAAAACCTGCACAACCCAACATCATGCTGCTTTGAACTTTGTTCTATTGAGACTTCTGTCTTTAGAGGAAACCTCTAAAGAATTTTGGTGAAGCCTCTGATAACTGGTTCTTTCTCATGATGAACTTCAGATGAGTAATATAGTATTTATAGATGCATGGATACCACCATCTACTAGAATTTAGAAAGCAAATTGAATTAAAACCAACCAAAAAACCCACCAAATAGTAAAAATCTTAAGCCTTAAACTAAACCACACAGGAACTGTATTTTGTTAACTATGATCCAAAGATGCTGTATGAACTTTACTGTAGATGTTACTATTATTAGTAGGTATGGTGCTCATGTTCTTATTACAAACATGATTTTCAGTGTATAATTTTGACCACATAGGAACTGACAAAAAAAAATTGAAGAAAATCCCATTGTGATTAAAGTGTGGCAATTTCCTTGGAAATGTCTAGTGAGAACAATGTGAAAAACTGGCCTTCCAAGTATCACTATCAGGAGCTGATCCTAAGCAGTACAAATTCATTTTCTCTGTGGCATGGGGCAAATTGATTTATCAAAAACTGGTACTGTTTGGACTCAGTTTCTCTCTACTCATGTCTGTATATTTTGGCTAAAGAATCAATGATTTCTGGAGGAAAAAAATCTTGAAAAATTGATTGGATTTTGTGAGGATTTTAAAATTAGGTAAATCAAACCTTTAAAAATTTTTTTTAAAAGCACTGGTTTTTGAGTAATATAGCTGAAATATCCACACAGGTCAGATGACCCTATTTGGGCAATGAATGAGTCTGTTGCTTTGTGCAGGGTTTATATTAAAAAAAAGTTGAAACTAGCATCAGTCAATTACAAATCTCAAGAAAGAAGAGAAATGTGTCAGCTTTAAACTAGTTTTTAATAGAACTCTTGTCAGAACAATTACTAGATCTCCTGTATAGTACTTACAGAAACTTAATTAAAGTCTACATCTGCTAAGCTTGTTGTGAAAGCCACATAAAATGTGGTTTAAGCTAGCATGGTTTTTTTCACAATGCAAATTAGACAATGAAAATTAAGCATATATAGATGGGCAGCCATTGACAGAGAGAAACCCACTAAGTCATGATATTACCATGCTTCTTCATGCTTCTAAAGTTTTCAGAGTAAACATGAGACCTGCCTTCTGCAGAGTTTTTAAATTCTGTCTTTAAAAATGGTCAGTGTTTCTTCAAACGTTCATCTCAGTTCTCTTACCCCACTGCTCCATTCCTTCAAGAAAATTAAAGTCTGTACATACTCACAGATGTCTTAAATAACACAAGACATAGTGCATGGGTGTACAGAGGAAAACCAAAAATGGAAATCCTTCCTGTAAAAGCCAGTAATATTAAAAAAAGTGTCAGCTTTTTAGCAGCCAATAAGCTGCATACAACCATCCAGGCACATTTCAGAGCTGCTTCTTAATCCTGTGATCTAATTTATAAGTGATCTACAATAAATGCAATTTGGTATTTTGAAATTAAATAATCTGTCTAAATAAAAATAGAAAATGTATTATTTCTCTACTGTTAAGTCAGAGAACTTGAAATAGTATTTGCAGCCAAATTGAAAGCAAATGGTAAAATTATTCTGATTTTATCCCCTTCAAAGTAATTCCTCTCATCAATGTCAACTGATAGGAGGTGATTTTAAAAGCACATATACTGCTACCAGGAATTTGAAAACTGTGCCTGTAATTAGCGTGGGAAATTGGTATCATAGTAGATATATCCTTGGAGGAATGTGAAGGAAATGTGGGTGGATTTTTTTGGTTTAGTCATAATCTTAGACAGAGTATTCAGGATATAAAGATAATGTGTAAGTGCAAGCTCTGTGGTAGTTAAATCTCATTAAACTTTTCCTGAATTTATGTAAAATTGTCAAATTAGAAAACCTACACATTTAATTATGAGGTTCACAAAGTCAATACTTCTGGTCTGAAGCAATGTCCAGTTTCACCAGGACAGTCCATTCTAGTCACAAGTTATTATTTTATGAGTAGTTTCAAACTTCACTGGAGAAGTAGATTGGTTTGTCGTTTTTTTTTTAAGTTTGACTAATGCACATTCAGGAATGTTATTGAACACATACCATAATATTAGTTGAAGCTGACTGGAGTATTTTTTCTTGTTTTAAAACAAGTTTAAATCAATGGGATTAAAAAAGTACCTCCAATTTCAAGAAAAAACTCTTCCTTTTGAAGCAATTTCAGAGGATTTGGAACAGAAAGGGAAGACAACTGGATTAACAGGGTAATCTGGACCTTTTTAAAGATACAATATAAACATATTTATCTCAGTTCAAGGGATTCCAGTGCCTGGGCATTTTGTAGCCCTTGTACACAGATGTATATGATACAAGGCATTGTTTTTTCTTCTGTTTGTATCACTTTGTCATTTGTTTCAATCAGTGCTGCTTAGATACAAACATCTTATTTTCAGTATCTGCAGTGATATCTATTTAAAACTGAGAGTATTTCTCTGTTTATATGTCCAGTGCTATCACTATTTAGTGATTGCATCATTATGTTGCAGTTGGACTCTACTTTCAGTAATTCAAGTTCTCATATGGATAACTAACTGCTCATCATGACAATCCTGTGGATTTCAGTGGTTCCCCCAATAGGTTTACAAACTTCTTTAACTCTGAATCTCAGTACCTACAGATATCTTGAAACTGATCAGTCAAAGCTGAAAAATGCTTTCACTGAAAAGTTCTTGACTGTGGAAAAAAATGTCTTATCTCCTCTTTCATTTAAGAATGTTTTCATCCAAATCTCGCCTTTTTGTTTCTGTTTTTCTCTGATCTGAGTGTGTACTTTAAATGCAGTAAGAAAGCTTTTGGCACACAAATCTATTTTGATAAAATTACAAATAATATCTCTTGCATCTTCTGTATATCAGTAAGTGTATAATCCTGAGGCTGCTTCAAGGTCTGACAGAATTACTGTAACTGACTTCAGTAGAACTTGTATCAGTACGTTAAAAAATGGTGAATTATAGAAATGAAATTGAGTCACCAAATGCCATAGATTTGTTACAAGACTCTTGGTCTGCAAAGCAGAGTGTAAATGACCAAAATACTCCGGTTGTGAGACAGACAATACTTGATAAAAGAGCATCTGATCACAGCAAGAAGGATTTTGAAGGCTGACTTTGAGATTGGAATGGCCAATGTTGACCAGAAAACCTTGTACCTACCACTAATTCTTGGGCCCTTGGTGCTGTTTGCAAGGCATTTGAGGTTCTCTGTGTGTCAAAACCTTACACTTCATAGTCATAATTGTGGCCAGTTGCTAATCTTGATGTGCTCAAGGAATGGAGAATGTAACCTTGCAAGACCTATGGCTCCTGCAGACCTGGGTCAGAGCAGGTAAAGAAAAAAGGAAGCTTGCATAGCTAAACCAGTCTGTGGATCCATAAAAGGTTTAAGTATCTGGTTTAAAGTACATAAACCTTACTAAAACTCTGATGAAACTGACACTGTCAGTACAACATTCTTTACCAGTTTTGATTAATTCCATTTTTAATTAGAATAATTGCTGCTATTATTTTATTTATGAAGAAAAAAAAAAACCCAAATAACTGAGCTCACTAACTGATCCTTAAGGTATTAGTACTTTGACACATTTGGGAAGCAAATGTAAATATCATGAAAGCTGGTATTTTTCTATTATTTGTTGATCACTGAATTGAAACTGGGAAAAACTGATATTAAAAATTGAAGCAAACCTGGCGACAATTCCATAGACGCATTTCACTTGGGGAATTCACTAAAAAATGTGCCTTAGAATATAATTTTGGAAAGGGCTCATAAATTAGAGGAGGTGAAAAATTAAAAAATAAGAAAAGGAAAGAAGCTAGGCTCCATTACCCAGTACTCTAGCAGATTTATTGGGAAGTCACCCTTTCAGCTAGTGTTTTTATAACTTAAACAAATTGCAAGTAAACATCATATTTGTATGTGACTTTTCATGAAAGCAGTGTTTCAAAGTGATTCATTATTACATGCTCTGTGGTATACAGGCTATCCATAAAGCTGTTAGAAGTAATGAGAACAAGAAAAAGACCTTGTGTGCTTTAGCAGAAGATTGCAAACCTGGAGTAACTTGAAAACAATATAAAAGGAAAGGATTAACCTACAAAACTGATGAAACTTACATCAACAAATGAGAGGCTGTTCTGAAACTCAGTAGCCCTTCCTACTCGCCTCCTGACTATGACTTAGTGCTTCAATGGAGTGGCTTGTTATGTATTGGCTTAACCAGTCTATATGATTATATACTGGCTTAACTAGTGTCTCCTGCTCTTCTTAAAATAATAAAAAATATCAACACATGGGAAAAAAAAGAAAAGCCAAAGACATATACTACTTTTTTATAATTAATTTTTTTTTGAACATGTTTTTTGTAATTTATAGACTGGTTTTGTGCTTCTATTCCAAGAAATATAAACTGGAACAAAGAATTATGTTAGTATTTATGATAACATAATAATTACTAAATGGTTGGTTATTTTAAATTCTAGTGTGTGTAATATAAGAATTAGTACAGATTAATTAAATTAATTTACACTAAAATTGTCTCACTAAAATTTACACCAAAATTTCACTGGCTTTCTAGTAAAACTATTATTTTTACTTTTGTTTTGTTGTTCCACCCTGCTCCCTCTTGCAGTTTAGGGAAGTCTGAACCAGGCAGGCGCCCGAGGGTATCAGCACCATGGACAGAAGCCGCGGTGACGAGCCGGGCTCTGCCGGCACCCGAGACCCATCCACGGGAATGTCTAAAGCCTTCCCAAGGTCTGATTGCCTGAAACACCTCTTAGCCTGCAGCAGAGCCTGTCAGTGGTGTCATAGATCAGCTTCAGTCATCCAAAAAACCCGTGTGTTGGGAGCAAGGAGGGAAAGATTATGGCGTGTGAAGGTCTCGTAAGTTCCAAGACCCTAGAAAACACTGCAATGAAAAACGGAGTAAATCATGCTTTGCCAGCTAAATAAACTACTTTGACACTGTTAGCTCTTTGATGTAAGGACTGTATTTTTCTTTTTGTTTGTTTGCTTGCTTGTTTGTTTTGGGTGTTTTATGGGTTTTGTTTGTTTGTTTGTTTGTTTGCTTTTAATAATGTCAGGCATATTGCAGATACTCTTAAAACATGATAAGAGACCCATATTTGAAAATAATGGTCTAGGCAATATTAATTATGACGTCCCTACTTATTAAGTAGCAATCATTAAATTATTAAGGATTAAATAGCTTCTAGTCAAATATACAGACTATTTTGTTCTTTTCCACCCTTCCAGCGGAGAAAATTGACACTGGATGGCCTCACTGGGAAGTGGGGCTTCCACACAACAGATATGTGAAAGTGTATAGGGTATGTAACACTGCATTTATTAAAAAAGCCCCCCAAAATCCTGTCAAAGATTTTAATTTCTCTCTATTCTGCTCTAAGTCAGGAATGACTTAGAAAATAATTAAATTTTCCATTAAGTGATTTTAAAGCCTGTATCAAACCCAGGTACTGGGGTGGCAGTAGATAGTGTCTGTGGTTCAGCAGTACCAATCTTAACAAAAGAAAAGAAACCTTCTTACCTAACTTCAGACAGAAATATCAGAGGCGTCTTCATGTGACTTAGTCGCTCCAGACTCCCTTCATGGTCAGTGAAGTGTGTGCTCACGTGAAGTAAAAGGTGCAGGTCACCTGAATCTTTGAAGACATTTGCTAAGGACAAGGGAAACTGTGGTCTTATTTTTTTTCTAGTGGTTAGAGAGGGGTAACTGCTTCAGAAGCAGACTTATCCACTGCAGACGCCTGTTTTTATCCACACAAAACCCTCAAACGCGGACACTAAGTACTGTGCCAGCAACTGGGCAAGCATCAAGAATGTCTTTGGGAGGATTAAATATCTAGGGGTGGGGAGGCTGCTGTGAAGCTCCACACAGCTCATCATTTGCCTGGAGGATATGCCATCAGATGATAGATAGTACCTGACTTGTTCAAATACTTTCACTCATACTGAAACACAACCAAATGACAAAGGTCCACAGATTAAACCTCCTCTGCATGCATTTTGTATCTCAAATATAAGCCTCTGCCGAGAGTATTACTTATGAGACCATAATTGTTTTAGCTTCACATTCTCCTCACTCTTGGATGCTAGTTATAGTTTAGTTTATTACGTGTTTCAACATCCCTTCCATTAAAATTTCAACAACAAAAAGTAAAATTACTCAAACAGATGCCAAAAGCTAAAAACATTCAACTGTCATTTCCCCCCCCCCCCCCCCCACCCTTTTTTTAGGTTATCTTATATTGATACAGACTAATAGAGTGGAAAGGTGGAGATAAAGGTTACATTACAGAATCAGGTGATTAAAAGAAAAGTATATAAAACTCCCTCTTTTTTATTCGGGGTCTGCTTCGAATGAAGCCTCTTCTTCCTATCTGTCGCACACAGACACAAAAAAACCACGCAGACCTGGCCAGGTGGGAAGCAAGAAAAAGAGAGCCCGGGGCAAAACCCCGAACTTTATTTTATATGTTCTTAAGAACCACTGTGGATTGGAGGGAGAAATTACCACCCCTCAATCACACTGGTCAAAGGAAAAATCCATCAAATGTCTCCGCCTAGAAGAATGGAATGAAAAACAATAAAGTACAGATAACAAAACATGACCATGTTTACAGAAAGTGCGTGAGAACTTCTACTACAAAAGTAAAAACACAGAACAGTAGAAAAACCAGGGCGACACCTATCAGTCCAATGAAAATCAAATGCAGGAGAAATTAATGCAGTATTGTCCTCTTGAGTCTGCAGATAGCTGAAGCAACAGTTCTGCTTCAGGAAATAGGAAGGATGCTCTAAACTCAACAAATGAAGTGGGTGACTGATAACGACTGGAGGTAAAGGCTGAAAGTGTGCTATCCAGTTTTAGGCATCTGATAGATCTACTTGAGTCAAAAGTTGAGTTTTGCCTACACTACACAGCCAAGGAAGAAGGATTTTTTTTTCTAGACACAGATGGGAGTATATACTGAGATCTCTCTGTCTCCTTCACTTTTCTGGGAAATTTTATATTATTAAGCTCTTTCTATAAGCACACTCACTTACTGCCGAAGTTACATGATATGGATTTCTTTTCAGCCTCTCTCTGCTCCTCTCCATCCAAGTTAGTGAATGAAAAATTATCCCAGTAGATTACAATGAGATGTTTATCCAGGAGTTTAAAGCCATTTTCTGAACTCCTTGTATGCCAGAAAGGAGGCCATGCAAGTGCTACAGCTTTCAGGTTTTCTTGTCATTTTTAGTGCAAGAGTGGTAGACAATTTAGTTGTATCTGTGGTATGCTTGAAACTGGAAAACTTTGGATAATAACACAAAGTACAAGAAACATTGATTTTTAAAATTTATTTCCTATTTTTTTGCAAATTGAAAAAGCTAACTGTTCCACTTATCTATTCACAAATCTCACATTTAATGCTGCAAAGTATTACTTCTTCATCTAAAGGAAGTTGTTGCGGCATTTCCTGCCTCCCAGAGCACCTCTACAATCCTTGCAACAGTATTTAGAGCCTCCTAGGGGCATCAGGGATCATGGATCAGGTCCTCTCCTCTCCTCTCCTCTCCGACCCTCTCCGACCCTCTCCGACCCTCTCCGACCCTCTCCGACCCTCTCCGACCCTCTCCGACCCTCTCCGACCCTCTCCGACCCTCTCCGACCCTCTCCGACCCTCTCCGACCCTCTCCGACCCTCTCCGACCCTCTCCGACCCTCTCCGACCCTCTCCGACCCTCTCCGACCCTCTCCGACCCTCTCCGACCCTCTCCGACCCTCTCCGACCCTCTCCGACCCTCTCCGACCCTCTCCGACCCTCTCCGACCCTCTCCGACCCTCTCCGACCCTCTCCGACCCTCTCCGACCCTCTCCGACCCTCTCCGACCCTCTCCGACCCTCTCCGACCCTCTCCGACCCTCTCCGACCCTCTCCGACCCTCTCCGACCCTCTCCGACCCTCTCCTCTCCTCATGTGATTCTCCTCCTAGCAACATTATTTCCTCTCATTTCAGAGTATGGCATAGCTATAATAACAGCAAATAAGAAAAACCCCCCTCCTGCCTTGTTCCTCACTCTGTTTACTGCTCGTTCACTTGCACAGGGGGAAGAGTCACAGATCACACAAATATTGTGTGTCACGGCTTGTACCACTGGAAGCTGATTAGATGAAGTAAAATGGTATTGCACTGTCCTATACCAGCATGCTAGATAAGTGACAGATATATTAAGAAAAATAAAATTCAGCTGTTTATGGTTTTCCTAACTACTACCCACAGAACACTGTACTGTTCAGTTATCATTTACAATTTAGTGCCAGAGATAATTTTCAGACTAACATGTTACCACTCAGGGAACTGGGTATTTATTTTTGCTTAAGCCTGTGGGACTCACACATGTGTGAGCCCGCCAGTTTCCTTGTGTCAGGGCAGATGTCATTGTGGGGCACAGCGAAGGAAAGGAATCCCTCCTCACACAGCCATACTTCGACTTTGTTTCTGGCTTTGCTACCATATGCTGTTAGGCTAGAGAAAAAGCAGACATAATACTCCTGGATAGTTGGAGTCAGATATGTGCTAATCCCTTACCCATTTCTCAGTCAGTAGGAGGGATGAACAGCAACCACTGCCCCCAGCATCCCAACCTGTGGTATTTGGAGGTGACACCAAACTATGAGTATTGCCTGAGCAGGCACATGGTCTGGGCTGCAGTCCAGCACACACCCTGCAGCATAGCTCAAAAGGATCCTCACAAAAGTCTATTGCAAACAAATTTGGGTTTTCAGGAATAAGATGGCAATACAATTGTAAATAATATTTTTTAAAGGGTCAAAGAATTGGGAGTTGAATGATTTTTTATACTTTTTGTAACTTTCTGTGTATTTTAATGGTAACTACAATAAAAACATGGTTTTATCTTTATTTATTTTTTATTTATTTATTTTTGTTCCAAAGACAAACACAATCTTAGCATTTTCAGATTCAAATAAACCTAGATTGTGGTAGTGAACCACTGAACTATGACCCCATGGGGAACAAAAGAGAAATGGATCCAACCATGAACCCAACAATTTTGGAAAAGAAAAAGACTTTTGGAAAGCAAAATCACTGTCAGCAAGTAAATTACTTTGTATGAATCAGGCGCTGACTTTGGTTCTCTGTCCCTCCCCCCACAGTTTTTTCCTTTTTTCATAGCAAAGAGCTACATGGAAAGTATGTGTCATTGCTAAATGATCTGAGAAAGGCAGAAAAGGGGAAAGGACAAGATCATTTCACTGGTATGGATGAGCAGACAAAAACAACAACAAGGCAATCAATTGAGCAAACAGAGGCTGTGGCAGCAACAAAAATTATCATCATTCTCAAAATCTGAGATGCAAATAAATTTGTAGAGGAGTTATTAATCATGACATAATTCCTAACAAAAAGGTTTGCTTATAGAAGGACTTTTATTCCTGCCTCTAAAATACCAAAATACTAAACAAAATCAGTAATCTTTTTCCTCTGTGCAAGATTTGTAAATCTGATCCCCTTTTTCCCCATTCAATTACAATTTAAGACTAGATCTCCCACTGCTCTGAATTACTGTGCTTCCAAGACATTTGTGGTACTTTCTTGATGTGCATTACTTGATGTTTGGGTTCTTTGTAGGGGTGGTGAAGATGTGAAAATGGAGTTGAAAACCTATTTCTGTTCAATCTATGAACACAGCCTGGGAAATGCAAACTTTCCTGCAGCACATAAAGATATCAGGACCAAGTACCCAGCACATAAGAACGAATATAAAGATTATAGTGTATTCTTATTTGCAAAGGGGTATTTACAAGAAGTACTCCAAGATGCCGTTTAAGACCATATTCCATTCTGGTTTAGCCTTTAGCTTCTGAATTGGAAGGAATTTCTCTTTACAACAACAAGAACAACAACAAAATCTTCACAGGTGCCTCTTAGATCTGGTTTGTTTGTTTGTATTTAATACACAGATCTGGTGAAATTAAAATCAGCTGATCACTTAATTCCTTCAGTGCAATCTGGAAACTGTATTGATTAAGAAATCTTCAAAAGTGCCCTTGGAGACTGAGTTTCTGGCATCCATAGGTTTAAAAATTCATAGAGTCATAGAATGTTTAGGTTGGAAGGGACCATAGAGATCCTCTAGTTGCAACCCTCTTGCCATGGGCAGGGACATTTTCCACTAGACCAAGTTGCTCTGTACCCCATCCAGCTTCCCTTTGAACACTTCCAGGGATGGGGCACCCACAGCTTCTCTGGGCAACCTGTTACGGTGCCTCACCACCCTCTGAATTTCATCCTAATATCTAATCTAAATCTCTCTTCTATTATTACCCATCTCCTCTGGGTAATGCCACATTTAAGAAGAAGGAGCTAATGAGAAATATTGCAGTGTAGATTTTAAAGCAGTTTTGACAAGAAAGGATCACAAGTGCGGCTGAAAGCTTGTTTTATGTTTAAAAAATCACCTTGGACTCGAGCTTTTTAGTATCTTCTCCTTTCTAAAGGCATTTTATTCTGAAAAGCTGAACACACTCCCATTAGCAACGTGTTCAGTCAAGAGCATCTGGGGAAATATATTTGTTGTATTAAAAAACCCACACAAATATTCCCACATTTGCTGTGTGGATAACACATAGCAGCTGTATTGTAAAACCTCATGCTTTGCAGAACACAGTCCATCAGAAGAGAGGTGTTTTGGTTCATTTGAGAGAGAGATGACTATAAATCACCAGGTGGTAATAGAAATTGTCAGGAAAAGCTCTGCTCAGCAGCACAGGAATGAAGGCACAGAGGAGAGTTCGGTGGGAGGGAAACTTCCCTGCCCACCTGCCACTCCTTCCCTGTGTCCCTACAGCCATATGCTCCCAATTTTAATTTCCTGTCTCAGGCAGGACAGCTCCCGTCTGTTCTCATTTAATCTGTCTTAAATGCCTTCGCCTCATTTAACCCACCTTTGCCTCAAAGAGAAGAGCTCCCCATCTCTTTCCTACCACCCATTTCCCTAAGTAGGCTGCTGAGATACTTTTTTTACTGGCACCCCATTTGAGGGCTGCCTGTCTATTAATAGGTGCAATCTCATATCCCTGACAATCCTTGCTGCTTTTCTGTCGGGGACATGCAATGCTCATCATGGGTGAGAATTAATGTCTCAGTATTATAAACTGAATCCTGAATGGAGGTTCAGACCCTGGAGATTGTGAGAAGAACAAGTGGTTAGTGTGTGACATGGATCTGACTGTGTACCTATTTTATATTAATGAAGGTGAGAAGCTGCTAAGACAGTTGTGATTACTTCCCAGCTCAGCAAATGTAGGTACCTTCCAAACTCCACTGGGATAATTCAGCTACTTTTACAATTCCCAAAATTGCTGGAAAATTAAGTTTTCTTGTAGATATCTGGTGATTTCTTCAGCTGTTATTTGGCATAAAAAGGCAAAGTTGTCTTAAAATATTTTTTTCCTCCAGGTAGAAGCCTAGAATCACAGAATTATTTGGGTTGAAAGGGACTGTAAAAATCATCTAGTTCTAACCCCTCTGCCATGGGCAGTAACAGCTTTCACTAAAACAGGTTGCTCTAAGCCCCATCCAACCTGGCCTTGTCTGTCTAATCAGTTCAATGGCATTTTGCCTTGCAGAATGTTTCACTCGCTCGTTTGTTAGAAAAGATTGTTTCTGAAAAAAATGCTCTGATGTCCAGTCTGTCTGGTATTCTATCCACGACAAAGAACCAAATTTTGGCCCAAGAATCCTGCTGTTGTATTGTTTTTAGGATAGCGCATTGAGGTTTGGTGTTTTGAGGGTGCCAGTCTCCTGCAGTAACAATGGTAAGATTCATTTGATGTCTGATTTGAGGTACTGAAATTTAAATAAAACAGAGAAGGTGTAAAAGGATTGTACTGTCATAATTACTTTTATTTCTGTCCATTTTATTTAAGAATATTTTTATGTTTCAGGCATACTTTTGGGAAGTTGTACCGTGATTGTGAAATACTGTATTTCCATACAATCGCTGAGATTATTCCTTTGGATTTGCCACAAACACTTGCAGGCAAGGCCCTGTGTGGTGCAGCAATGAGGTACACCATAACTTGTCTTACTAGAGACACTGTAAGTAAGTAAAAGCAACAGGATATGGTATCACAGATCCTTTTATCCTGCTTCTTGCTTGCATTCTGGACCCAAAGAAGATTTCTGTGAATCTGACGAGCTGCAGGGGGTTTTGTATGCTCTATTACTTGGAAGTGGCATTGTAGGACGATGTCTGCAGAGATCATCTGTGCATCTACAGTGTTGAGCCGGGTGTCAAGGTGGGTCCCTTGCTGAGCAACACAAAGCAAAGCTGCATCTGTCTGCATCTCAAACTCCTCTAGGAGTAGAAAAAGAAAGAAGCAGTTTAAAGATACTGTGATTCCAGAGCTTTCATGTGAGAAGAGCCACTTGAGACTGGTAAAGATTACAGCCAAGTGTATGATACCTGCTGGAGTGTGAAAAGCCTGGAATTAGAGAAGATAATTACTCACCAAGCAGCACCCACAGCTAAGGGAAGGTTCCTGCAGTGCTACGCAGTGATGACCTCCAACAGAGTCCGTGGGGAAACAAAACCCTTGCCTGCTGTCCTCAACATTTGGTGGAAAGAATGCTTCCTTTCTCCAAGTGGGTGAAAGGGGCAAGGATGGGAAGTCCACTCTTTAGTTCTCTTACCAGACATCAGAGACACACTGACATGGCTTCTATCTCTTGGATCATTCAAGAAGAGCAAAGAGAAGGGAAATATTATTTTCACTTCTTCCTCAGGCCTTTTATTTAGAAGTAGATAGTAAAAAATAGAACCAGGTTTTTAAGCTCTTTATTCCATCTGATCTTGGGATAACAAGATTTTACAGATGTGATGTATTGCATTTTTCTTGAGGGAAAAACAGAGAAAACTCTTGGAAAGACCAAGATTGCAATATATAAAGATTGTAGGGTTTTTCTCGTAGACAGCTCTTGTTGCACTTTTACTGTGGTCATTTTTAAATAGAAAGTGCTCAACAATTTGGTGACCTCTTTTGTATAGTGTTACGAAGCTTAGAACATGGTTAGCATTCTGGGTTGTGCACACAACCTAGTTAGTAAAGGGAAGATAATCTAGACTAGATTGTGAGCATCCTTCTATTAATCTGCACTGAAGATCACAGAAATGTCTGATGAGTCTGATGACTTCAACCCCCCAAGATCATCAGCACAATTCTTTTGTGTATTCAGTGTTAGGCACTGGGCAGGGGTCAGGGCAGCAACATCCAGTAAAAGAACAACCAGATTGTCCACACCTGAAAGTTTACAATCTGAAGAGGTTACCATCTCCCTCAGATCTGTATTTCCTTCTCTTGTCCTCATTGTATTAAATGTGTTTCTGAGCTGGGAAACACTGATGTCTTATGGAGCTGCAGTCCAGCTATGCTCAAGAATCCTGCATGTTGTTGAACCTGCTCAGGTGTCCACTTCTTGGAGTGGGTGTTCTATGGAATGGCCACAATAGGAATGAAGTTTTTTTCTGAGGAATATTTTTCTCTAGCACATGGAACAAAATCTTTGCTTGGTAATTAACATGTGCGCAAACACAGCACAGAAAATAGATCAGCTTCCTCATAGGTCTAAACAGAAACCATCAACACTGTTAGTGTTAGTGTTTAGTTAGTTAGTGTTTCTGCAGTTGTTGTGAAGATGCCCAGACCTCTTGGTTGTTGTGCACAAGTGTCTCTAGATTTACTCATTACAAGCCTAGCTTTTTGCTGCCTCCATGAATAATGGTTTTGGATCTCACCATATGTATTCTATATTCATAGGTGGAAAGGGAAAAAGGGCAGAACAACGTTATTTATTCTGTCCCCTGCCTCCAAACCTTATCAGAGAAAATGACTATTTACAACAAAATAAGCTAGTAAAAAACCAAGGGATGATAAGGAAAATATTGTTTTTCTTCCAATTCACAACTGAGTCCTAATGTAGGCAGAAAGTATTGACATGTTGTAAGCATTGTGTAGCTGCTATGGATAAGCTAAGGCTCTTAGTTTAATTCTTCACTGATCTCAAAGCAAAACTATATCCAGACCTGGCTATTAAATATGAGCATTTTCTTCCAGATCAGGTTAGACATTCATGCATTCTAATCATCAAGGACTTTATACATATCTCAGGAGAGGGAGTGGATTTGCTATTAGCTATTCTACTGCTATTGCTCATTGACGTACGCTGCTTCATTTGTTGATGTATGATTGTAGATTTATCTCAGTTTCACTTAGGCATAAGCTGCCTCTCAGTTATCCTGTGGTAAACACAAAGAGTTACCACAGCAGAGCTGATGTGTTACAAATCAATGTATTACTTTATGCAGTGGTATCTTATTCTTGTGCTCCTAAACAAAATTATGTTCCTGCCATCTGTCATGTGTGGCTTCCCCTTTCCCTGACAAGGGACTTCACCTTCAGCAAAGACGCCATTATTTAATGATATATTCTAAGGATATATATTTTCTTTTGTAATAATGAGCTTTGCTTTTTGTGCATTTACATGTTGCATCTCCCTCTGGAGTTGAGATGATTTATAGGCTGCCATAAAAGGTGGGGACTCTGGATCTGTTCTTTCTGTAGCAGAGCCAGCATCAGAGCAGCACTGATGCTGCTACTTGTGCTAGGCTTGTTAAGTGAACAAATACAGATGTTGCATTTCTGATGCTGCCAGTTAGAGACATTCTACAAGTTGAAAACTCACAGAAATGCCAAAACAAAAAAAATAGTGGGAATTTAGGTGCAGCCATTGGTCAGTCAGAAGACATTAGAGACTGGAAGAAAAAAATCTTAGCTGTAACCCCTTTGTCACCAAATGATGAATGCATAGAAATATTCTTTCAGATTTCAAAGTTTAAAGAAAATTTTGGGAAATACATTTGTTTTAGGAGAAAATATAAATACCTTATAGCAAGTTATAAACAATAGCTTACTGCAATAAGACATGAAGTAATTTGCAGTGATAAAGTAGAAGAAAAAACACAGTGAGCTAATAATCTAAGGAGAAAATAAGAATTTTCATATAAGACTATGTAAAGCATAATTCTATATCATGTGTGTTTAATGTAGTTGTGGAGGCAACATCTCTTTTAATATCTGAGAATAAACTGTTAGCTTATGAAGAGCAATGAATAATGAAGCAAAAATTCCAAAAGAGCTTAAAACTTATGTCTATCATTCTTTGCATTATGTATGCTTTTGAGACAGGTGAGGAAATAGGAGACCTGTTTCAGAGAAGAAATTTAAACATAAAAAGAGGAGTAAGAGCGTTAAACAGTGAAACCCTTAGGAGTGATAGAGCATCACAGAAAGGAGACTGGGGAGTAGTTGCAAGTATTTTTGAGGAAAGAGTGATGCTGAACTTGGAAACATGAAGCTAATTCATCTGGAGAAGAAATAAGCTGACACACATGTAGGAAATTGGAAGGAAAAATCTCTGGAGCAGTACTGCTAAAAGCAAAGAGGATGTAGATGCATTCGCAATGCAGTATCATTTAGAAAGAAAAGGCTGGTAGGGCACACAGCTGGGTGGAGGGGAGAGGGGGATGTGAGGACATAGATCAGCTGCTAAGAAGCAGCAGCATCCTTTGCACATGACCCTACGGCTCCAGGCCTTGCTGGTTACACATGGTTAGAACGACTCCAGTGGTAAGTGGGACTGATTTGTCGTAAATGTTTTAAAATAGGAAAAATCATTCACTTTGACTAAAACCAGAACTCAACAGAAGTACCAAGTAGCAATTAATTGACAGGTGAAATCAACAATAGAAAGAACTGATTATTATTTTATATTAACCAAACAAATATTTTTCTAGTGACGAGCAGAACAAATATTCTGATAATGTGATGTGTTTGAAAGGAGAAGAGTAAGTAAATCCCTGTGTGGGACATGGAAAAAGAGAAAACAAAATAATAATAAAGAAACTGAATTGAAAAACCAGTTGTTTAAAGCTCTGCTTAAATAAGAATCTCTGTGTGAAAGGTGTTGAATGCTCAGGATTTAAAAGCTAAAGCATTAATTGGTGTCCTAGAACTCTTTGACCAGATACTGCTTTGAATCTCTTCCTTATAGCTAATTTAAACCTACCCTCTTTAAGTTTAAAGCCATTTCCCCTTTCCTTGTAAAAAGTACCTCTCCAGGTTTCTTCTAAACCCCTTTAAGGCGGGGAAACTAACACACATTTGTCAGAAAAGCTTAATGGCATGTTCTATTTTCATAGTATTTCAGAGCTGCATTTGTGGTCGGGCAACGAATTGTAGCCCTCAGGGAACAGCTTTATCTCCCCTTTTTTGGAAAGGTCCTGTACACCTCCTGGGGACAGTGGCATCAGAGATGAGGAGGGCGAGCAGGGCTGCCCCACCGGCAGAGCCGAGCGGGCAAAAGGATAGGGGCTGCCTTTCTCTAATTCTAAGTGAAGCTGTAAGAGAAAAAGAAGTAGGAGAGTTCCACCTGCCGGCCAGACGATTAAACCAATTGCTTCTGAAAAAGGGATGGGGAAGGTTTCCATCTGCGATTCTGTGTATTTGCCTGTGCGAGGCAGAGGGAGACCAGCAGCGCACGTCTGACTGTTTTGCTGTCCATACTCATCAGCAATCACAGCTGCATGCAAAGGGGATTTCATTAGTGTAATGTTTTCTCTTGCAACGATTTTCTCTCGAGGTTAAGTAGATTAGCATCAGAGGTCCCCAAATTTCCTAATTAGCTACAAACCTAAAAACAATCAGCTCAGGTCTACTTACATGCAAACCCCACTGTTGTGCCTATTCGACTGGTGGTTGCTGAAATAAATAATATAGCTCTTAAGGTGTCATTTTTCATTTTTCTTGTGACTAATGGGGGCTGAGAGTTGCAGGTCGTGATGCTCATTACCTAATAGGAGGATTTTTTTCTTGTGAGTCAGAGCTAACCAGATGCCCCACAATGGAGAAATGAGACACAGTGTTTATTAGTCAAGTGTCACAAGCCACAGAAACTTGTCACTTTTAGAAGCTGAAATTTGAAACACGGGAAATAAATTACTGATTTTCTGTCACCTTTCAAGCAGTACCCAAGGTACCAATACAGTTGGTTGAATTTTCTGCAGGTCCTGCCTGATTTGACTCATGACCCTGTCAATTGACACATTTTGGAAATCCAAGGAGCACCATTTTGCATCTTTGTGATTTTTATTTCAAGTTGTCTTTACACATTCTGGGGCAGGTGCTGTTTTGAGCTGCTTCAAGCCCGAGTGCAACACTGGCAAAACCACCTGCAGGAATTTGCCTCATTCTGGGCGTCTGGAAGAAAGAGGAGCTGAGAACTTACCTATATAAAGCCTTATGTACATATTATGTGAACATAATATATGTAGCATGTAGTATTGCAGTTAGTAACATTATTTCCACTGATTTTTCACACAGTTTTTCATCACCTCTGGGATATTGAATAGAATGTAAGGTAGAATACATCTGAAAACTTTGTACAGACTCCTAGAAAGCAATTGATTTCCTTTTTCTCTCTGAAATGTACATTCTCACAGTACACTCTGCAGCAGAGCAAACCAGTAACACCAATTAGTGAGCATGTTTCTAAAAAAATCTAGTGCATGTCAGGAATACATGAAGCAGAGACAGACAGTAAAAGAAATAAGAAAAACTTTGCTGATGTAGGCAGCTGAGTCTTCTGATTCTATAATTCCATAACAGTACCAGAAGAAAAAAACAGATGTGTGGAATGCAAATCTCCAGAAGTCAAGGATGTTTGCAGTTATAGTGTGTAAACAGTATCTAATTTTGTGGGGAAATTGATTGGAAGCACCACTCGTCCTTGAAAGAGCCAGATAATACATTTTAGAATCAATCTGTAGCTGAATAAATGTACAATTGAAAAGGCTCAACAAATCCCCAGGATTAAATGGATTCTTGTTACAGGTTAACCAGGATGTAAAGGTAGCATTAGTCTTCTCTCATTACCCTCCTGGGACTCACTTTCTCTCCTGCTATATGTTAATCGCATATTTGATGGGAGAGAGAGATACCACCTTGTGGAACTGGTTAAGTGTTCCCTCTTGATTTCAAATTATTGCCTTAGAAAAATACTGCCCTTCTGTAGGATGTAAAGATAGAAACAGATTTCCTCTGTTGAAATGTGACTGACAAGCATGCTCCTTAGAGTGAACAAATGGCACCTCAGTGTGTGAAGGAAGGACCAGTCCAAAATGGAGATCTGGACCTCGTAGCAGTTGGGGATTTTGCAAGTTGGCTTCTTACTTTCCTGCTTCAGCAGGAACAATCCACTGAATGCGAGAAGTCAGATTCTGCTTTTGTCTTTGCAGTCAGAAAAGAATATGGACCTCAAGATTATAATGAGTGCAGGATGGAAAATGTCTCATTTGCTGTACTTGCTGGTCAGATATGAAGCTTTAAAATAATTTTAAGGTAATCTTGGCTTTAAACCAGTAGGACCACACTAATCTGTTTTAGGGTTCTGCGTGGCCATGTACATGTACTGCCTGCATTTCAAAGACAAGGCGTATGACACATAAGGTGAATCACTATTTTTGACATGCTGTTGCACTGTAAGATCAAGTCAGGAGGATGTAAATAATTACATTGGCTGCTGGTCTCCATACTTCTACTTTCTCTAACGCCAAATTAATTGTGATGCAGCTGACAGATAGACCAGATACAAACATCCTCCAACATACTCTTTAAAGTAGAATAATTGTATCCCATTTACTAGTCAGATTTAACACAGGAATAGCAACGGCTGCCTAGATGCTGTCATCAAAATTTATTAATTCATTCATCTTGCTTACATTTTGTTAGTAGAAATAACTATGGAGTGATTTTTCTTTTTCAAACACCTGGAGCTTTGCAATCATCAGGAAAGGCTTAGTCACCCCTCCTTCTGTGAGCTGAAAGAAAAGAATACGAGAAGAACAACAGAACAAAATTTATATACAAAATTTTGTGTACTGTGCAGAACTTGTGCTTGGTTTTAGTTTGGAATTAAATTTTTTTGTTAGTTAGTTTGTTTTTGGAGGAAGGATATGGCAGTATGTGCAACAAGGCTAAAGAATAAAAGAAAAACAGCTGTGGTTGGTGGATGAATGCCTGAAGATGCAGCAAAATGAGACATGAAGCAGCAGCAGCTGCCCCTCCTGGGTGCTGCCGCTTCACTAGAGGGAGATAGAGCAGCAGCTTAGAGTTTTGTTTCATCTGGTTTAAGCCCCTGGAAAGGATTTTTCTATGAGAAGGCTTCTTATTAATTTGCCTTCCAAATCCTCCCCTTCCCTTTCGCAAGCACCCATAGCTGCTAAAAGAGACCCAGCTGAGGCTCTTGTAGAAACGTTTGAGATTCAAAATATACAAAGTGCAGCGCCACTACATATATTACATGGATCTTTGTAGTATGCTGGCATCGGGCCATATTCTAGGATAATTTCTCCCTTATTCCTGCTAGGGAATGGATGACTGGGCATTTGTACTGTGCTTGTGAAAGGAGAAAGTTTCTCTTCAGACCAGGCAGGGAGCTGGCATTTGCAGTTTGCCTTTCTTTGTGTTATTTTGCCAATGCCATCGATCTACACTAGCCTTGAAAAGAGTGAAAGGCAGTCTGAGAATAGTGGAGTAGCTACCTTAAATCAAAATAAACCCACAGTGACAGATCAAGCTTGCAACACAGACCCCACTTGTTCCAGCCCCAGGGTAGCAATCACCTCTTTAGACTGCCCTGTCCAAAGTGGCCCAGGCAAAGAAGGGCACGTGGATTTGTGGAAGGGGGTCCTGGTTTCTAAATAACACCCCTATTCAGGGCATGTAATCGTGGAGGTGTCCAGTGCAGATGGCCAAGAGACGTCATAGAATATGGTGAGCATAGAGTATGCTGAATTGGAAGAAACCTGCAAGGATCATCAAATCCAATTCCCTGCCGTGTGCCGGACACTCCAAGAGTACCATCATGTGCCTGAGAGCATTGTCCAAATGTTTCTTGAACTGTCAGTCTTGGTGCTGTGACCACTTCCCTATGGAGCCTGTTCCAGTGCCCAGTCACCCTCTGCACAAAGAACCTTTTCCTAATATCCAACCTAAACCTCCCCTGACACAGTTTCATATCATTCCCTTGGGTCCTGTCACTGGTCACCACAGAGGAGAGATCAGTGCCCGCCCCTCCGCTTCCCCTTGTGAGGAAGCTGTAACTGTAATGAGGTCTCCCCTCAGTCTCCTCCAAGCTGAACAAGCCAAGTGACCTCAGGCGCTACTCATAAGGCTTCCCCTAAAGACCCTTCACCATTTTTTGTGCCCCCTTTGGGTGCTCTCTAATAGCTTTATACCTTTCTTGAATTGGGGCACTCAAAACTCACACAGGACTCTAGGTGAGGCCGCCCCAGTGCAGAGCAGAGAGGGACAGTCACTTCCCTCGACCCGCTGGTGAAGCTATGCCTGATGCACCCCAGGACACGCTTGGTCTCTTTGGGTGTTGAGATGGAAAATCTATTCCACTGTGCATGGACCCCACTGAAGAGTACTGTGAGCAAGTCTAGGCCTTTCAAGGGAAAGAGGAATAGTCCTGGGATGTACGCATGGAAAAGAAGTCAGGTGAGGGGAAAGTCAAAGAGGAGAAGAGAAAGATGAGGGGATGCAGAGTTGTCTGTGAGGGAGGGGGGAAATCAGGTGTTAGAACTGACCTAGAAGGAAAATAAGCAATCAGGTGTGTTACAGCAGCCAGGAGCAGCAAGGGATTTCTTTTTCTTTTTTTCTTTTTAAATTACAGAACAATCAGTATTTCATTCCATTTCAAAATGGAAAACTTTTCCTTTTTCATTAAAAATGTGCGTTCCATAAAATATAGATCAGCAGCAGGCCCCTCTGGTGAACACTGACTTACAGTCCTCCCAATTTGAACTAAATTATTTGTGTGGTATTTATGATCTGAAATGCAAAGTCCTGCGCTCCAGTGCTTCTTTCCAATGATTTTAAGCAATTTTATTATAATATTTGCAGCTTTTTAATGTCTGAACAAAGCAATACATTCAGGAATTATGAGAGGAAAAAGGGAAAGGAAACCAGAAGAGCACTACTTACAATGGAAAATAATAAAAAAGTTGCAAAGCACTCCTGTGTAGAGGAATGTGGAGAGGGAAGCAGGACTGAGTAAGGGAACCTCAGCGTATAAGCTCTTCAAAATTTAAGTACTTCATATTAAGTCATTCGACTTGAATCTGAACCTACAGTTATAATCACAAGTCAGCTCTGGAACATGAAGGGCCTTGCTTCTTGCACAATGCAGAAAATTTTGCCTAAGGATCTCCTTTCCAAACCCAGTTTAAGTTCAGCACAATCTTGTATTGAAACTCAGCTAATCCCACGTGACATCCATCATTAGTTGCAGCTATGAAGGAACATCAGAAGAACATGAAGAAATGTATATTTTATCACTAAACAACAGAATCAAGCCCAACCTTGCCTTCATTTCAGATTTGAAATTAAAACACTTTTCCTATATATTTGCTCAAAACCAAAACTAATAAAGCTCTTGGGCTGCCCTGAGTTGAAAAAAGAAAGTTGGAGAGGGACTTTTTACAAGGGTGTGTAATGGTAGGACAAAGGGAAATGGCTTTAAACTGAAAGAGGGCAGGTTTAGATTAGATATTAGGAAGAAATTCTTTACTGTGAGGGTGATGCAACACTGGAAGAGGTTGCCCAGAGAAGTTGTGGATGCTCCATCCCTGGAAGTGTTTAAGGCCAGGTTGGATGGAGCTCTGAGCAATTTGGTCTAGTGAAAGCTGTCCCTGCCCATGTCAGGGGAGTTTGAACTAAATGACCTTCAAGATCCGTTCCAACCCAATCCATTCAATGATTCTATGACTCCTTAGAAGTTATGCATAGTAGTCGCCAATTGAAAGAGTAATTCGTACATATTTTTCAGAGTATTACCACAAAACCTCCCAGAACATCTATCAACTTATTTTATTTGAGATGTCTTGAAAATCACCTCATTCTTCTGGGTGCTGCATTGCTACATGCTCTATAGGTTCCTTACACATATATTCATAATTATTGTAGTACAAATATATATATTATATAGAATTATTCAGATGTAAATGCATTTACCCTTAAGGCCTGAGTTGTGTCCTGCTGAACACCCTTCCTTTAGCTGAAAATTGTTGAAATGACTTTGAACTTTAGAGCTGGTCACCAGTGCCTGATGCAGCTCCCTCTGAAGTTAGTGTGGGTGACTGTATTGATTTCAGGGAGAGATAGTTTTGTTCTTCAAAGTAAATTTTGCTGACAGATACCTGAAGATATTAAAGACAGCGAAACTTCTTCGAGTGTATTCACACTGAATGTCACAGGTATCTAAGAACAAGCCTGTCTAATAATTTTGTTATAAATTGTAAGTCAAATAATTATTATGTGACCTCCAACACAGTTAAACCTTTTTTTCCAAAATTTGAGCCGTTGACTCTGTGATCATTAGAGTTCTATAAACATAATACTCTTATACCAGTTTTTATAAACAATAAACTTTAAATAGGCAAAATAGGTAGTCTGTCAACAAGACTAATTATGGTTTAAATTTTGTCCCATTCACAGAGACATATAAATTCACTCTTTCAATATAACACCTTTTACATAGTATTCCTAATTGTTGCTGTGCATACTTCTGTTGCTGTCTCCTTGAAATACCTTTCATTTAATCTCTTTTTCAAGGTTTTAACACTTGGCTGTGTACACATTCACAGCTGTGAAAAATTTCACCTCTCAGAGCCTTTTTTCCCCACCAGTGTTTCACAGAAGTCTACATGGCTGTCCTTAATTTGAAGGAGTGTAGAAGAAGGAACTTATGGAATCCAGATATTTACCCATATTCCCGCAATCCACAGCAGGCACCTAGGTGATTTCAGCTGTGAGGTATTCCAAGAGAAGACATAGAGACAGAAATTCTAAGTGGTTGCTCACTGCCAGCACATTGCAATTTACTAGAACTGAACAGGTTTGGTACTTCTGAAGATAGGGAAGGGAAAATTTTACCATTTTTCCTACCTTTCCCACTGGGAAAAAAGAGCCACTGCACGCCAGCAGCATGTGCAGTAATGAGACACAGGACAGAGAGTTTGTAATGGGCAGTCTATGAATCCTCTTCCTGTGATGGCTGGGAAGATATGTGATTGGTACATCACTGTGACAGAAAATTCTCCTTACTCTCCATAAACATTTATAAGGGGTAGCAAGCCCAGTAAGAGCAGCCTCAGGCCTTTTGTTAACTCTGCCTTACCCTGCCAGGCCCCTGCCCTGTCCTGCCAGGCTTGTGTCCATCTGGCTGTGGGAGTCTGCTGTGTGAAACAGCCTGGCACCGGGAGTCCTTGTGTCTGACGTGGGGTTTAAGTGTGGAATGACAGCTAAGGACTTGAAAGTCGGGGCACAGGTTATACATGAAGAGTGCACAGCTACGAACAGTGCCATGACACACAGTTATTGGCTGTTGGAAAAGGGCAGCCTTGAGGGCTGAGAAGAAATTGCTGTACATCAAAGTATGTAAATATAACAAAGAAGAGAAGCAATGGCAAGGCATTGAAACATCCAGTCTGATCAGCCAGGTGCCATCTCTGCCACAGCCTGGAAAAATAACACCCTTCGGTGTCACCTTGTGATTTGCCTGGAGTGGAGGCCTACCTATCCAGAAATACAAGTGTCTTGCAAAAGCCCCAGATCCTGAATTTGGGGAGAAGAGTGGGATCACCATCTGCTCTTTGTGTATGTCACTGAACTCGGCAGGAACCACCTGCTGCAGAGCAAGTGGGTGGAGAGGTTTGAGGATCTGCCCAAATTATATATATAAAGGATTAACATAAAATAATTACAGATCTAGAGGTAGACTCAGGACTTTGCTATGGCTGCTTAAGCACTTTTATGAGACTAACTGGTAGGTGCATGACAATCTATTCAAATTAAATTCCCTATTTATAATACCTATACAAATTGTCCTGTCAAGATTTTAGTGGTAGAAAATTGAGACTGAGGTATGAGCAAATTTGGAAAAAGTGAAATTTATGATTGAAAAGCAATTGGGTAAAAAATAAAGGAAGGAGAGAACAGCTGTGATCAAAAGATCTAAACAGATTTTTAGACAGACAACTGAGTCCAGTATATGCTACTATTCTATGTATGTTGACTGATATGCTTAAGTATATGTGTGTGTAATTCAAATCTCTTCAAGTTATAAACACTTGCTAGAATGGTTGCGGATATTCTGTGGAAAAATTAAATGTAAAGTGGGAACCATGCAAAACTGATTCAGGCTAAATAGTCTGAAATCCAAATGGGGAAGGGTCAGGTCCCAGCTCATGCCTCTCACAGTGTTGGCCCAAGACTCCACACCTTTTTGCATCTTGGGAAGGAAATCAAGCTGGAATGTTACGGGCAGAGGAATCTAGTGATCTACTTAATACCAGAATGTCACTGTTGTACCAAGAGTGGTGAGAAATGACACGATCCAAGTTCAGGAAAAAAGGTGGCCCTTTAATTAATTATAAATCGGTTTATATAACTTGGTTTTCAAGAGTAGCATGGTACTATTGGTCCTTCGATCAAGCACCTCCTAGAATGATTGGTGGAGGTTATACAACACCCATTTGAAAATATTTTCTTCAGTGTACCATAACAACACTGCACAACAAACTCCAGGAGCAAAGACAAAGAATTCGTTTACAAAACCGTCTTCACTGTTTTCATCTAGTCTGCGTGTGAAAGCAATGCTCTCACAGAACACTGAGAAAAAGCTGAAGAATTTCTCTGCTTCTAACTTTTTAGAATCCATACCAGAATAGCTGTGCCCTTTGGTTCAGAGCCTGTCCTGCCTAAGTCCTTAGGGAGAGCTATACTCAGCTATATACACATTTATACCCTCAGTTTATTTGGGCTCAGTTTTAAGATGCTTGTCTAAAGAGATGGAGACAGGTCCATATGATGGTTCAGAATTAAGCCACACTCTACACCCATCTCCTGCACACCCTTTAACTGCCTCCTGGTTTTGGTGAGTAATTTTACCAAACTTTTGGCCTGTCCCAATGCCAACACTTACACAGCACTGACATCCCCCAGTAATTGAACCATACCCCTCTTGGTGAAGTAAAACATCAGGGCTGTTGGTATAAGAAGGATAAAAATAAATTGCTCCTGCTGTGAAACCTGGAAGAGGCATCTTCAAAGCAGATACCCTGACAGTGAAGGTGTTTGGAAAATCAAAGGTGCACGAGCCAAAATGCACAGCAGCATCTTTAGCAAATAAGTGTGTGCTGAAGTTAATGGGAGCAGCAGGAGAGCAGCACCTCTAGGAAAAAGAAAAAAAGGAATTGCTCCATATGTTTTGAATTGGAGGCCAGTACATAAAAGAGTGGAATGTGAATCTTCCTAATGCTTAAAGAATACAGAAAGAGGGGTGCTTACTAATTATCTTTTAAATTGGCTAATATGTCACCTGATGAGTAGGTGCCTCTGCTGGGCCATCTGGGAGTTTAGTAGCTGCATGAGGCATTAGGTTACATTACAAAACCCGCAGGAATTCATTATCTGGGGCAATTCTCTTTCAGCCATCAAGCTATTCTCCCTACTTGAAGCCAATGAGTTTACTTTCCCATGAAACCTACTCTGTATTCACTCCCTAAAATAAGTACTAATTAGCTAAAGATAACAGTCAAATAAACCACTTTAATTGGGAAACAAAAATTGTCAGTTAAACATAAAAGTGTGTATGTAAATATGCTGATTATCTTCAGAGTTTGATAAAACATCTGTTTTCTCTGCAGAATGCAGGTATTTCTTCCCAAACCATGAGAATACTGCTATTATCTCAGTGTCTTAATTATATAAATCGAAAAGAAGTCCAGAATAATAAACCTGACACCCTTTTTTCTATCTGAGAGATGCTGGCCCGCATTTTGCCTTAATACACTCCTTTAAGTACCTGTAGTTAAAAAACGAAAAACATTGTATGCTTTCATTCCATCTTCATGTTGTGAATGAAAAGTAAAGATTTTCAAAGAACAAATTTAAAAGGGTGAGAAACATTGACAGGAGTTTATTGAAAGTCTTCATACTTAGTTTCTTGCTTTGAACTTTGTATTGTACTTTATGCATTTCAAATACTGATGTACTAGTTCAAACAGAGGTTTATGATCACATTAAGTTGCAAATTTCAGAATTATTCAAACAAACAAGGTAAAAAATTTTGTGTCAAATTCTTCGGGACAATATATATGTCCTTCTGTAATGTGCCAGTTCTGGAATCATTCTCTAATAGAAAAGCATCGTATCAGAACATTTTCAGCCTTCACTCTCCAATCTGACAAGGTCATTCACTGGAAAGCAGCAAGGTCATAGAGCAATTATCCTCTCTAGACACCTTGGTTATATTAGCATGAGTGTGGTTATTACTGAAATGCTTGTCTGCATTCTGTGACAGAATTAACAGATTACTGTAAATTACATCTACTTGGACTGATCTTAATCCTGTGTGGAGACAGATTTTTGAGGTCCTTGAGCATGCATTGCATTTTAATTTGCCCAGAATTGTCACAGCTAAACAGGTTTGCAGGACTGAAGCCGTTCACAAAGTTAGTGGTCCTAAATTTTTGTGAAAGCTCCATGGGATCAGCATAGAGCCTCTAGGTTTCCTGATGGGAAAAAAAAAAGCTTATTGCATTGTTCAAAATATGAATTTTGTTTAATTGTTTATTTTGAAAGGCGAAATCCAAAACAAATAGTGAGGCAAATGATGCAAAATCGTGACTGAAGTGTTATTTTAAAACTATGCTAAAAAATTTGTTTGGAAAAATACCATGGGATATGGCCTTGGAGAGAAGAGAGATCCAGGAGAGCTGATTGATTTTCAAGAATCACTTCCTCAATTTCCAAGCATGTTCCATCCTGACACAAAAGAAGTCAAGTAATGGTGGCAAGAGACCTTCTAGATGAACAAGGAGATCCTGATGGAACTTGGACGTAACCCAAAATGTGCAGAAAGTGGAAGCAGATATTATAAAAACCCAGGAGAGAAATGGGGGCTTTCCCAGGTTATATCAGCTCTGAGCTGGCCATGAACCCAAACACTGAGGAGGTGGAATGTTCCAAGTGCCCTTGGGTTGAGTTTTGGAAGGCCAAAGCCCATCTGAGGC
This sequence comes from Eulacestoma nigropectus, assembly GCA_013397775.1. Taxonomy (NCBI): domain Eukaryota; kingdom Metazoa; phylum Chordata; class Aves; order Passeriformes; genus Eulacestoma; species Eulacestoma nigropectus. The sequence continues at coordinate 64,589 of VZTE01002393.1, forward strand.
TGATTATGGCTGTGAAAGGCAACAAAAAGAGCTTCTACAAGCATACCGTATATCAGGTTATAGTCAAAGATTTTAATTTTTGCATATTACTAATAAAAGGAAATGGTCAGTTATCATTAAGGAAAGAAGAAACACTTACTTGTCCTTCCTTTTCTCTCCCTTTATTCCCTCTCTTTAACTTCTTTCCTCTTTATGCTTAACAGCCAAGACACATGCTTGGTTTTGGGGGGGAACATACATTCGTACCAGCTTTCTCCTAGGCAAAGAAGGCAGCAGACTGACCCAGTCTTCTTCCATTCTGCAGTGACACCTGCCAGCAGAGGCAGTTGTATGGCAGAGCTGGGCTGGAAAAGGGCCTTTCCATCAATTCTGTGTGCACATGTGAGAAGGTGGCAAGGCCTATTGAACACTTAAAATTGATTGCGTGGTTCTTGAAGACCTCTGCATGTAGGTCACTCTAACCTTGAACCTTAGGTCAGAGGGCCAAATACATGTACTCTAATTTGTAATTAAAAATCTGTAGATTAACAGGAAAATTTATTCTTCCCTGGCAGTGTGTTTACGTCAGTCCTGCAGTGTTCTTGTTGAATTCATATGTGAACTTTTATTTCCAAGTTGCTTTAACCTATCTTTATTTTTCTTGTTCCAAGAAATAGCAACCCCCCTACTTGTTTAAACACAGGGCAAGTATGGCAGCAAGAAGACAGCATAGAAACAACAGCTGGTGCAGGAAAATATGCACTTGTTAATAATAATCATAATAGTAAAAGACACTGTGCCTGCACCAGCTTTCAAAGAAGCTGCAGTCCTTGGTCTACCTATTTACAATTGTCCCTAGAAAAATATCCATTAGAAACTGCAAAGTACTGAATATGAAATGCCTTGAGACATTTATGCTAGAATACCAGTTTTCTAAGAGGTTAAAAATATTTGGAAAGCCTCATGCCCTGCAGTGTATGTTCTATATTAAAGAACCACAGCTGGAATGAATACAGCTGTATTTTCAACCGGGTAAACCGTTTTCCATAGACTTCCACTGTTATCTGGGGTCTGCAGTCCTGTTTCCAATTATGGGTCTTTATTTTTCTCATTCCAGTGAGGAAAATGTCTTCCCAATGTCAATGCCACAACAAGAGTTGACTGAAAAGTTCTAAAATATGGGATCAAAAAAAGAAGAAAAAAAAAAAGAGGAATAGGTTAAAAATGAATCTTTTCTTTTTGAGCCAGCTGGAGAACTGATAAAAATGATAGCAAGATAGTGCTTTAGCAGTTTGGGCAGCAATGACTAAGTAAGATAAAACAGATATCAATTGTTCACAGCCATTAACAGACTTACTGATCCCTTTTGGTTTCTGGAGAAGGTACGAAGAAACATTTGATTGCAGCAGCAGGGCTCCTGCAGTCTGCAGCCTTAATCAGGAGAGAGGCCAACAATATGTTATTGCTAGAACTAACGCGAGTGCAAAATTCTTTCTGGCAGAATTAATCAGACTACCAACAGATTTATCAACTCCATCTGCTACCTATTCCTATTTCAAATCATAGCACCTCTGCATCAAGATATTTCCAGCTTTCTGCAGGCAAGGACAACTGCAACAAGAAAAAACTCTCTGTAATGATGGAGGGCTTGATGAAAGTGCAAATGCTCTGAGCATCCTTGCCCAAAGTGTGGTCAGCTCACACATCGGAAAGCTCTCCCAGAGATAAAAGCCAAGCAGCCGAGTGACTCTGACTCTTAATTGCTATTGCTAGCAAAAGCTCTCCAGGCAGCTGTGCCAAAATACATCAACAGCACAATGCAGCCACAGGGTGAAGGGATGCATATAATTTTAATCAGTTTTAAATGGCAAAAATGCTTACTGAAGACGAGGACTTTTAGGCTCTCATCAGCCTGAGGATGTTTCAACCCTCCTCCCTCATGGGTGTCCATAGGCTTTGGAGCAGGTTGCAAGAGCACAGAGAGGAGCAACCCTTCTGCCAAGGCTGACCAGCTGGGCAGCTGTGAACGCCCCCCTTTCTTGAGTGAGAAATCTCATGAAGAGCTGTCTTTAAGGTCTCAGCTTTTACTTGTGCCCAGGATCCCTTAGCATCAGGCTTCATGTATGGACATTGAACGGAGCTTATTAGTGATCTCCTCAGGGCCATGGGCACAGCACGAGCATTCACACTTACATTTTAGAGCAGACAGCCAGAGACAACCACAAAGTACAGAGCTGGCAGGGTAGACCTGTGTGCACCAAGCTGGCAAAAAGATAGTTTGATTCCCTTCATTCTATAGTGGAGTGTTTTCATGTTTTGAAAGTTTTCTCTCCCCCCTGTTCTCCAGTTAAATGCATTTTCCTTTGTGTCTGAATTGATTTTTGGTCCCAGAAAGGTGAAGGGGTCTATTAAGCAGACGTGTTCTGGCTGCAGGGCAGTGTGTTCTGGGGAACTGCAGGCACAGCATGGCAATTCATTTCTTTGCTACTCTGTTGTTTTGTCATGAAAGCAAAGCCTAATTGAAGATAGTCAGTCTTTAATGAATAAAGCTCTCTGTAATTTCCAGCTGTGGCCATGTAATCAGCGTTCATCTGCATGAAAAGGACTTTCTGTGCCCATATTTCATTTTGATGTGCATCTGTGCCTGTATTTTACCCTTCTGATTGGGTTGACAGTTTTCATCTTTATTAGTTCTGCCTTTCACTTCTGTCTTCCTATTTGTCTTAGGAAACAGAAACAAAATCCCAGAAAGCTCCCAACAGATTATATTATCTAATAGTTTATTAGAGCGTTTCTCTGAACTTGATCATTCAAATTAATTAAACCCTGTTTGGTTTTGCTTATTATTTTCCAAATCATTTTGTTGTAGTACTTCAGAATTTTTCTATCGTGTTATTTTTGGTCACTCTCTCTCCACAGCACCACTGTGGCACTGCAACAGACTTTTTAATTAGTTTCACCACAGTCATCAGCTTTGTGATTATCTCTGCATCTTGAACACCTGGTCCGACTTTAGAAATGACTTGCCATCTGGTCAAATACTGGGTAATTATAGCAATTTAATGGCAGGATAAAATAGTGTTGGTTAAGAGACTTGATTGTTCCCTCCATTCCTTCCCCTCATGCAGTTTGGTTGCATTACTTCAAATTAAATTAAAATCCCATCATCAAGTTATCGCTCTTGGGTGGGTTTTTTTATCCCTCATTCACAATACTCATAAACATCTCCTGGAGTTAGTTTAGTTTTAGACTCTCCAGACGTTATATCTCTAAGAACAGTGCAAATTGCTGCTTTAGATTCGCTGATAAGATACTTATTCTATAACTTGCATTGCTTATCAATAAATGAAGCAATAAATGGGTCTTATCTGGAAACAATGCTTAGACAACTGCAGGGGAGCCATTTGTCAGGAACACACAAGTGGAATCTCACTAATGATATACAAAACAGTGGGTTTTTTTTCTGTAAGAGTAGTTTAATACTACTGTATGCTACTCTTGGCAGCTGATATGCATCATCAGATTATAAATAAGCTGATTCTTGTGAAAAAGTCAGTGGATTGGATAACGAACTTGATGCAGACTTGTCATTTTATGATTGGCTCATTTTATGATACTTGGGTGAATAAGGGTTCATTTTCCCATTAGATATTGCCTGAGAAAATTATTTGGGAAGCAACTTCTCCAGTGTTTTTGGTATACTAATAGAAGCTGGCTTGGAAAAGTAAATAGATGTGGTTCATATGACTTTCTTTCACATTATGCAAAGGAAAAAAACACTCTAGGTTTTTTTGCATTTCATTCGTTTCATTATTTGTAGTTTGCTGAAGTATATTGTTATAATTTTTCAGATTGCATGATGAGGTGCTAACAAAAGCAGTAATTTTCCATTGGGAAATGAATGAGAAGAAGAACCCTTTTGCAACTTTTTTTCAGGTACTACTGGCAAGAAAAAAAGGTCTATTTAATTTTCTAGAGATTCTTTCTTGTATAAATAACAAAGAGTATTGAATTGATTTTTCAACCGGGTCCCTGGGAAATTAAATACTTTTGTCATGTAATACTTCCTCCTAGCAAACACCAAGTTTAGTCTGTGACAGCACCACATCTACAAAACAAAGAAAACATTATTGAAGGTGGAGAATGGAAGGGGACATGGAATTAAATCTGGAAAGCCAATGAGAATCAACAATATTGTCCATGTATCAAATAAAATATTATATCCCTAATTGTATCCAACACATGTAGTATGTGACAGGGCAGTCTGAAACTTCATCCTTATCCCCTGCAGAGGAGACTACCCTGCCCCCATCTCACTTTAAGCTACCCACTCTACTCTTTAGCCACACAGCACAATGAGTTCTGATCCTAGGCACATTTGCTCCAGGTCCCGGATGTGCTCCTCTCCTTGTCAGAGACATATTTTATTCAAATTCTTAAAACCTAATAGCAGTTAAGCCAAAGTACCGCCAGATAGGAGCCACCCATATGAGACCTGCTGCATTCAAGAGCTGGTGAGAGAACATCAGTCTCTCCACGAGTCTAATGCACATTTCCCTGCTCACCTGAAGGCGACAAACTAGAACTCTCTGGAGCTTTAGGGATTCTATTTGTGAAAATAAAAGCCCTTGAAAGCATAAAAGAACCAACTGGTAACAAAACCAAAAAACCCAAAAAAGGCAAAAAAAAAAAAAAAAGCAAAAAAAAAAAA
>VZTE01002393.1:69345-185449 GCA_013397775.1 Eulacestoma nigropectus
AAAAAAAAAAAAAAGGGCAAAAAAAAAAAAAGCAAAACCCAAAAAAAGACCTAGTATACATGTACATCATGAGTACAACCCTGACATTTCATGAAAATAAAATTATTTTTGTGATAAATTGTATAATCAACCAGAAACCAAACCATTATTTAATCAGAGAATTCATAGAAACAGGGGTTTTTGCTAAAATCTTTTCATTGGGACCTCACCACTGCTGCCAATTCTACTGGGAAAATTTAGGTCTTAAATCTGCAATCAGTTCCCCTTGGGTAAGGTCTTGCACAGTACCACACTGGTGTCTGATTGCAGAACTGGGTTCTCAGCAACACAGCTACACTGTAGTCCTATGCTCCTCATGTTACAACCCTGAATGACAAATGCTTAAATCTTCACCTGATAATTGACTTACACTATCTAGAAAGTCTGAGGTTAAAGCAAACTAATAATTGTTGGCTTGTATGAACATGTCTTACCAAGATTTTTTTAGTTTTTAAATTCTACATTTCCTTCATAAATAAAACACTCACTGCTGTAAAATAATAAAAGATGGGAATTAATTTGTTTCATTTAGGTGTGACATTTTAGATATGGCATGAAGCAGCAGGGAGTTCTCACTGTCATTGCATGTTTTCAGGTGGTATGAGGTATGTGCTGCAGAAAGGAGCAATACTCCCTTCCACTCACATTCATCTTGCTCCACAGTCTCCCGGGTCCACTTCTTTCTCCTCATTTGTGTCCCCAGCCAGTGTGGTTGTGCTGGGGACACAAAAGCACATCTGAGCAGACAGTCAGCTCTGGATTAAAATTCACCAAACCCAGAGCAGGTCCTTACTCTGGTGCCTTGTTCTTGTTCTTGATGAAGGGTGAGAGAGGCTGAGGGCAGTGAGCAGGGAGCGAGGAAGGGGCTCCCTTTGGTTGCTCAGCTGGTTGGTACTGGCTGAAGGAGCTCATGGGCATAGCATGTGCATGGCTGGTCTCAGCACACACAGCCACCAAGGAGCATTCAGAAGTCACTTGTTTCTCCATCTTGGCTAAGCATGCCTCAGCTCTTGTGACAATGCAGGGACCTTTACTGAAGCTCCATGGAGCTGCTTTTCTCAAGGAAATTGTTTCCCTGCTGACATCAATTCACCAGGACAGCTTTGGTATACATAGGGAATGAAAAATGAGACTTCTAGAAATAACAGCAGAAGTCCCATTTATTGCAGCAGGGGCAAGATGTCACTTGGGAATAGAATAAAAATACTAAAGAGAGGTTGATTTGTCTCAAAATGAAATAAACTCAGGGTATGAACCAGGTGAACAGAGGTGGTCTTAATGCTAAAGAAAGTAACTGCTGTGACGAAACTTGAAGAAATACAGGGAAAAACTTCTATTCATAACCCTGTTGAAACTCCAGTCCTATCAATTAGTGTGTGTGAGTAAACTTATTTCCCATGTCTTTAATTTTATTTTATAATAGCTATATCATATTGTTCCAAGCTCACAAGTATGAAGCCACTAAATCTAATTTCAGCTAAAAAAATGAGATACAGGTTGTGAGTTTCAGAGGGGTTGATCACATTGTTTCTAATGATACATGAGGCATTCCTAGTGGAGGACAGTTTAAGACCAGTTGGTTAATCTGTGGATATATCAACCAAAAGATATAAGGAAATTTGCAAAACTGCAGACAGTCCGAACTAGTAAAATAAGCCATATTTAAATTATCAGCTTGTAAGTTCAACTTTGTGCCTTGACATTATTAAAGGTATTTTGGCTGATCTTGACTGAGTCTAATAGGAGATGCAGAAAACAGAAAAACCAGACTTTATTCTGTATTTCCTTCCCCATAGGTGTTGCACCGAATGTCAACAGAGAGGACTGACCTTACAGTGTACTCTTTTAATTTTCTGTAATGAAAGGATGATGGAAAAGAGAGAAATAAAAATGTGGGGGAGGGAGCTGAGTCATGTGGCTTAGCCTCTGGATATGATACTGAGACAGCAGCAGCCAAAAGGCAAAATACCCATTCTGCCCTTGGCTGCAGCAAACCAATCCCAAGGGGAACTTGCATATGAAGTACTGAAGAGGGCACCATGTTCATGCAATCCCTTGCATAAGTTACTTCTCTTTAAGTGTCATCATTTTAGAGAGTGGATCAAATGAATTTTATTCTCTTTCCTGTGCTCCTCTCCTAATACACATTTTTTCTCATGCTGCCAATATGATGGCAGGTTGCGCTGCAAATAAGGCGCTCAAGACCTCAAGGTGAGAGGATGAGCCAACCAAACTCAAAGAATAAATTATTTACTTCAAAGACAGTAGCAAATTCAAAGCTCCATGTGAAGTCTAACCACTCTTGGAAGAAAGACAGAGGGACAGCATCTCTGTGCTTTATTCCACCTGTCTCCGGAAAACAAAGAAATAATCACTCAAAGAAACAAAATCTCCCAGCTATCATTCTTACAGACTAGTGTTGTATATAGCCTTAGCCAAGATCCAGGGAAATGCTATTAATCTTGATGTTCTCCTGGTGCAGTCTCAATAACTATGCAAGTGAATACAAAGGAAGACTTTGTTGGAAATCAAATGTTATCCCCAAACAAAGCTTTTCTTTTTTTTTTGTGCAGGTACATGACTGTTATCACCACAGATTCTATTAGTGATCCATCTAGCCAGATATTATTTCCCAGAAAATGATGAATATTTCCAATAAATGGGCAAGAAATTCTTGTTAGCATTTTGTGATAACCTATTCATTCCACTTCATTAGTATTAGCCCTATGCCTCAAAGTGGGAGGATTTATAGTTCTCTAGTGAAATTTCTGTTACAGCAGTGCCACTAGATAATATTGTTGCATAGTTTCTTGATATTTTAGTGAAAATTTAATAATTCAGAAAATGCTGCATGATTACAAATTTTATGGTGGAATGATACGCAACAGATGACATTTTCTATCTGTCCTTCTGTGTGTATCTGTGTCTGCAGGAAATTCTCCAATCTGAACAGCTTCTCAGGGACCAGGATTTGCCAGCTAGATTGAGACTCCTACAACAAGTTTTCTTTCCCGTCGTTTGTTTTGTGAAATTCATGTATGAATACAAACAGACCAAGCTGGACTGGACCTTGTACTCCACGGCACTGACTTTTCTTCTTGCTAATCAATGTATTGTCCCGAGATTCTGCCATTTTTTGACCAGGTGAAGAGTACGTCAGAAGCATCTGAGAAAATGCTGTCTGAATGAGGGTCTAAGTGTGAGTATCAGTACTCTTTTAAGGGCACCTAAGTCCAGTTGCTCAAAAATGTGGTCCATTGCCTTGAACCAACAATTAGTATAATAGCATGACTACTAAAATGATGCTGGTGAAGGCTCAGAGGCCACACCAGTCACATACCTTAGCTGGAATCATTGCAAGCCTTCCTTTGCTGACTGCATGAGTGCAAGTGCCTGTCCACACCACAGGCTGCGTCTGAGCAAGGTGTAACTTGCCCTACTGTTCACACCCCCGACCAGACACCCTCTGTTGTCACTGTGAGAAGCCACCAGGCATCACTCACTGGACTGCTGAGTGACAGCCTCTTGCTGTTGCAGTCATCCCACCTACAGCTGGCCAGAGCCTCACCAGCTCTGGCAAGCGTGTTTCCACAGAACAATGCTGTCTTTGTTGGGCACTAAGAGCATTTGAACAGCTGCACTTCCATAGGAATATAGCACACAAATAAAGCTTTGCCTGTATTTAGGCCCAAACAGAATCCCTCCTTCACACCCAATTTCAAGGGCTAAAGATTGAACACAGTATTTACATTTCATATACAGGCAAGATGTCTGGAACCCTTATAAAAACATCATTATTTTTATATTCTGTAGATGCAGAACCACAGGCTCATTATGCCAAAGTGATGCCAAATCAGAGACTAACACCTACACCTGATTATGGAGCAATAATATTTTTTTGCTAAAAAGTATTTATGTTATATATGGTATTTCCATCATGTCTACAATAGCGCCAGTGATCAATTATAAATCTCGCAAAGCTTACTTGCCTCACTTGTCAAGTGGTTTATTATGGAAAGGTCCCTAAAGACCATCAAGTGACATAAGTTATTCCACATTAAATGGAAAATTGATCTACTGGCTAAAGAAGCTAATGTCGTGATGTTTTCTGCACCAGGAATCTTGAATTTCCAGCTTGCTACAGTTTGAAAAGAAATCTAGTGCACTTCATAATGTAACTAAAGTAATCTCTAATAAAATATTGCAAAGAGGTAGTTTTTCCAAGCAAACAGAAGCTGAAGTAGTTTCTGGATGGACAACACCACACGGGGTGTTTTGTGAAGCAGCAGAGAGCAGCACTATGGTACAGTCTGTGAGCTTTCTCTGCACCTCAGCAGAGGGGTGTATATGAGATAGCAGAGGTGAGGAAGCAGCCAAGCCTGCAGAGACTCTGGGAAGTGCAGTGTCCTGAATGAGCACCTGGAGCCCAGGTTTGGCCCAGACACTGCACTTCCCAGAGACTGGTTGCCCTACGAATTTGTAAAAGAGCTCAGAAGGAATGTTGTCTGATAGCTACCTGCACAGAAACATTTGTGGTATAGCAATCACCTCAGCCTTCTGCTGTACCTTAGACAAACTTGTTCTCCTGGATGAGCTGGGATATTTGAACAATTGATGAACATGTGTGAAGGCTTCACTGCTTTGGGTGGCTTAGCATTAATCAGGTGGAACCAAAGCAGCAAAAGGTAGTCAGATTGTAGACTAACCTGATCCTGACTGCATCACAACCGGTCCGATATGTGCTGATTTTTGGCCTCAGTCTTTCAAATAATAAATGCAAATAGGCTTTATTGTTGTCAGTATATTGACAGAACAAGGTATTAAAGTCTTTGCAGAGAGCACAGCAGGCTCAATAACATGGATTTTATCACTAGTCATATGGAAAATTTAACACCTCCTCTACCACAGTGTAGCAAACTGAAATAAGAACATTTGCATGGCCAATTGGAAACCCAGGAAACTCCAAACTTCACCAAAAATCCAACAGCCCTCCATGCATATTCAGGAGTCCAGCAGTTAGTCATTCAGCTCTAAAGGATATGACAAAAAATGGGTGGGACATTACAGGCAAGGCTTCTCAGATTTTATCTACTTATTGCTATACACATATGCATGTACTGAAACAGGAATTAAAGAGAGGTAGGGTATGTTCCCATTGTTTTCTTCCTTTAGCAAAAAAACGCTTGTATATCCACATTTGATTGAACAGCATGACATTTCAGGGCATGCAGTGGCAGGGGTGTCACAGGGCCCTTGTCACAGGGCACAAACATGGACTGTGTCTGGTCTTACTGCATGTATGCTGTTCATTCCTTTGTGCCCCACACTTGTCAGCTGGGACCCCACACAGCAATCCTGTTGCAGCCAAAGTGGTACTTCTGAGTGCTGCTTTGGGATAAGGGTGGCCCAAGACCTCAGTCCTAAGGCTGGATCACCCCTTAGGATGGCCCTGAACTTGTTACTGATATTCCCCATTTGCTGTTGTCCTGGAAGAAGTCCTATTTTCCTGACGAGTCATCTAAGTAAGGAGCTGGCCATCAGCAGCTTCTAGATGAGTGTTTAAAACCTCCCTGAGCAGCAGCGCTTCTTCCTCATTCAGGGAGGACCACTGTCCCCCATGACTACCATCCACAGAGCACAGTGTACATACAGAAACAGAGTGGAAAATGTGCTTGAGAGTTAATCAAGTACCATAATGTGCTTATGTGGCTTATTCTTAGTTCTCCAAAGCAAAACTCAGAGAAGCCACCAAGTCCATCCCACGTGGCCTTTGAAAGAGTTATGCCCCTTTCTTTGGTGAGAAAATTTCAAAACCTCTGAAGCAATCTGAAGTGATCAGGTACAGCCAACCACCTTCACTGAGAGCCTCCTTTTCTGAAGGAGGCAACAGAACAAGGTCCAGCAGGCAAATACAGAAACTCATAGGAAAGTCCCAGACAGCTCGGAAATCACCACTGACATGTTGGTATGAAGTGTCACCCGTGCAGTGAATTCTACATTTGTAAAGGAGAAACAGAAACAGTAAGTAGGGAAAATGAATGGGGAAATTTAATTTAGCAGTATTTCACTCCCACTTAGGAGGCTTGCAGATTACTACACTGAACTCATGAAAAAGAGGGTGAGGAATCAAGGAGCATGAGAGTTGGACTTCAGTGTCAAGTGGAATTGCTCATTTATTTCTCTCTGTATCAGTCTGCCTCCAAAGATACTACATGAACAGGTTAAAGGCTTAGATTTTGAAAAAAAGGATCCACATGGTGCAAATATGTACATTTTTCATCTGAATGTCATTTTTGCTGATGAGATTGCCAAAGGCTGTAATTGTCCTAGGCAGGCTTTTGCAAAGGAAAAGAATGTTCACACTAGGGGCTGGGAAGCCACACTCTGTCCAAACCCTGCAAACCAAATGCTGTCAAAAAGCAAGTGGGAAGTTTTCTCCCTCCTTTTCCATGTTAAGAGGTCCGTAGCAGATTATTTGATAATGGCTGTTTTGATATGATAAATGCTTTCTTTTTGAAAAAGTGACACTTCTCCAAAGTGTGTACAGCCATGCATTGTCATGGTAAGTTACTTTTTCAAGTAATTGCTCCCTTTGTAAGAGGTCATTTTATATGTTTTTAATAGATTTAGCTGAAACTATAAAAAGGCAACTGTGCTAATTTTAAATAAAGCAACTTCTGTGGTTTATGAAGTTTTATTACTTTCTTTGATATGCAGATTTGTATTAGCCGAGCATGAAATAAAAGACCATGGTGCCTGTACATGAGAGATAAGTAGGAGCATTCACATATTCATGCTTCAGCTCTCTTTTTGGGGTAGGTTTTGTATTTACATTACTATGGACGTTGTCTGAAGGGTGAGATTGTCACCTGCATTTTTAGGCACAGCAAGAGAAGCATGTTAAAGGATTACTTTACTTCTGCTAATTTCTTTCTTAGCTTTGCTTTTTAGGCAAACATCCTAGAAAGAATCTCTTTTCAAAGTAGATATTTTTGGAAGACAAAATGCGATGCTTTGCAGGACATTGCCTTACGTACAACAGTTTTATCTTGATTTTGGAAATGCCTATACCTGAGTTCTTGTTACCTCATCAGCTCAGTCCATTTCTTGAAAGTATTTTACACAAGTGGGCATGGTAATATTTTAAGTAATATACATCAAATAAACATATATATATATATATTACTAGAACCTGAGCATAAAACATCCTTTGATCATTGCAACTACCTCAAATTAATTTATATTTTGTGTACCTAATCAGAATACACAATGACAGCAGTGACGTTTTACACCCACTTGGTTTAAGAGTAACTAAACATGTAACACTCAGGGCAATGAAGAGTGAAAGCCCTAATTTTAACATCATTCAGCTAGTACTTTAGATCTAAGCAGTCCATTTCCCAGCCTATGCAATTAACTTTGTTCTCAACATTAGCAGAACAGAGCAGCATAGGAATGCATACATTAAAAATAATCTATTTTTCCTTGAATTTCAAACAAAGACATCTCAAGTTTTGTCCTTCAAATCTCATTGATTATAACTACTGAGAAGACCTTAAAATTGAAGATGCTGGTTCTTTAATTTTCTTACGTCCGAAAATCACGCTATGTGAATGTCCTTTTCCTCTTCCATTTTTCTTCCTGGAGAAAAATCCCAGAAAAATGAAAAACTTAAATGAAGCATTTGAAAATTTTACTGACCTAGTATAGGAATTTATTCTAATAACCATATTAGCATGCTCCTAAATGGCATTGGATGTAAGCAAGAACTGTAAACTTTATGCACTCCATTCAGCTATTCTCTCTTTCAAAATTAAATTAAATTGCATTTACAGAGGGATCAAGAAATACCACAGAGGGATCAAGAAACATCACAGAAAACCTTTTAATTAAGTTCCAACGTAATACCTCTTGAAAGTAGACCTGGTCCTAATTTTTAGAAATGCCCCAGAAGTCCACCTTATAGCCACGACATGTTTTTGTAGCCTATATATCTAAGGAACCCAAACTAGATCCTTACTGCTCTAAACACAAACTCTTATTTAATGTCCTGCAGAAGAGAGACAGCCTATAAAACAGAGGATACACCTAAATGACAACTGAAGCAACCCAAAATAGTGTTGCTCTTGGGCTTACAGCTCTCTAAAGCAGAAGCAGGCAAGGCTCTAGCCTTCTCTAACCTCCCTCCCCCATGTCTACCTAATGCCCTCCCACGCCAAAACACAGATCGGGCTATGAAATCCTGGTTTGGTCATGTAGTTCTGTGACAACTGCACTGACACTGTATGACAATTTCACTTCACATTTGCGTAGAGGATGTCAGAGGCCTAGAAGCAACCCTTATGGGAAAGTCTTCTTCCAGTAAAACCTTTGTTGTAAGAGTTTATTTCTCTGAAGAACTGTAATTTCTTAGCTATTATTTCTTTTATGCTTCACCATAGCTTTACAGTAAACAAAATGATATTTTAAACAACATCAAAAACCCCCAAAACCAAACCAGCAAACACGCACAACCACTCTGCATCTCCTACAACCAAAGAATGAGCAAGTTGAGCCGGAGGTTTGTTGCCATTTCTTAGCTACATCTGATCATTGAAATACAGTAATAACTTGTGTAAATCCTGAGGCAGACTTACACACCATGAAAGTGCAGCTCTTTTTCCACAAAATCATCTGACACCATGACTGAACCCCAGTGAATCCACATGTGCTTTCCAAATTTCTTGGGAACAGGCACAAAGAGATTTGGCTACTCACATGAAAAGCCTTTGTGGAAGAAAAGATGTGAAGCAGTGTGGGGCAGACTTGCTATGAGGCTGTCTGTGGAGGAGGAAAGTTCATTAAAGGCTTGAGGGCTGATAAATGAGACAGGGAAAAGGATGTGTAAATTTGAGAGAGATACGGATGTTCCTCTAAAGAATGAGATTTTGGGAGAGGAGAAAGCTGGAACAGCAGCTATCTTTTAAAAATATAATTTCAAGACCTTTAAAAAAAAACCCTAAGTCTTTTTTTGTGACTAAGCTCTGAGGAGCAGATCAGATGGCTCATATCTGAACACTTATTGCAGAAACAGTAAAATTTAATGAAAATATCTTATTAAAAATATATCATGTGGCAAACTATAAAATTAAGAATGTATTGTATTTATCTCATGTATAGCATACTTAGATTAAGATATTTAACAGCAGCTTCTTGTAAGATAAGCGTATTTTAGGAGCCTGAAGTTTTTTTTGTACTGACTTGCCTGCACACTGGTTCTCCTCTAATGAAATAGGAAAAACAGTGAGCATGGATGAATACATTGCTACCAGTATGGGAATAAAAAGCCAATTTACTCTTGTTGGAATGCACATCTAACAAGTTAAAATAATTACTATGTTATTTTTCCAGTGTTGCATGTGCTTCTTTAAGTATTTCTCCTCCTCTTGTTCCACCATTTATGCAGAGTGCTGACAGTAACCTTCCATCTCATGTCTGTGAAACAAAACTTCCTTGCCCAGGCAGACTTCCTGTTACTGTTACCCTTAAGCTTTAGCTGACAGCTATTCAATATCTGAATATTCTGAAAGACCAATTTTCTGCCAGTTCCAGAAATGACTTGCTCAAATACCTGATGTTTCATGTGCTGCTTCACTAGAGCCATAGCAGCAGAAACATGTCTGTGTGTGGCTATCGAGAGCCGGCGGCTCATTAGGTGGATTAAGCAAACAATCACGTCATGTCTCCTTGGGGAAAATGCATTTGACCAAATACTTGTGTTGGGCCCAGTTGTGTTCCCTGAGGAAAAGGTCGCGCAACCTTTGTATGATATTGCCATGTTCCCTTCTCAGTGACTCTGGATAACTCAATCAGTCAAGTACAGTGTATTTGGTCCACATGCATCTCAAAACACCAACAATCAGAACCATATCAAATCACATGGCAAAATATGTGCTAGAAATGCCCAAGACTAGGAAAGGAGTGAGGCTCACATTTTGTAATTGAAGTTCCGTACCAGACACGCTGAACAGAAGCAACACACTATTATGAAATTCATCATAAATATGTATGCATATGAAAAGACAATAGCTTTTTGTCATGTTGCTGTGAGAGAGTATGATAGAATTATTTGAAACAAATACTTGAGGTCCCAGTAAAGAAGATGTGTAGTGACCTCTGTAATAGCTTATCTCACTATAGATTGTTAAATACAATATTTATAAATATCATAAAGAGGCAACTTTACTACATACTCCCTCACCATAACTTATGGGAATAATGACTCTTCTCATTACAATAATACATAATCCCATTGCCTTTGTGCTTCACATAAGGACATATTAGGCAGGAACCACAGGATGGATCTATTCACTGCCAGAGTTTGCTATGTTCAGTTGGTAGAGAGTGACACAACTGTATATTGTTACTCTGGTGCAAATGCAAAGAAGATGCTCTACGGCAGGAGGTGGGGAGGAGGGAGGGCAGGCAGGGACCAGGAGAAGAGAAGGTAATCCCTCTGGAGATCCAAAAGTTCTGCCAGACTCCATGCTGGTTTTCCCCTGACGGTTGAAATTCACAGCACAGCACTGAAGTTTGCTGTAGTGCTGAGTCTCCAGGTCCTGCAGCAACTCACCTCACTGGAGGTAGCAGAGGAGCATTGCTTGCTTTCATAAATATATTGCAGGTGTCATTCCAACTGAAGGAAACAGTAATAGCTGATAAGAAAGCCATTCCAATCCTTCTCAAGGCAAGAGTGTGCACAGCCCACTGCATCCTGCAACATCTTTAAGCAGCCATTGGGAAGCAAACAAACCTTGGAACTTGCCAAGACTAGTCAATCATTGTTTTTAGCTAAATTTTGACATGATTGGAGCCTATAGAGGGCTTTTCAATGAATTACTGCTAATGGCATTTATTACCAGCATTAGTAGTAATTTACCCACTGTTAATCAGAGCAGCCAGTTAAGAATTTCTTAATCATTCTGAGTTCTCACTTTGCAAGTTGACTAAAATATTTTATGCTACCATTAGTCACAAAGCCTCAGCAAACAGCCTGTAAATTTAGACAGAGCCTAGGATCTTGAAAAGTTACACCTTGCTTGTGTCTAATTTATAATCACTGTTTATACTTGTGCCAAGACTTGGGCTTTCCCACTGATTAAGATTTAAAATACATAGTCATAAAATGTTCTTCTGGAGCTGGCCATCAGATTACTAGCAGAAAATCATGTTCTGCTTAGTGGAGATATTAGTGGTACATTCATAACAGGAGAAAGTGTATCTTCCTATCTGCGAGGCTGGTAGGTTTTGCTTGGCTCATTTAACTCGCTACCTGTAGGATTTATTGAAATTCTCACTTGTGTCTGTGTTCACTGAACTGCAGGACATATTTGCAGGTAGGGTGGTGTCGGAGCCTCGTTCAGGACGCATGAATAGGCTGTCATCAAGAGAGGGGTGTGGTTCCCCAGTGCCCCAGTGGAAGATCCAATTCCCTCACTTGAACAGAAATAGTAAAAACATCCTTCTGTGTGCCAAGCTGTAATATCAGTGATTATCAGTCTTCCCTGAAAAACAGGAGAGAAGGGAGGGTAACACTGAAAAGCAAAATAATACCAAGTTAGAACCTCTTTATGTTGTCAGAAAGGGCAGTCTAGCAAGTGATGCATTTGTATGAGGGATGCCCAAAGGGAGGGACAAAGAGGACGGGGGTGCCTTTGTTAACACACCAACCAATTCTTTATTAATTCATGCCAAAAGCAGAGTCTGTGCTCCGTCCACAAAGTTTTTGTAACAAAAAGCATTTTAGAAGCTAAATGTTTTCTGGAAATCAATTTTAGACGGCCACTCTGCTTAATCAGCATGAAGTTCAGCTCTGCATCAGATTACTAAAGCATACCATTACCCTCAAGGGCTTAAAATTCCTGTAGCTTCATATCAGTCATTTTGCCATGAGCACTGCAATTCCCATAACATGATCCAGGTCTTGGAAATAAGGGTAGGAACAGTTAAAGTATCAACATTAACTTGTCTGACACAGGCTACAGTGATAAAATATGTATTTCCAGATGTTTGGCTTCAGAGCATTATTCAAACTGACATATTGCAAAGATTTATCTTTATCCAGCCTATATGATACAACCTGGTCAGACACAACAAAAATATGAAATATTTTCCTTTTAAATAAAATGGAAGACTGCTGAAACCTACAAGTGGAAGTCTGTCCAATTTTGATCACTAGATTTATCCACCCCCTGGCTGGACTTAGCCAGAAGTGTGTCAGAGAGGAGGGGGGTGCCTGGACATGGAGCAGCCCTAGATACCAGTGCTCATGGCCTGGGAAGGACTCAGAGGAGGCCAGCCAAGTGAGATGCTGTTCCCAAAGCTACGTGGGGTACAGTACTTTCCCAGATTTTTTTATCTTTAAACAGCGAAGTTTTTTGTTCAAATGGGAATAAAACCAAAACATGCATTTCTTCCTAAAAACTGAGTTATTCTCAGGTCAAGTCTAAACATATAAATTCCTGCTGTGTCTGCCTGTAGGCAGGTAAGAATTACTGTGTTTGAATAGCTGTAATGGTCTCAGGATATGTGTGAGCGCAGGGTTATAGGGAGAGGTTATAACTTTGATTAGATCAATGAACCAGGCTGGGCAACACAAATAGATTTTGGGCACAGTCCTTTCCACAGATATGAAACACAAGTGTGTCTAAGACTCTGCCTAATAAGCTACTTACAGTTTTTTGTCTAAAAAACCCTCTTTCCTTACAGCTCTGTGTGCTTCCATGAAATATTTGTGGGTGCCTTTGGTAAGAAGAAATGCTAAAATGGCCCTTGTGCATATCTGGGATCAGACCCTGGATAATTTCCCAATAAGAAACAGATCTGTTCTGAATTTGGATGCTCTGGCATTGAAGTATTTCCTTTCAAGATGTTCTGCTTCAGGGTTACAGAGGTTTTACGCAGGCTTGACTTGGTTCTGGCATATTCTTTAACATCTTTATACATGCTAGAAAGGACTCTTGGCCTGCCACTGCTAGTGTCTCTCCTGACCTCATGAGAACAGGCCATATACTGGTGTACAGTCTGCAGGGTCCTTGATCCACTGGGAAGGCTGAGAAATGTGCTGGGGACATAGAGGGTGAGGTGTCTGGTTAAAGTGTCCCACTACTCTGGTTTGTGAATTCCTGCAAGTCCCTAGGGAAGGAATGCTTTGCTGTCAGCCAAAATTGCTCTTAATTTAAGCCAAGTTAAGGTAGAGTGGTGGGAGAGAGTGTGGAAAGGGCGGATTTATTTAAGCAAAATTGACAACGTGGCTGCCAAAGTTTATAAAAGACATAAGTCAAGAAATGAAAGAAAAGAACATGCTTACTCTATTTAATTTAAACCAAGCTTTTTTTCTCACCTTTCTGCTGCCTGATTCACTGTAGACATTCCTAGGTCTACCTGCTTAGAGATTTTGTCTCTGCATTTTTTTCTGTCGCAGATTGCATCCACCGCAGAGAAAAGTATTTCCTGGTAGGACAAATTTGCTGTCCTAGCTAATCCTACTTTCAGATTCCACCAAATTAATCTTTTTCTTCAGAATATATCTCCCTTCTTTTGCAAAAGAGATAGTCTTGCTGCTCCCTTTTTAATTAAAATAAACAATGTTATAGTCACTCTGCTAAACCAGCTGTTATCTTCTTTCCTTGATTGTAATTAACCCGTGTGTGAAAGTGTTATCAATGCTATTAATGACCAAAGCAGAAGTTTCAGATGAAAGTTTGAAGGCTCTATCAGAGTTAGATAACAGCCAGGGCAGTGACAAATGTAAGTGGCAGTAGAAGGGAACTCATATTAAAAGGAAATAGTAACACTTTTCATCAAGTGTTTTTTGTTTTGTTTTTTTAATTTGCCATCTAAATAGAGAGGAAAAAGGATGTCTTGAGATATCAGGAAAACATTTGTCCCATGAGGAGAAGCAATATAATAATCAGAATAATAATAGCTAATTAGATAATTAGAAGATAATTAGAAGGTACTGCATGTATCAGCATTTGAAAACAATCTGTGAGTCAGTGCTGTCTCCACATCTTATGCATTTTGGTCATTCCTGTCACTAAAAGGTAAAACTATAGTCCAGATGGAGTAATGAAGTGATTACTGTAATGAAAGATTTCTATGCAATATTAGAAAGAAAGCTAAAACATCATATTTTCAATACTTTAGTTCAAAGAAAAGAATATTTTAACAGATATTGCTTATGAAAACTTTTTTTCTGGCTAGCTACTGTTATGACTAGTCTAGAGAGGAAATGTATAAGGTGATATTAAACTGTCATCTAAAATGAATGGGAAGATATGTGTTGGATGGTGGAGATAAAATGAAAAAAATCAATTGGAAAAAGAAACATTTGAAAACTAACATTTAAAACCAGAGTACATAATTCAGTTCTGTAACCCCATGACAAATATCACTTGAGAAAAACACTGTGCAGAAGGTTAAAAAGGATTAGACACAGATAGGTGATCAAGATGAATATCATTCAGTTACACTTGTTAAAATCAAATTTATAAGGAAAAAAAGCCATTTGTAGGCAAATAGCTCCCTGAAGTGAAAAATAAACTTCCCTTTAGTTGTATCACAATGCAATAGCTCATTACAGGTGGCTTTCACCTTTGCTTAAAGCCCTTGCCCTCAGCTGCTGTCAGGCACAGAATATTGATCAGTAATGACTGGTAGCTGAGAGCAGGATGGAGGTGACCTCTTCACAAAGATTTCTTGCTCTTTTTCCTTGCATGCACTTTTTTCATCTTTTACTCCTCCCACAGTTTCCATTTCATGTGCTCACTTTCATTTTTTCTACTTTCTATTTCTTCTACACTTCTGCCTTTAACCTGTTTCTCCCAGTCTCACTCCAGGTAGTTGGACCTCTCTCAGCAATTCTTGTCGCTACAACCTTCTCATGCTGCGTATTTCTCTTATTCACAGAATCATAAAATGGTTGTGTTGAAAGGCACCTTGAAGACCACCTAGTTCCAACCTCCCTGCTACAGGCAGGGACACCTCCCATTAGACCAGGTTGCTCAAAGCCCCATCCAGCCTGGTCTTGAACACTTCCAAGGAGTTAAGCTGCATTACCTTTTAAGTGGATGTAGACTTCAAAGAGGGGCTGGGACTGACTTCTGATCAAAACAGCCCATGACATCTCCTCCAGGATTGTGCTCTCTGTGCTAAGATATTAGGGGTTTGAGACACTGGGCCTATCTGAAGACCACCCAGTCTATTCTAGACTGGTTCCAACTCATCCATGCCAGGCAGCCAATTCTACATGGTGAAAGCCTTCTTCCTAATGATTCAGTAACACCGAACAAGCTTGACTCAGAGCACTGAATAAAAGATATGAAGGTCTTTGCTGTAGTTGGATAAATAGATCAACAGACTGATTTTAGAAAAGTCCACCACTGCCTGACATAATTATTTTGCCACTTTGGGACATTGGTATGTGCATCCTGTGAATGCTGAAAAGGAAATTAATCCAGTCAACACAGAGAAGTTTCTTTTTTCCTTTTTTTCCCCCCCCATCTTTCATGTACATGCAGGCATGACTAAGTAAAAATGTCCAAGCAGCTAGACGTCAGGATCACCTGGTCAGGATGACTTTCTCTCACTGTTCAACTTCTGCTCTTAAAGAAAATTAGGACTTTATGACTTTTCCGTTTTCAGTTCATATGGATCAAATGGATCCTCATCTAGCATCATCCCACAGAAAGTGTGCAAAAACTACTTAGATGATCACCGCATTCACTGCTTCCTGGTGTTTAAGAGGTGACTCAGCTGATGATGACAAACTCTGTTGTCTTTTCATGAACTGACACTTAGTGGCCCAATAACATTTCAGAGATCTGTTTTCTTTTCCAAACAGCAGCTCCCTTTACATTAATTTTGTTTCCTTGGTATTCAGCTCAAAAGGAAAATCACAATTTTATTGTCATTTTCTCCCCAAAGGCAAAGTCTATGAAGATCCACTAGAAAAGAGACACTTGAGACAGTAGCCTTCTCTTTTACTAATGGCTTAGCTCATGTCATGACTGCAGTAACTTGCAGTGCGTAGGAACTGGTGTTGGAGATGACAAGCCTCTCGCTGATGTGTTATCAACTCTCTCTCACACCGTGTGAGTCAATATAGTGGCCATGGGTCTGTGAGAGGGGCAGACTCCATTAGACTAATAGAGCTGTGTAATGCCACCTCTGAAGATTTATCTTCACCCTCAGTGTTATGGAGAGATCAGTCCTGATCAGTGGTTGCAGCTGAGCTGTGCTGGAAGCAGTGAACACTAGCTCTGCTGCCATCCTGCTGCCCAGGGAAGCGTGATGGTTCGGAGTGTGCCACTGCTCGAATGCTGTCACCAATTTCATTCCCCTGCAGGTTCTAGCAAAACTGACAAGTATGAACACGGCTGGAATAACGAGAAGGTTTTAAAAGACCACCAGAACTGGAGAGTGAACTAGTAAGCAGAAAACTTATTTCAGATATTAACCAGTATTCATCCTTTTGATATCATTGGGGGTGGGTTTGCCCACAGGCTATTTTTTATTGAGGGCTTGGTTGGTTTTTATTGGGGTTTTCTCAATTGAAAACAAGCAGAAGGAAAGGAAAGATGTAGGCAAAATTAATTCCTTCTGCCTTCAAAGCAGAAATGTTTCTTCTTTTAAAATTCATGCAATTACCAGATAGTGTTAAAGTATAATAATGTGGAGATGCATAGATAGTATCATATACAGCACATTCCATGCTGTAAACACTCCGTAACAACAATCAGACAGAGGCATGCAGCCACTTTTCTGTTTGGTCTCAATGAGGCAATTTACAAGAAGAGGATTTCTTCATCCAAAAAGTTCGAGACATCAAATTATCTGCATAAATTTACTTTGTCCAGACTTCACAGGTTTTAGACATTAAATTAAATCCAGGCAGTTTCCAGACAGGTAAGAAGGTAGATTCCTCACCCACAGGAGTTGCAATCAAAGGAGGGGAAGATGGACAAAAAGCTAGGGAGGGGCAGCTAGGAGACATGTAGTTCAGCACAGATTCAAAAGGTGAATTAAGGAATTGCTTTCAACCCAATTATTTCCCAAACATCTCTGAGTGATGTTAATTATCTCGACAGCTTTTTTTTTTTTTTTTTGCCTACCTTTCTTCTCCTTTTTTCCTTGATTTTTCTTAACATTTTTTGCCTTGTCTTTGTCTGGTGCATAGCTTATCCTGCATGTGTGCAAGTGTAGGTGTTTAAGACAATTGCTCAGCCTTGAAAGGAATTCCATTCTGCAATCACTGACTGCATAAGAAGGATTTTGCTTCTTCCCAATAATTGTCATTCACCTGTGAACCCTTTTTGGTAAACTCTTAGTTATCTCATTACTACTTAAAAAAAAGGTGCTTGGAATAAGAATGTGTTCCATTAAGCAGGCAAGTCTAAGCGAGTGTCTAACACCAGTGTCTATGAAGTTCATCAGAGAAATGCTGATTGAATTTCTTTAAATAGACCAGACAAAGTGTAGAGCATTAGGCTTGTCTAAACAATATGCAAGTCAGCATGGGGCTATGTGTTTTCAAAGAGAGCAAAAATGGATTCATTCCAACAACACAATATAACACTGAGAATAGCTTAAGTATAGGAATTTAGTCTGAAACATTTAAAGGCATATTTTCCATTGAGTTTAAGAGGAAATATTCCCATCCTTCATGAGCAGATACTCCTACTTTTAAAATTATGGCATTAGCACCTGAATGCAGTTTATTTTTATCAGTGTACCTGAGGGTTTTATAATAGCTGCCAAATGACTACTCATAGAGGGGTGTAAAGGGGACCCAAATTGAAGAAAAATAATTTTGGTCTCTAGAACTAGAGTATTAATGTGTTTTAGTGCTCAAAGACTTGTTCATAGAATCATAGAATCACAAAATCATAGAATATGCTGAGTTGGAAAGGACCCATCAGGATCATTGAGTCCACATCCTGGCCCTGTGTAGGAGACCCCAAGAATCACACCTCGTGCCTGAGAATGTTGTCCAAATGCTTCTTGAAATCAGAAAGGCTTGGTTCTGTGACCACTTCCCTGGGGATCCTGTTCCCATGCATAACCACCCTCTGGGGGAAAAACCTTTTCCTGATATCCCACCTAAACCTTCCCTGACTCAGCTTCATGCTGCTTCCTTGAGTCTTGTCACTGGTCATGAGAGTGAAGAGATCAGTGCCTTTCCCCCTGCCTCCCCTTGTGAGGATGTTGAAGACAACAGTGAGGTGTCCCCGCAGTCTCCTGTTCTCCAGGCTAAAGGAATCAAATGTTAAACACCTAGCACAATTTTCAGGAAGCTGAAATTTGTCTAAAACAGTAGACTTTGGGTTCTTACCTGCTAAAGGAAGGCAAAGACCAGAATCCCTGTGGTCCAGGAAGTCCTGCCCCTCTGCCCCAAACAATTTTACATCAGAGCAGCATCCAGAAAAATGGAATTTCATATTGCATAGGAAAAGATCCACAATTTGTTTCAGTATATCAAAGTGCTATGCCTTGTCAAACAATCCTAACCGTAATTGACAAGATTCTCTGATCTGCCTAGGTTTTCCAGCTGTCTGGCTTCAGAGCTACTAAGAAGCTCAGCATCTGGAAGCCTTTACCTGCCTTGATGTTATTCCCAGGTTTTGCGGTTGCCAGGCTTCCTGCTGCAGAGTTGGGCCCCAACTATCAGGACGAGCTGGCAGAGGATCAGTCTGGAAGCATTCAGGAAAAGTCCCTATCCACTGACAAGTGAATTAAGATTTTCTTATCCTTACCTGGTCTGCCTCAGCAGGGCAGGACAACTTGAATGGTCAATTCTGGGCAAAGAGCAGCAACCACTCTGATCAACAATAGGTGTTTGCTCAATGATATCTGCTGGAGACAGAAGCTGTATTTTTAAGAATAACTCTGGATCTTGCATTTGAGTTATGTTTCAGGACAGGTAGTGCCAGTACATCTTGAAGAGATGTTTCCATTGGCAGGAAAGTAAGGGCCTGAAGCTCTGTTCCCCTCTCCTTCACCAGCATCCAAACACTGCTAATAGCTGCCACTCTAGACAATAGAGAAATTCGAATTCAAGGCTTCACAGATAAATCTCCTTTTTTCCTCTCCTTTATAGAGCTCCAGCTCTCATTTAATTTTAATGGAGAAGCACACTTGGATTATTCAAGAGTTTTTGGGGACAAATTGTCTTACGTATATTTTCAACCAGTTATTCAACTTTGCTGTTCTTGGCATAACTCACAGAACTAATATTTCATGAGTGCTTGGAATTGCATCAATTGTAAATATAGGGTCAGATCCTATGCTGGTACAAATTGTCTCAGCTTTCTTGAGCTATCTGGAGGCAAGTCAATGTCTGCACTTGAGCAAGCACCCCACTGTGAGTACCCAGCAGCACAGAGAGTGGGGAGTTCTCTACCACGGAGACAGGAAGGAAGGAAGGGCAGCTCCAGCCTAATAGCAGCCTTAGCACCTTTATTTACTGTGCAGCCTGACAGCAGGAATGGAAGGAGAGGGGAGCCTTGATTGAGGGTTTTCCATGTGATCTGCAGCCCCTTGCAGGACAGGAATCATAAGCATGGAGTAACAGCAACATAAGTGATGCCCCTGGGGAAGCCTTTGCTCTCTAACTGCGAGGTGTCTGTGGATCCCCGCTGGCACTGCACAGCCCCTCGCAGTGTTGCTGCATTTGTGTGCTGTGACTCTGTGCTTAGAGACAGTGTTTAAGTGCTCTGATGAGAAGTTCTCCAGGCAGGTCTTTAACCCAGAGATGTGTCAGTTATCTCTTGGTATTATTCAAATCAGTCACATGCCTCCTTCTTGGCACTGACTAAACACCCCATGGAAGTCTAAAGAATAAAAGATACAGGCTCAGTGTGCACTGCAGAATTTCAAATGCTTGCTGACTCATTTCAAATAAACCACCTTCTGTTCTATGACAGGAGCTAATTCAGAGTCTATATCTGTAGTATACATGCACTATCATTTCAGTGTAGAGACGAGATATAGATCAGAAACAGGTGCTAAATGCAGGATGAAAGTTTAAATAAAGCCTGCTTTTCAGAATGAGGATCATCCCTGGCTCTTCAGCTGGTTTTCAGAATACTTATGATTTTGGAAAGAGTGTTCTGGTTGCACAGAGTCCAAAACAGGACTGCCATGGTTATCTAGCTAGTACAGCCCATGCAAATGAGTTGCCCTTGACACTGAGTATATTTTCAGCTGTTTAATCAGCTCATGAGTTCAGGGGCTGTTTTGAGAAGACAAAGTAGCATCTCTCAAATATATATGCCTTCAATTCTCTATAAGCCTCAAAAACTAAGTTGTAGAGAGAGGAAGAAAAAGAGATGTTTGTTAAAAAGAGCTTTAAAAATAATTTATAACAAATTATTATTAAAAATAATAAAAATAATTTATAACAAATCCAAACCAGCATGGCTGAGATTTTGTCCTCAACCAGGACACGGACACTAGCTGTGAGAGGAGTCCCAAATCTGATTTTTTTGAATACCATCATCACAGAAAGAGAGTGGCATTTCGCCATTCCTGCACAGGATTGGAGTGGCCACGCCACATGGAGTTGTGATGGAGGGGTGCTTCCAGTCCTGCTTGACCCCATTAAGAGCTCACAAGCTAGATATTTCAGTGACTTCCACTGTGGAGTGGCTTGAAAATTTCCAGGGTGATCTGCCGCATTTAGGAAAGCCTATTGATATTCCTGTGCATGGTATGAAAATCCTAAAGATGGTAATTTTCTCAGTGTTTGTAGTTCCAAAAAGTATAAAGTGAAAAGTACACAGCTGGAGGATCCTTTTCCATTTCTACACTTGACAAATTCACTATTCTATATTTCCCTTATCACAGCCAGTATCATCAAAATTGAAAATAATATATAGTGGTCTGAAGGTGCAGAAGGAGACACATTTATATACCCACAGAAGGGGGTAGAAATGATTATAAAGAATGTGCTTTCCCTACCTTTGAATTTTATCTCTTCTGAAATCTAGTATTACAAGGACAGAGCTCAGTCTATAATACCATACAATTTAGGAAAATCTCTCTCTTCTCTCCGAACCTCTCCTCTTCTCTTTTCCCTTCCCTTCTTTATTCTATGCCTTTTTTTTTTTTTTCCCCACTGGGATTTCATCTTTGTGTCTGTGTTTTCATGAACTGGTTTATAATCTGTCACCAACCACTCAAGAAAAAAAATATGGATTCCTTGATTCAGGACTTCACAGGTACACAGGGAAGAAATGTGCCTTACAGCTCTTTTGCTTTTTCACATAATTTATTTGTAGTTCTAAAGACTATCAGTCAGATCAACAGTTTCACTGCTACCACAATGATTATTATTGCCCCAAAATCCTGCTCTACAGATTTGATTTGTATTATTTGTATTTTGGGATAAGACTGCAATCTTGCTTTGTAGGTTTTAGAATTGTTTGCCAGTCTTTTTTTTTTTTGTTTTTTTACCCTCAGAGTAGTGATTTGTACATTCACGGTCAAGGAGTGAATTCAAGCTGAGTAACTGAATCCCCCCAAAAATCCTCATAAATTCTCTATGGCTTACAAATTATGCCCTTTTCTATTTAGGAACCATAACAAGACAAGTAATGAACCAGAAGACACTGACAAATCTCTAAGATCAAGGAGGACACTACAGGAGAAGCTGATAGATAATTCAAAATGTGGAGAAAAAGCATGTTAGAACACTGCCCATCTCTCTACATGAAGTCATTCCTAAAAACTCAGTTATCTCTTAGCTCACATAATAGTCATATAAGAACACCTATTTGAGATACTTGTTTCTGAACCTCTATCTTCTTTCACAGCATTCACAGGTTTCATCAAAAAGTCTAAGAGTGTACAAAAATATTTTTCACTTCCCTGTCAGAGGATCTTTGGACTGGGATATTTAAAAATTGAAACTCAGTTCTAAAAGAAATTTTAAAGCAAACCATCCCCCGAAGCCCCTGAAGTTTTCAGATGTAAGTCTGTTTTAATTTCTCAGATCTCTTCAGTTCCTCTTGCAGATCTTCCCCAGCACTGAAAAGTCCAGGACAGCAACTACATGCAAAACTCGTAACTACAGAAAGAATCTTGGCCTTGGAGTGTCAATGAAGAAAACGAGTTTCTGCCTAGGGTCATGATACCCCCAGCTGACTGAGGAAACAGTGACTCCTACTGCCTCTGGAGAACCTATATTTATGAGTTTTTCTATAGAATTATCTCTGTGAAGCATGTCATGGATCTCTGCTTCTTCAGCAGGATTTTTCCAAAGTCTCAGTTTGAGAATAACCTAAGACTTTTCAGGAAAACATCAACATTTCATGTTTTTTACATGGCATCACCTCTTAATCATATTCAAGGTCCTAGAGCACTTAAAGGATTCTGTATTTAGCATAGACTTTCCAAAAATCTGGTAGCTGTTATAAGCTGAATGCCTGTCACCTATTGTACTGGTTTGAAAGCAAACCAGTGAGAGACTCCAAGTCAGAAATACAGTTAAATAAAATAAATGCAATAGTACAAAAAGAAAAACCACTGACAGAGTCAGAATACAACCTGACACCCTGTCAGTCACGGTGTTGGTAGCAGTCTGATTAAATGGAGTCTTCTGGAGTGATGGTTCTGTCGAAGCAGTGATCCTGTCTAAAGGTCTGGTCTTCCTCAGAGGGTCCAGTGGTGGCTGTGTAGCTCTTGTCCTCTGGAAATCCAAGAGGTAAGGGCAGACTCTGGTGTTCCAAATCTCCAAGTATATACAGATGGGAACGCTTAGTTCCTCCTCCTAGGCGGAGCATCTCACAATGGGACGGTGAGTCATGAGGCAAGGCATTGATGGGCCCATGAACAGAAGATATCCCCCTGGAGGGAGGATGGGTCATGGGAGAGATAAGCAACACTGCCTCACATGGTTTCAACAGCTGGCCCACTAACAGGAGATATCCCCAGAGTTTATCAGGGATGAGTCATGCAGGAGGTGGGGAACACTGCCCCACCGGTTTTTTAACAGCTTATGAAGATGGTGATAGAATACATACTTTTGGGCACATCTTACATTGTAACCTAGGACACCTATCTATTAAACATCTGCATTTCAGATATGATACAGCATGGAATCCAGCTCTTCTGTATGTACTGTGCTGTGCAGACACAAATTCCAGTACTTTTGCTGCACTATACAGTTGTTTTCCTCAAAGACAGAAGGTTTAGACAGATTAGGAGAGAATTAATGGACTTACTGAGTACGGACTGCATGCATGCTGCCTCTAACAGGTTCTGAAAGCATCCACAGGGAGCTCACAAGGAGTTCACAAGGGGTCTGGTGATTGCCTGAAGGACTGGATTGACATGATCTGTATGTGCACAAATTTCTTCCGAAGCAAATGCTAGTTATTCTTTTAGAAGACCAAGTTTCTGGACCTTCCTCTCAGGCATAGGGTGATTGCAAACGATCTGAAGTGCCATGGTGGAATCAGATGGGTGACTTCTGTGGGAGTCCAAGCAGCAGGAGGGTTGCAGTAATGCAGTGCGTCTGGCCTGCCTTGAAAGGGAGCCCATCTTAGCAAGGTCTTCATGGGAAAATACAGGGCATTGTCACATGGGTTATGAACAGATACAAACTCAGTATGATAAATAACCAGATGATGGCTGGTTTTATATATTTTGTGGAAGAATCATTTTTTTGGCAAAGCCCTGTCAAAACTGGCTGCTCCTGCCCAAGTGAATGATCTAGCTGAAGTATCTTCAAAACATGTATGCCCTCTAATGGATATGGCAACAAGATTTAAATCCAAACTTTTAAATACTGAAAGGACTGGCAATAAACCTGACTTCAGAAAATATTTCTTTTTAAATACCTTAAAAATGACAGTGCAAAAAAAGTCTGGATTTGGGATGTGTTTGCCACTGTAATTCAGACATACGATACCTCAGGATTATTGTTTGTTTGAGACATCAGGGACAGCAATGACCACAGTCCTGGTGCCAGATCCAGCTATATGGGAAACCAGAAAAACACAACTGCTTGGAAAACTGATGTGTGAAGGAACAAACGTAAAGACATTTGAAAACAATTTCACTAAATGTGCTACTAGTCAGTAAACTGAAATCACGTGAATGTGTTTTTTGTTGGGCTGCAACATACATACGAAATCTGAATTTGTCATCTTACGGAAAAAAGTCCACTATCTCTGCAATGTGGTTTGGTCTTTTTTTCTTCTGCTACTGTTTGATCTAGACTAGTATAAATTTATCTGATCTGTGTGGGTTTCATGGGTGCTGTTAACCATCTGCTGTTGGAATCAATTTTTTGATACAGGCACCATGTTGGACTGTCACAAACAAAAAGAAGAAAATCTCAAAGAATAAATAATTTAGCACTGCTGTGCTAATTGTGCTGGATTCTCTTTGAAACATCTTCTTTGGGAAATGGAATCTAAATTGTTCTACCCTAAAGCAGAGTATTAGGATTTTTATTTGCATTGGGAAGCAGAAAATACATGAACCAGCAATAGATGAGGAAAAGTGCCAGACAAAGTAAACTGTCAAAAGTAAAGACATTTGATCAGTTTAAGAAAACGGCAGAAGGAGCACAAGAGACTTATGTCAACTCCTCAGTATTGCATTTAAGCTTATTTCCTGGTGGTTTAGATGAAATTCAAGCTGCTCTGGACTCCAGGTTATGTTATGTTTTTTTTCTTACATGGAGCATGCACGGTTTTCCTTCCTCCAGAGGACAAGTGAGCTGTCAATTAGCAGAGGGTACGACCTCTGCTCACACAACAATATTTTAGCAGAAGTTAGAGCCTCTGGAATCTGGAAAGCAGGAAAGGATCTGGAAACAATTTTTATGCTAAAATAATCTCTATGGTTTTCATTCTGAAGTTTACATATTTTTGCCCTCAATGTAATGTTTTTAGGGAATGTACTGGTGGAATCTGCAATTGTTTTTTCTATATTTTGCGGTCTCAATGGCCAGTTAGGCCAGACTAGCAGATTTAGCTGGGCAGAAATTATGCTGCAGTTTCATCTGCCTCAGTAACATCCCAAAAAGCCAAACAAAATACAAAAATGCACAAATCACCATTCAGTCAAGACTTACTGTATTTGCTTTGTGCTTTGCTGCACATTGATCACCATATTGGTCTGTCCTGTGGATCTAGCAGGTCCTTGCTAAGGAAGGATAAACAAAGATGAAGGAAGTTTATAAACATTGAAGGAGCACGCTTCTGGGAGAGGCTTCCAAATAGAAGAGAATGAGGTCAAAATCTGAAATGGCTGATAGTATTTCTAATATAAAGTAAGAGTAATCCCCGAGCCTGTAATTTAAACATTTGATTAAGGTTTCCAATGCTTGCTTTGCTGGTAGATGCAAGTGAGGTTTGAAGAGATTTGCTCATGTATGTTTATTCCACATATCCAATTCTTTAAACTGAATCTATATTTTAGGGTTCTTGACCACCTGCAGGGCACAGAATGAATTTGTGATTTTGGTTTGGTTTTTTTCACTGCAGATATATAACTTGGCTTTGATGAAAAGTGGGAAGGAATTTGGGTATTTTCTTCGTCTGGAAGAAAGAAGACTGAAAACTAGCCACAGCTAGTGGGACATTTCATTGGCGTCTGTAGTGATAGTAAACTGTCTTTTGGTCAGTGGTATGTCTTCTTATGCATTCAGGACTAAAACAACTGTGTTACAGCACACAGGGAGGATTTTTTTTCCCCATTATATCATCAGGGGCTGTTGATTTGTGGTTTTTTGCCATCTATATTGAGGTCCACTTCCTAGATCATATGATCATTTCCACTCCAGAAATGTCACCATATTTCTCAACTGGAAGTCCTCTCATCCTGACGGCAGAAATTTTGTGCAATTCTAATCATTATTCTGAAGGGATGAAGACCATTATATGGGGTCAGGAAGGGTTTCATGTCTTTTGGTTTGGTGACATCTGGGCCATATTGATCCAGGTCTTACTGTCATATGACACAGCAAAGCAAACTTAGCAAACAGAATTAGACCCATCATCGGTGGAACATTATGAGAATCATCCACAAGAATTTAGAAGGTGATTAACTTAAAAGGGTTCACTTTTGGATGCTGCTCACCTCAAATAACACAGCTTCAGAGGCTATGTTTAACCAGACAGACATCTTTGTTTAAAATACAGACTTTATTAGTGTCAGCTATGATTGTATGTGTTGGTTTATCACTAAACTCCTTAATTCAAAGGTCTGAACTAGAAAAGCAATTGATCTATGATTTTCTCAGTAGGGTTACTGCAGCAATGCTTAACATTCTAGACTGGTCTCCCACATTTTTGATAGGACCGTCATATGATTGTTTAGACCAACAGTATAAGGTCAGTGAGATTGCTCATATGCTAAAACTAGACATATTGCTGAATTCAGTCTTCCTGCAATTTGAGATTTGGTTATCTGACAGACAGCCAATTTTGCTTTATGGAGATATTTAGGCTGTTGGTCTCCTGGCTTAAAAAGAAGGAGCCGGTTTCAGGACAGTGCTTATGAAAATCCTGGCTTAGATCACTTAAACTCACTTTCAGCTCTAGTAAAAAAATCCAGTTTTGTATACCTTAAAACCATGTTGAAAAACAGGTCTTTATTTTTACTCAGAGGAGCCTAAAAAATCTCAAAACGTTAACAGGAGAGACTTGCATTAATATGATTTGAAGTTCATAACTGAGTCTGGCTGCATCAATCTTTCTTTGTTTCTATTAATTGTGCATTTTAAATACTTTATATATAGACATTACAGAAATATAAAATATAAATATATGTATAAGTATACATATATGTACACCCAAATATGACCTGCCTATTTAATATAACAGGTTTTATTGTAATTATAAATAGACCTAAAGAAACAATTAGGGAAAGCATGGTTAAAAATTGATTGAAATGTCTAACTGATGAGTCAAGCATTGTGTTTATCTCTTCATTAACCCAAAATACTAGGGATAATACAGAATAATGTCAGCCAATCAGGCTGCACATGAAAATAATGCTTCATGAGTCACCAAGACTGCTGAAAACAACAGTCATTACCGATGAACCCATCTGATAAACATATGCACATTTTCTTCCTGACTAGTTTTAAATGATGAACAATAGTTTTCCACCTGCCCCTCCTACCAAAGCACTGATTCCGTCTGAGCATTCCTACACACAAAACCCCCTGGAGTTTGAATGAGAAGACTTCAGTACCTTCTGATGAAAATATACAACACCTGGTTCCCCAGTGCTTTTTGTAGGCAACCCTGTATGTGTTCAACCAGAGCTCTGTGTGGAGAATCTCTACAGGACATGGCCCTGAGAACATGTGGAATATATATGGATGCTTACTCAGATTCCTTCTTGTAAGAGGAGAGATGTGTACTTGAAGAAAGATCAGGAAAGGGTAGGGAGCAGGTTAATTTATAGTAGCTTTAACCAGCATGTGCTGGATTAAGATAGCCAGAGGTACGAAGAGGGCAGATACATTATTTGTGCAACTTTTCCATGGTTACAGTCTCTGTCTGGGGTGTAAAGAAGGACATTAAAGCAGCTCTCTGGTGGTTCTGCACCTGCTGGGAATGTGTCTGTACAGCTGGAATCCCAGGAGTCTTGTTAAGGCAGCTTTTAATTTGCTTCACTGTTTTAGGAGAGACTCAGAACCTGTGCTTCTGACCTCTGGCTTTAAGAAACATGAATTGTATTATTTCTCAGCAGGGGTTTGGCCAATGTTTATTTTCTGGATTAATAATTTTTAGTATTCACCTCCTAAAGCAAATGTTTTACATCCTTGAGTGAGGCAAATAAATATGCACACCAAGAAAAACTCCTTGTGACCCTTTTCTTCAATCTGTGCAGCAAAAGACGGCTATATGAGAACTACAGCTCTAATATATGCTCATAAAATCTTTCATTTATTATTTATATAATTATTTGCAGAGCGCTGTTGCCATGACAACTTTTACACACGGTGAGATAAATCCTTACATAGACTGGAGTCACGACTCCAAACACTGTCACATGAAGATAAGTCTACATGGACATTTCAGGCTTTGCCAGATTTTTCTAAAGTAGTTATTGATATTAAAATAACTTTCTTCTGCTATATTAGAGAAAATAGCGTCATTTTAGCCTAACTTCCTTAAGAAACAGAGTTTAAGGAATAATTTTTTCCATCCATCTATCTGCTTATCCTCTCCTAATATCCTTCAAAACTGTTGCCGTAATTTCAATTACCTTTCACTATGATGTCTCAAAGATAGTTAAATCTGACACACTTCAGGGAAAGTGGTTGTATGAAGGTGCAAGAGTCCTAAAATAATGTGTCACAGAAGTAAATATTCCACCATGACCATGAATGTGGTGAGATCGTTCTGTACACTAGTTCAGACAGCATCAAACTGGCCAAAACACATGCTATTTTTGTTGTAACTAAGGGGGAATCAAGGCAGAAAAGGTGGAACTGTGGGAAGGTGGAGGCATGAAGGGTTCTGGTGGAGACTGGAGATGTGGCAGGCAGGACATGAGGAATGTTGTAGTGATGGCGCTGTGGGCTTGCAGGACACAAATTAAAATTAAATGAATGCTTCATTGAATTCTGTCACTCAATGACAACGGTTTCCAAATTATGTAGCCTAGAGCAACCTCCAGTTTGGGGAGATAGAGCTTAGCAATATCTGAGGCAGTCTAGGCTGCTTGACTCCTCCAGTCTCACTCTTTGGGGCAGAGACTTCCAAGCATGATCAATTACAAACACTACACATGCAGGGGTTAGGAACGACCCGTCAGACAGTCCAGGCAGCCAGCTGGTGCCACAGTCTGGTGCTTTAGTAGTGATGACGCAAGGCAGACTTTATCCTGGGACAACCTGAAATGGATTTTCATCCACAGACTGAAAGAAATTAAGCTCAACAATGACATCAAAAGCCACCAGAATCTCTCCAGGCTTCTCAGCATCAATTGGATTTATGGGGATCAAGTTTCACATTTGGAAATACAGTATGGCTTTGTTTGGCAATGCAATCTCATGATAGATCTATGAATGTTAGACAGGTTTTTTTGAGAAATTCTATAGATATGTGTGCACTCTCTCATGTTAGTTGTTCCGAAGTGTGAGGACTGAGGGAGACACATTCTTTGATTGCTTAAATATGAACAATTCCAATCACAGCATTCCAAAGCAAATAAAAAATAAGGTCAGTCTTTTGCACCACGATGCCTAAAAAAGTATTCTGTATACGTTCATTTAACTGACTTCTTTACTGCAGATATTGGCCTCCCTGTTATCAGTGATGCAGGTTCAGAATCTTTAAAAGTCATTCCAGCTTTAGATGCCTGTACATGAGAGTTTGATGCCTGTGATCAACCCTTTTGTTTTAATTTCATTGTTATTCACTACAGAACATGTCAAAAGTCTTAGAGGCTGGAAAACATAGTGGATTGACCATGGGTTGATGCCAGATGCCCACAAAAGCCACTTCATCACTCCCCTCCTGAGTGGGGCAGGACTGGGTGACTCAACATCACATTAGATGATGATAAAGATGGGCAGGTTTCTTTTGGCATCTTAATCTATCTACTGTACTTCTCAAATTCTGCTTTGAAACGCATTACATTTAACGCGTTTTCCCTTAGTGCTCTTTCTCTTCCACTCTTAAGGAAGTTTGGCAGTCAAAGATGAGTGATTCATACATTGCATGATTTTTCAATAAAATTAAAGTCCTGAAATTCTCTAAATTCAAATGGAATTAAATAAAACATTTTCTAAGAGCACAAAGTAAACCAAATAGCCAAACAACAGTGTGAGAAATTTTCAGGCAGTGCAGAAATAGCCAATAAAACCAGCCAGTCAAGGCTGCCAAGAAGCCAGATGCTGTGATAGGAAGAGCATTTTTCACAGCTTTCAGTCAGTGTCACATGATTTCCAGCTGAGGAAAGAAAGAAGACACTCTAATGGTATTCATTTGTTAAGATTGGTGACACCTTAAGTGTTTAATTTCCTAATATTTTTCTTTAAAATTTGACAGGAATTTCAGAATAATTAAAAGCTCTTCTGATATTGGGGCCTGATTTTGGTGGCCTCATACTTATCCTCGTTCATTTTTATTACAAGATCACCATAAATGTCATCAAAATTCATTAACTAGGCACTATTTGAACAAGAGTGGGCCGGGAGTGAAGTAGAAAGGGTTTTGGAAATCAGGCTATTAGGTACTTAAGCAAGCTTTCCCCTATAGCTCTTCCACAACTTCCTGGCACTATGCCTGGCTTGAGCTAGGACTGATAATATTTCATTTTCTTAAGCACCACCTTCCTTTACAATTTTTTCCAAAATGAAATAATTCACTTAATCTGTAAGTGGAACATATTTTATCTGTGTATATTTTCATTCCTCTCTATATGCAGTTCAGGGACTTTCAGAAATAGGCAAACAGAATTAATATTTTGACATGAAAATGGTGAAAACTGTTTGGAACAATATACAAGATCAGGTGATTTTAACCTGTTTTTTGAACTAGCTATAATTATGATATCTTATTTGTCTATATTGCTTGTGCTACTGAAAAAGACACAAAACAAAAAAAAAGGGGAAAGAAATTGGAACTGCTTACCTATTTTCACAAATATGACACCTCATTAAATTTGGTTGTCACACAAGACGCTTACATACTTTGAAATATTTCTGAGGATAGTCCTGGGGATTCTAGGGCAGAGAATACCACCTTGATGGAAAGTCAGTCTGCTGAAAAGCAGCACTGCTTCAGGACAGGAAAACAGCCTCCTAGATAAGCAGATTTTCTGAAAGTGTCAATGAATAAGGCAACAAAGGTTGGCATACTTCCTGGACATTTTCAGCTAAGGCATCAATTTCCTTTTTGTCTTTGCAAACAACTTTTCATTATAAACTTTGGAAAGCTTCCAAGAGGATTCAGATTTAGACCTAGCTTTCCCAAACGGAAATAGATTCTCCTACCTGCAGCACTCATGTTAGTATAATGAAGGCCACTTTTACTGCTAGTAGGCTTTTAGGAATTAGTCACTGAACAAACCACTTGTAACCCTCAATTACTTTCATCCATCCTGTGTTCTGACTGAGAAAAATCTTATTATAAACACGGAGAATGCTGAAGGAAGAAGGGAGCATGCCTACTGAGCCAGAGAGAGTGAGGCAAAGTAATAAAGACATGTATTTCCCCTCATCTTAGCTGAGAGGTCATGCATCACCACAATTAAACACATAATGTTACTGTTACTTATGGAAAGGAAGGTGCAGAAAAAACCCAGAAAAGCATGCTGCAAAAAGAACAACATAAACTTCTTCCATACATCTTCTGAAGAAGAAAAGAATATTCCTCCCTGTCAGTTCAAGGGCACTTCTCAGGAGCCTTTCAGCTGAAAGAATGACAGTCTTTCTCCACTACTTGACCTTCCTACTACAAACTGGAGCAAAGAAATGCATCTCCTTTCACAGGAAAGCATATTCCTTCAAAGATGATGAACGTGAAAGCAAGAATTAGTCAAGGGCCTATTCCAAATGAAAGAAGTGCAGAAAATGGTGGAAATCATTTAATTCATATTAGCTAGTTAAACTTAGTGATGGAAAACAGAAGGACATATCTCTTTACCCCAGCCTCAGTCATGGAAATAACAAGTGTAGAGAAATGGCTTTTATTTTTTTTCATCTTTCCCCTGCTCACAGCCTTCCCAGCTGCCAAAAGCTTTCATGTCTCTCTCCCAGAGAAACCCAAAGGCAACACATGCCCCGGATTGATCACACTGGCATGCCAATGCAAATGGCAATTTCAATTGCTATGTTGTATCAGTTAAATCAACATACCAGGTGATCTGCTGGGTAACAAATTTGAAAAGCTCTTCTCCCTGAAGAGAACAAAGCCTCAGTGTTGTTTTCTGTTCTTTTATGTACTTGTTGGTGTAACTATGCACCCTTCCCTTGGGAACAGCAGTAGAAACCAAGATACTCAAACTGTGCTTGAACTGCATTGACACCTCTGCAGAGATAAGAGGCTGTGATGAGCTCTCTTTTGATATGATTCTCAGCTTATTCCTGAAAGTACATGTTGTCACAGCAACACACCATCTTTCACAAGAATGACATAATCTCTCCATTGGAAAGACTTTTTAAAATAAGACTGCACTCCCATTCACCTCCTAAAACAATCTCTCAATGACTTTCAGAAACTGAATGCTCCCAGGACCAGCAACCTTAGCAGAGTGTGTGTCCCTACATTGTAGGAAGCTCTGGTTGTTATCCACCTTTCTGCTAAAATAAACACCTCTCTCGGCATTCATTTATGCCACTGTGGAATACTGGCAAATTAAAAAATAAATGGTTTAAATTTGCACCCTGCAACAGGAAAAAAAAAGCACTTCAGGCTGAAAAGCTGGATTTTCAAAGTGACACATGACATAGACTAAACTGTGTGAGAACTCACTATCCAAATGTGTTGTTTGATTTTGAATGGAGTCAGTAATTTCATTGAATTATTCCACTTAGGAATACCTCTCTTTGCTGTCCACTCCAATTCTTCCCTCAGCGGATTTCCATCATGGGGATGGCACTACTAGGCAGCCGGGGAGCCTGTCCAGAGCACCACTACCACAGAGAGCACTAATTGCTGCCAGGCACCAAGAAGCCCAGATGAGTTCAGTTCAATGTTGACCAAATTCATATGTCTGGAAGAGACTTTGCTGGCTCAGCCAGTGCAATCACTTTGTCATAAGGCAAATGAATGATACTGGCAGATGTTAATCTCCTGTGTTCTTAAAGCACCTGAAACTTGCCCAAGCGGGTCAGTTCATTTTTAACCTATTCCTAGAAAAGACACATGTTCCTATGACATTACATCAGTTTTTCTGCTGGTTTAGTCCATTATTTCTTGTATGCCTAGTATGGTCATGGAGCACTGGTTCTTCTTCACCCTTTCAGTAACATTTTCCATCTTTAAAAATCGTTGTCACATCCTCCCTCAGGCTCCTCTTTGCAAGCTAAACTGCCTCAAGTTCAGATTTTTGTTGTAAGTCATGAATCATTTCTAGATGGCTTGACCAAGCTGAAAGAGAGCATTTGATGCAGCAACTCTGACAAATTTAACTTGAAACAAATGATCATGTTAGTATTTTCAAAATAAAGTTTTGGTTTTTTTTTTTCTTAATTTCATAAGTATTTTATGACTTCATATGCCAAGATGGGATGAAAACAAGTGTAGGAATATCTGAATTTCACATGGAAAATAAATTCTAGCATCTGGGTGACACTTGTGGGTGGTTTGCCTCCCTGCAGCTTCAGGTCAGAGGACAATGTAAGCGAACATGCAGGTTGTTAGGCTAAAACTGAAAGATGGAACAAATGACCGAATTGCAAAATATCTGTTCTGTTGATTGATACTGTAGTAGTCAGGTTATTATAGATTAGGTGCAAAATCTGTTTTGGAGAGTTATTTTTAATGGGTGAATCTTGTACACCCTTAACTTTGCTGTGCATGAATTGGCAGCACAATCCGAAAGCCTTGTCTTGCAGCTCCCTGCAGTGCAAACTGCTTCTCTCTCTGGGCCAGGGCCTTGACCTGGTTCAGGTGTTCATTTCCATGACTACAGTTCTAAGCTTGATCTCTGGCATTTCTGACTGTAATCTAGAGCTTCATTATTTTTATGATAGGGGTCTAAATCTGTGTTCCTGCTGACAGGGCTGCTCTCATCACCGTAGATCTGAATTTTGAACCTATTTAACCCTCACCTTGTCATCTTCTTAGCATTTAACACTAAGAGTATGGGGAGAAATGCTGCAAGCATTTCAATATCTTCCAAGCCAATGTCCACCAGAATGCTGAATTGGCTGAAAATTTGCTGCTGGTTTTGGATTAGGCTTTAGTCCTGCAGCATATAACTCATGTTCACATAGGTGAAGGGTTGGGAATGTGTGACTGGAAATAGGATAGTGCAGAAACATCTTTTTGAGTGGAAGCTGAGAGTTTGGCTTAGGTTGTTGTGTGACCCCCATATATTTAACTATTAGCTTTACAATTTCTCCAGTTGCACTGTTGCTTCTGGTCCTGTCTGTTCCTTTACAGAATAACTCATACATGTTAATCCAGCTGAAAATCATTTTTAAAAATCCACTTAGTTTGCTGAAGTGGCTCAGGAGAGTGTTGGGCAGTAGTGGCACAAGAGTCAACTTTCCTTGTGTGAAACTTCATCTGTAGCTTAAGGATGAGGTAAAACCTGGCTCTTCAAAACCCTTGGTGACCTTAGGGCTAGCAACATCAAGAGGAGGTTCCTTGTATGCAGTATGCTCATGTTACTGTAAGGATGACCACTTTGAAATATGCTTATTTTCTGTGTTGTTGTGTGCTACTTTTGTTCAAAATTATCTCCAATTAGCAGCTTTCCATTTATAAACAATACTTCCCCTCCAATTCTCACATCCTCCTGGATGTTTCCTTCTCAGATCCTTCAGTACACATCAGCTACCTCATATGATGCTAAATGACTCTCATAATACTAGAAAGAACTCTGTGTGGAGTACTAAATTAAATAGTAGCAGGTAGCTGAAAATTAGCTGTAACATACTTAACCAGGGACGTGCAAAAGAGAATGTGACTTTCCACTTCACTTACTGCTAAAAAAAGAGTTGCTAAAGATTTATTGCAGATATTTTGCTTATAATTTATTTTTAGATGCAACACATCTTTAGAATAATTTTGGGATTCATTTGATCAAGCGTAGGTCTTCTACATCAGAGCTAGTCACTTCCTTCACAGATAGTGGAGAGAATTTGTCTTACTAGATGGCAGCTCACAACATCCTTGTGTAAACCAGGTCATCTGAATTGTATCCTTAAATTCTATTGCCTGTAAAGGGAAGCCATAGCTGCTAGTTTAGACAGAGTAGTATTTTACTTTGTTGGTACAAAGCCAGAGAAAGACAGGGTACGACTTTTTTACTTGATGTAATATCTGTCATTAGGCCAGCTAAGTATTTTTGGAAAAATGACACAAGATTTTGGGCGGGACATTTTTTCAGGTATAAAAGAAAAGATGGAGATTTTAGAGGAAAACACAAACTGAGAACAATTTCTCAGGATTTTCTTTGAAAGAGATGCAAAATTAACAGTCTCTAGCCTAGGTCCTTGCTCTGCCAATTAGTTTCCAATGGCATGTGTAAGAGTGGTGAAGACACAAGATGGTCTTACAGGATAGAGAAGAGTAGAACCTGCAGACTGGGGACAGGCTTGTCAAGCCTGTCAAGAGAAGCAAAAGCAGGGGAAGAGGAGCTCACAGACCAGTGATCACCGCCTTCGTCCACACGAATGACAATGTCAATTCAAGTAATGACCAAGAGGTGATCTGAATATCTGTTCTCTCTCTGTCTGGTTCCAGCTCTCTGGGTTGTTATGTCCGGAGTATTAGGCAGGACATTCAATAAAACCTAAAAATAACTCAGAAAAGGAGAGAGGTTTGCCCTCTCACAGTGGTGTGCCTTCTTCAGTAGACTACAAAGCTCCGGTAAATACTTTCTGGTGATTCTTTTGTCTATTTCCTTCTCCATCCTATCTCAGACTAGCGTGAGGATGTGAATTGGTGCCTCATGCTGGGGTCTGCAGGCAGTCCCCCTGACAGGTGACCATCTGGGGATAGGAGAAAACCCAAGGATCAAATGAACTTTAGAAGAAATAGAATCACAGAATGGTTTGGGTTGAAAGTGACCTTAATGTTATCTGCTTCCAATCCCCCTCTGGCATGGAAAGAGTCACTTTCCACTAAACAAGATAGTCCAATAGGATCAATCTTTGGGGCAGTGGCAGCTCTACATGGTGTTGAGTGACAGGGCTCAGCCTGGAAAGCAAAAGATCCTGCTCGGATCTATAGGAACTCATGGAGTCGCCTTTATAAATTACTGACATGAAATCACAGGGCTCTGTAATGATGTGCCCACAGGGAGCAGAGTCACTCACTGAGGTGGCTCTTTAGAGCTGCAGCTGGCCAGTCAGAAGCTCCTCCAGGTGACTTGGAGAGATGAAGCTTCTCACTGAAATGCCTCTGTACTCTCTGGCTGCTTGTTAGGCAGCAAACCTGACCAACCATCAAAATTAAACCACTTCTTTAAAATCCATATTCCAATTTACAAAATAATTTGCATTTAGTAAATGTTTGTTAATTGTTAATGAGATAACAGTTGGTAAATATGAATTATTTAAGGCCTGAAAAATATGATTTGATGGCTACTTGGCCAAAATTTCAAGGGAATAATTATACAGATAATGAATTAGAGCAAGCTGCATGCTTCTGTCCATAGAAGCTGGCTAATCAGAGGGCTAACTAAACATCCTGTGGTGCAAATTTGACCACACATGCTTTTGGCTATGCATGGGTCCTTAAGCAAATTTAGAGTCTGCATGTGAAAGAAAATCACCCAGTGATTTAACAAATGTATCTTAATCTCTATAATGAAATAAATCCATTTTAGCAATTTTTCACTCTAGCAGACTGTATTTTGTTTTAGTTTTTTTCTGTTTTATTGTTATGGAAGAAATAGATTCTCATTTATAAAGTATTTATTTTTTGATTAATTAAATATCTTAATAAATCTAAAATAAATGTACTTAAAGTATTTAAGGGCTACTAAAACAAAAAAACAAAATCTCTGTGGAAATGTATAATCCCAAATCAAGTTTATTTTGACCACTGTTTTGTTTAGATTTCCATCACTATTTTTGCATATTAATGTTTTTAATGGGCTTCAAGAGCATGTATCCAAGAGCTGAAGATCTCATTAATGAATCTTTCACATCTGCTAGCTCTGTGATTCCACCACTTGCTATTGAATAATGTATTAAACTTTTCCAGGCTCCTTCTGTTTGCTCGATGAGAGCTGCAACGGTTTCTTCATGTTCACTTATTCTCCGCATTTGAGTAAGGCCACATTAGAACCACGATGCTGCTGTGGTTTAACAACAGAAAAATAATAATCAATAGATCAGAGAACTCACCTAGATTTACCTTTCCACAGAAAACAAGGAAAAAGCATTTAGCACGTGCCGATTGTCAGTGTCCATGTAACGTATGCCTGAATGGACACAAAAATTCCAGCTACTATATATGGAGAGCTACTGTCTTATCTTCCACTAAGAAATGTTAGTTCATTCCAAGGAAAGCAGAGTTGTCAGGAGTGGCACGTGGTGATCTGTGCTCATTTCCACTGTTCTGTCTTTGTCATAATTTTCAGGTAAGCTTGCACCTCATCCTGTGTTTTGATCATGTAGGTATTGTAATGGAAATCAATTACAGGTGGAAAACTTCCTTTTCTATTAATATTATGTTTTTCATTATGATTTAAAGTGCTAAGGAAGAGACCTGGATATCCCATTACTCCAGTGCAACAACAGAGATTGTAGACGAGCTGTAAGTAAAGCTGTTGGGAATTAGGAGCTCGGAAAGATATGGCAGAGCAGCCACTTCATCACTCAGTATATTCACTTGAAAAACATGAGGATAAAGGGCTCCCAGAAGTTACATTTTGCAAAGGAAGACTGTGGCTGATATGCTTCTGAGGAGGAGAAATGAATGTGATTTTTATTTAAGAGGTTGGGAAATGATCAGCTAAATGCTGTAGAGGAGAAAACATCTGGGATTGAAAATTGTCTAAATAGCCAGGTAGAGTGAGGATACGGAGGGTGGGACAGATGAAGCATGTTAAAGCAGACCTGTGAGTCCTGAGAACATAAATATCGTAATAAAATATCATGAGAAATATTTTAACCTTCCACCCAAAGCAGACCATACTTATGAGAGGAAAAAGGACCTTCCTCTAGCCAGTTAATAATAGCTATGACAATGTGAAAGGGAATTAGAACCTTTCTCCAGCCACTTAAAAACATCTATGACAATGTGTAAAGGAATTAATCTATTATGTAAACCCAACTAGAAGGTTTAGTATAATCCCAGTAACACAAAAGTAACTTGCATTCTGCAATCAAGAAAGAAGAAATGTACCCATGCACCCAGTATGTTCATATATGTCATGAACATGTTGAATGCCAAAGCAGAGTTGAGGAGGACAGCTTGTATTTGCTTTTAAACGCCTATTTTCATCAGGGCCTAGTCTCTCAAGTTTTATATCCATTCAGGATCCAGCATTATGAAAGAACAATATTTTCCAAATTCAGATCTGAGCAAAGTGGACACCAGAATAGGTAGCTATTACACTGCACTGCATTAGCACAGCTAATCAGGAATGATCGTCCCCCTTCAAGGAGACAGAAAGACCACAGTAAACTAGGCTAAAATGTGCTCTTGGGCCTGAAGAAGTTTTACAGCTCCAGAAACATTCATCATTGGTAACTCAAGGCTAATAGCTGTGAAA
This sequence comes from Eulacestoma nigropectus, assembly GCA_013397775.1. Taxonomy (NCBI): domain Eukaryota; kingdom Metazoa; phylum Chordata; class Aves; order Passeriformes; genus Eulacestoma; species Eulacestoma nigropectus. The sequence goes on from VZTE01002393.1 coordinate 107,803, forward strand.
TTTCTAAAGGGAATATTTTGCTTCAACATTCTATTGACCTGAGGTTTAGCAATGTTTCATTGCAGCTGAATTAAATGTTTTGATATCTGGAGAAAGGATGTAAAATCCTCCCTTAACTCGTTCTGTGCCCTTTCTGTAGATGTATGTCAACTCTGTTAGTTTAATGAGAGAGACTTGTGGATCTGTATATGTGCACAAAAAAGGGAAAAATCCCTGAAAACAATCTGTCCATAGTCCCATGCTTTTGTTGTGTCATTTTTTGGGTTTTTGGTTTTGTTTTGTTTTTAATGAAAAATGTCCCCAAGCTTAAAAAAATGTACATCTCAGGGAACAGTCAGATGTAGGTCATTGCACAGTCCTGGGAACACATTTTCTAACTTTGCCATTAAAGTTATATGGAGCCACTTGGCTTGTGTGTTAATTCTGGGCATGATTAAAATCTTTGGAGTGATTCTTCAGTAAGTTAAATTCAAAAGGATTTCATCCAGGACGATGAAATGAAGCTAAATGATTGTCTAAATAGCCACAATTGTTTGCCACAATAGCTCATCTGACTTATGGGTACTATTACCAGAAGGATAACTAAGAGCAATTATTAATGATGAACATTTTGGGGGAAATTCACACACAAGACCCACTTGAAATAGGTTCGTGTTGACCATTGCCTGTCTTTTCTATGCTTAGGTAAATTAGTATAAATACTTTAACAAGACATGAACTATGATACTGAAGTGAAATAAGTCGCAGCACTTCAAATGTTCTGTTGAAGCTTCCAGCAGGCAAAAGACGAGGCAAAATGAAAACCAGATACTGTCTCTCATACTAGTGTCACAAGTCAATTCTTGTGTGTTTATTTGTCTGTGGTTTTAATCAGACCTTGCTGATAAAGCCTATTTCTCTTCTATCAGTTACCTTCCACTCCTGAAATTTTCCCTGAAAGAATCTGCAAGACTGAATAGAGACTATGATGCAAGCCTATCTATATGAACTCAACAAAATATGACCTTAAGAAAAATATCTATCCTGGCCCTTCTGCCTTTTGTACCCAAGAAGCCAGTACCAGCCCAGTATACCTTTTTCACAATATTTGGGATCTTTCTTGGAGACACCAAAGCAGAATTTAAATTTGGACTGTTGGAAGGACAAGGCGTTTTTATCTGTGGTGATTTTTTTAGCTATTGCATTCACTTTTCTCATCGTCCATAACTTTACAATATCAAATAGTGCATTTCATGTTTCTTAATGAGGGCTTTGCATTAAGGCTGAAGTGCTTTGAACTCTGTATGCTTCCTTTCAGCACAGCATGGATCCTTGGCAGAAAGTCTACTGATCACTAGGAAGACTGAGACGAAAGAACATTAGGGCAAATTAGGGCATTCTTGTGGAAGCTACGTTTTGTCTTCTACCACCAGTGAAGACTATATTTTATTTGCTGAGTACATCAAGCTGTGCTGCTAAAGTAATGTGATTGTGGATCTGCCTGCAGTTCCTTTTTCTACAAACGCCATCTCATTCACAGAAGCTGCATGGAGTGACATAGTCCAGGAAACCAAGGGCTCTAAGCAGCGTGCATTAAAGTGGGGAGAGGAGGAGAAAGTCAAGTCATTTGCCAAAGCTCAGAGCAAAGCAGTGGCGAATGTCTTGCTAGAGTTCAGGGATATTTTGCTGCAGACTTTTGTTTGCCTAATAACCTGTGGTCTTTTAAAAGTGCTTTGGTGGCTTCAGACCTTCAAGCAGATAAGGTTTATTGAAACAGAAATCATCATGCAATAAAAGATATGACCGAAATCAAACCAAAGCAGTAATAGAAAAGGCAGTAATTTGCAAGCACAACAAGAAAAAAGCATGAGTGCAAATCAACCCTGCTTGAATATTAGAGGGAGTTTTTCTTGAAATAGTTCCAGTCTAATTAATGTGAGATGCTGTCCTGAGAGGTTTTACCACTGCCCTTACTTCTCCACAGCACTATGCCAATGGTGCAACCATGCTAACCCATTTCAGTTACCTTGCAGTTTCCCAAGGAACTGAACAGAGGGCACTCTTATGGCCTAGGGATTCAATTATCCTAATTATCTTAATTAAGTGGTTCTTTTACATCTAGAGCACAGGAAAGGGAACAGCATGCTTGCATCTCTATTTAACCAGAAAATTTTGCTGATTTGAAAACTCTGCAGTAATACACTGCTGACACAATAAAAGTTACTGCCACTGGACAGTCCTCAGAAACATCTTATGACTCCCATGAATCAGAGAGAGGGAGTTCAGATGGCTATCCCAGATGTAAAAAAACCCCAATGAACACCCAACCATTTTAATAAACCAGACAGGAGTGATTTTTTTTCCTGTAATCTACAGAAACATATGCCTCTGCAGGATGGAGAGTCAAACAGGATAGTGAATGACATCTTCCTATGGAGAATGTGACTGGTATTTTAAACTTCTTTCCTTTTAGGGTGGTCATCTACAGCTGTCTAATATTAAACCACATCCAGGGAATCTTGCCTAGCCATTTCCAATGGAGCCCCTGAGCAAGAATGGAAGCATTTTATTATTTGGCTCCCCAATGGGGAACTTTGTGCCCAGAATGAGCTGAAAAACAATAAAAGTTTTTATTGTCACTGATGGAAGAAATTATAAAACAGACCAACTCTTGTTACTCTCATAGAACAAGAATGAGAGAATATGTTGTATTTTTACTGTATTGGCAATATTTTCAGTTTCTGAGAACTTTTGGTGACCAGAAAACTGGGCTAAAGGGAATTCTAGGTCAGGTTAGAGTATTTAACCATGTGGACAGGGCACACAAATCCAACTTACAGCTTCAACTTATCATGTGGTAGAGTTATATGTCAGGTTTTCTTTTACATTCAGATGCATTTTAGCAAGAATCATTTTGTTTCACCTTTTTGACTCCTGATGTTAGATTTTTTCACTCTCTCAGTGTCTCAGATCAGATTTTTCTTGAAACTCTTTGACTAAATATTACCAAAACTAATGGTCTGTCAGAAATTTTGAAATAGAAATGAAGATGGCTGCAAAATCACGCTTGCAGTAGACTTTAATGTTTTTAAATTAACTCCTCTTTTAACTAGGACTAGTGTTGGAGCTTTACAGAAGGTATCACTATCATTTATCATTAGTAGAGATCTGGCTGTATTATCGAGGGAAAAGGGTAAACCGCAACTCATTATGCTCTGAGATAAAGAGCTGAAAGATACTGAACAGAGGAATTTGAGACCAACCCAAAACAGATGTTGGAAATGTAGGGATAAAGTAAGAGGAGCCTTAACCCCAAAAATGTGCTGACCAATATACTAAAGGAAGGACAAAAAAATCAAACTAAAACAACACCCCTGTGATGGTTGAAATGAAACTGCAGTGGGTTGATGCTGGCTGAATGCCAGGCACCCACCAAAGCTGCTATATCACTGCTGTCTGTGGCTGACCAGGGGAAAGAAAATATAATGAAGGGTTCATGGGTTGAGATAAGGATTGGGAGACATCACTTGCCAAATATTGTCAAGGGCAAAAGAGGGTAGAATTAGAGATATTAATTGAATTTATTGCTAACAAAATCAAAGCAGAATAATGAGAAGTAACATAAGACATTAAAAAAACACCTTCCCTCCATGCCCAGGGAGTGGGGATTATGGTCAGTTCATCACCCGTGGTTTCCCCCACTGCTCAGGGAGAGGAGTCATTTCCCTGCTGCACCGTGGGATCCCTCCCATGGGAGACAGTTCTCCATGGACTTCTTGGACATGAGTCCATCTCACAGGCAACAGTTCTCCACCAACTGCTGTAATATGAGTCCATCCCAGGGGCAACAGTCCTCCCCAAACTGCTGCAACTGAGTCACTCTTCCATGGGATGCGGTCCTTCAAGGACAGGCTGCTCTAGCAGGGGCTCCTTTCTCCATGGGCCTCCCCTGGCATCACAGCCCCCTTTCAGGCATCCACCTGGTCCGGCATGGGTCTCCTTCATGGGCTGCAGGTGGATCTCTGCATCCCTGTGGATCTCCGTGGGCTGCAGGGGGACAGTTGCTTCGCTGTGGTCTGCACCATGGGCTGCAGAGGAGTCCTAGCTCATCCCCCTCCTTCTTCACTGACCTTGGTGTCTGCAGAATTGTTTTTCTCACGTTCTCACCCCACTCTGTGGATGCAATTACAATTGTGACATAACGTTTTCTCTTTCTTCTTAAATAGGTTATCACAGAGGTATTGCCACCAATTCTAATTGGCCCAGCCTTGATGAGCAGCACATCCGTCTTTGGAGCTACCAAGGATTGGTTCTGCCAGGCATGGAGGAAGTTTCTGGCAGCTTCTCACCGAAGCCACCCCTGTAGCCCCCCTTGCTACCAAAGCTTGGCCGTGCAAACCTAATACAGAAACATACACACGCCATTTAGGAAGACCTGGAAAACATCCTGAAATGAGAGAAACCCTTAAGTGACCTAATCTTGGCTCTAGTTTAAGATTTTTTAATCCTGGTTTCAGGATTCAGCCTGTCAAATTCTTGCAATGTGTGCATGAACAGGGTGGAGTAAATGAAAATTCTAATTATCTAAAATTGCATCATCAGTGTGTTGCAAATGATTGCAGCATGGAAGGAAATCAGAATTTAAAACAGTTTACTTTCGTTTCATCTAAGTAGAAATGACTGTTAAAGATATAAGACAATTTAAAAAAAACACACAAATCCAAAGCAATAGCTTCTCTGCTGCCTGCCAGAAGACATGGAGATTTCAAAATACCTTTTAATTTAGAATATATACTTATTTACCTGCATGTTTTTAAGAGAAGACAGAGAAACAAAAGTGAATGACTGCCCAAAGTATTCTGAAGATGCAGCTTTCTCAGCTTTATGCATGGACTGTTCTTCTTAGATGTGAGACTGCCACATGGGAGTGACGGGTGCTCCAGAAGAATATACTTTTTCTATTAACATAAAGGGCTTGAAGGGCTCAATATGTTTAGCTATCAAAAAGAAAACTGAAAGGTGATTTGGCTACAGTATATAAGTACCTCATGGGGAGAGAATACCAAAGGAGTCTTTTGTATAGCTGAGAAGAAACTTAGCAAGAATCAGTGATGGGAATAAAAGGCTGAGAAATTCACATTGTTAATGACTTTATTTAGTGAAAGCAAAGGTATGTGGGAACTGAAACAAAGTCCTAACCAGACACTGGAAATTACTCTTCAAGTAAGAGCTTTTTTTCAAGCTTTCTATACAATGTGTTCTGTACCTGTTAGGCAGAATATAAGGGAAATGGGGTGCATTGTAACAGCCACAATACACAGGAAATTACTTCAGGCTTTAGATGTGGTTTGTATAGCTGGACTAAATCCTGCTTAAAATTTAAAATTTTAATGTTCTGTGTCTCTGAGCCTGAGCAAATTGTCCAAGATCTCCCCTTGGAGAGACGGCTCTTACATGCCACTGAGTACCTTTGTGTTAGTTCAGTTGCCACATTGGCTTGTCCTGATGTCCATACTGTGGTCAGCTTTAAACACATCCTCCAAAAATATTTGTGGATGATGCAGTTTTATCAGGGTCAGTTTAGCAGTTATCTTTTGTTCAGTGGTCTACAGCACGTGCCTAAGACATGGAACATAGCCCATTCCAAGCCCAATAAGTAGGTACTATGTTCACATCTTCTGAATGTGTCACAGTCATCACAAAACTGAGACTGAACCATAGACAGGGTCTGATGGCCTGAGGAAGATACAGACTGACTCTTTTGCCTTGGGTAGTAGGAGGAATCACAGTTCCTCTTCTCAGTGTGCTTCTGGCACTTGGGCCACTAAATTTTATAGGGAATCACAGAATGACAGAATGGGTAAGTTTGGAAAGGATCGCAGGGTCACCTGAACAGTAAAGATGTTTTTCCCCATGATCAGGTGGAACTTCCTGTGCATCAGTTTCTGTCCATTGCCAATTGTTCTATTGCTTGGCACCACCAAGCAGATCCTGACTCCCTCCACGCTCTTGACACCCTCCCTTCAGATACTTATAGATGTTGATAAGGTCCCCTCTCAACACAGAAATGTGAAAACACTTCTGGGAACAGTGGCTTGGGATACCCCTCTGTTCCAGGCATGCTCATACAAATACATACATGAGGCATGAAAACTCCATGTAGGACCCATGTGAGGTTACACACTTTCTGAAAGTTATGTACGAGTTACTTCTGTTATGCAAAGCTTCCATTGCAGCAGTGGAGTATGAGTCACATGTTTCACATTGCCCTTCACAGTAGCACACAGTGCCTAACAGGGAAGAAAAAACTCTTCCCAGCCCTGCACTAGTTTTTATATGACAGGGCTTCTTCTTGTGCGACTTAAGAGGAAGAGAAGGTAATTGGTGTCATTATATCTAAGCTTGCTACTGTTTTCTGCAACTGAAATAGTAACAGATTGTCAGACCCTGGGCATATGTGTGCTTCATGTTCTTTCCTATTCAGTTAATCAATAAAAATAATTATGAGAACAATTTCCATGTCAAAGACAGAATGTGTTGCCTTTTCACACTGAAATACATTGGGGGTGGGGGTGGTGACAGCATAAAGCAGTAACTTTAAGATATGGAAAAACAGAAATGGATGTGTTCAGTCTTGGGTAAACCGACAAGAAAAAAAGGAGGAAATGAGCAGAATGAATCAAAACTGAGTCAGCTACCCTAACTGTTTTTTAAATGAGGTGTGCTTCATCCTGTGCTGATAAGAATGTTGACCAAGCCTCCACTGCTACCAAATCCCACTATATCTACTGACATGTGTGGCACTTATTACCCCAAAATCACGTACCTGTTCAGGGATACCTTGGCTAAAGGAAATATTTCTTAGGTTAATCAGCCTCACAATGGCCAGACTGGCACATAATTTTTCTGTATCTCAGTCATGGCCAAAAATCTGGGTGAAAAACAGATATCAGACTAGGAAACTGCATCTTTATAAGTGGGATGGGTAAAACATGTCTTTGTAATAGATCAAACATATGCATCTGATTATATTTGGGCAATGGACCACACTAATGTTGCTGGGCTGGGGAGTATTTCCAATAGTGTGGTGTTTCAGAGCCTGGCTGAAAGGGAAAACATGAGGAAAAGTACAACAAAGGATAACTGAGAGGAGGACAGTTTGAGGGTATTGAGATTGCCAGCAGAAAAGACAAGCAAGGCCCTTTTATTTTTTGTTTATGAGTTTGACAGAGGTAATGAGAAAGCAAGTAGATATAATCCTTTCAATTGTATGAGTGTGCCTGGGAATTTCTCTATGTTGTGATATACAAGTATCTTGGTTTAACTCAGCCCACAACTAAATACCACTCAGCCACTTTCTCAAACCATCCCCCATGGTGGCATGGCAAGAAGAATCAGATAAAAGTAAAAAAAAAACCACCAAAATTCATGGCCTGTGATAGAACAGTTTAATAATTGAAACAATATAAAATTATACAAATTACAATAAAAAAATGAGGAGAGAGAGAAAAGGAGAAATAAAACCCAAGAATAAACCCAAGCAATTCATGATACAATTGCTCACCACCTAATGACCAATACCTGCCCCGTTGCCAGTGATCCCCCAGTGATTGTCCTCTCCAGATCAACCTCCTCTAGTTTGCACACTGAGCTTGACATTCTACGGTATGGAATATCCTTTTGGCCAGTTTGGGCCAGTTGCCCCAGATGTGCTCCCTCAAGGCAACTTGTGCAGCTCCTCACTGACAGAGCATGGGAAAATGAAAAGTCCTTGACTCAGGGTAAGCACTACTTGGCAACAACCAAAATATCAGTGTGCCATCAACATTATTCTCATAGTGAGTCCAAAACACAGCACTTTACCAGCTACTAGGAAGAAAATGAACTCTATATCAGCTGAAACCAGGACAATAGGATCCAAGTTCAAGAGAAGGGCATGCTTTAGGTGTAATGAGCCAAGAACAATGTCAAGTCTCAGAAAATAAGTAGAAATTTTCCTCCAACATATGCATATGTAAGAAACTGATTACAAAAAGCAGAAACATAGATGTTAGTCTACTTTTTTTGGAGCAGATTCATTATGTAAGGGCTTGCTGAAAAGTAAGAAGCAGTTTTATATCTGTTTTTTACATTTCCCAGGGCAGATGTGCTGTCCACAAGAGGATGTCCTTCAGAAATTTATCAGAGTCCTAATCCTTTGGCATTCACCACTCTTCTCCATGGATGCATACACTAAATGCATTAAAGTCTGAGACATGCCTAGATTTTGTGCCTTCTCAACAGAGAAGAATAAACACTTACAGGACACAAGCCATCTCCTCCTAAGTGGATTGCTGGAAAAGATCAGATGAATCATAAGCCAAAAGTGCTTATTTCTCATTATTGACTGTAAAGGGAGTTGATGGTAGTGCAGGCTCATCCATATGCTGCTATGTGTGTCATTTCTGTGAAAAGCTCAAACAATCTATTAATCACTCTCAAACTGTCAGTACTAGAACTAAGCAGAAAAAGGCTTTGGAGCACTCAGGTGCTCAGATATTTTCTTTCATTCTAACTCGGAAATGAAGAACAAAATGTCTGAAATAACCTGTAAGAGAGAATGAAGACTCCTCACAAAGTCCTAAGGATCTGTATATCTGAGGATATGTATATAAAGGAGGATTCCAGACAGGCTACTGGAAGATCAAGGAGATAGAGGGCAAAGAAATAGTCTGATGATGCCCATGTTCTGATGGGAAAAAATCACAATAGAAATATTACCTTTTGCTGTTTTGCCATGTTTCCTAGTGTTGTCCTCCCTTCAGAGATAAACAAAAAAAGCCTGTCTAGTTTCGGGATGCACCTGAATTGATTCTTTTACACCAAAACTATAACCTTCCCTTTCTGGAGGACTGAAGGACAGAGGGACTGGCAGATGTTATAGATATGTAATTTGGGAGGCAAACATTAATTTACTAATAATGGGCTGATGATGCTTCAGCCTACCCTCTCTTGGGAAGTGGTTTTGGGGTCCTATCAAACCCATTACTAACACCACGCTGTCTTACAGATTGAAGGCAACTGTGGACTTTAATTAAGCTCTGAGCCTTATTTCACCGTGATTGAACAACTAAAACTCAGGAGAGAATGGAAAAGAAGCTGGATAGCAGTGGAAATAATTAAGAAAGAAAATTGGAAAAACACCACTAAAAGCCAGCAAGAAGTGGCTTTAGCAGATATGTATATGACGTAATTTCAAGTCCCTGGAAAATTCCAAGTTCCCCCCATGAAGGAGTTTTCCCCACAAGTGGCTCTGCTGACAGAAGCAAGATGCCCTTTGGCCAAGCTTCTCATCTGTGTATCCAAATGCTAACTCAGGCAGCCACTATGGTTCAGTCATTGCTGTTGGTAATGCAGCTTGTGTATCACTAAAGTAAGATGAACATGGGTGGGGGAAAAGGCATAACCTGACAAAAAAAAAAAATCTCAGCATGCCTGGGTGTTTCTCAGGACCATCTGGCTGCAGAGCTGGGAAGGGTATAAACTCATTTGTTGGGAAGGGTATGTACCCAGCTTCAGCAGAGTATGATACAGCAGTCATCTCTCCACAGGGGTCAAAGAGAGACACTCAGCTTGGCATGCGTCTGGACCAAACATCAGATGATGGGCAACAGCAGAAACAGGAAAATATTTCATCCTAAAGTACATACAACAGGACAAAGACTTTAGCAACATTATGTCCCCCACTCCAACTTTTTTTCTAAGTGAAATACTTAGCTAATAAAATTGTCTGTATTCTTCCTACAAGTGAAGCAGTTAACGTAAAATTACTTAACTACTAGCAAGTTTTTTGTCTGTTTGAATTCAAAGGAAGAAGTGCAATCACACCATTATTAACTGAAATTACATAAAAAAAAAATTCCAGTCAGGTTTCTTTTTCTAAGGTTCTCAGCTAAACCAGATTTCATCCCAGAAGACGACAAAGCTTTGGGCACTCAGTGAATTGACAACAGAGGCAACATACATAAAATCTCAGTATCCTAAAAAATTTTCATAGGTGGGCTTTTTATTCGTGTTGCTAGCCTTGATCAATTTTCATTTGAAAAGGTACTTGTAAGGCCCTCTTGAGACTCAAACCCCACTGTAATTATGCTACAATAATCTTCAATACATATATTCAAACTGAATGGAAACTCGCCAGTCAAAGAATGATAACACAGTTATCTCTTAGGTTTTTTTGTCTAAACACATTGATCACCCTAATTGTAATCTACAGGGAAAGGAAATAGAAATGAAAGTTTTGCATTCTCCCCCCAAAAAGCAACACCAACAATAAAAACCACAAACCAACCAAACCCAAATCCAAGCAACCAAAACCACCAAAAAAACAAGCAACACCAGACAAACAAAAAACCCATTAAAACAATGAAAAATAAGTTCTCAGTACACAAAGCAGACTACAGGCATAGGATGCAACCTGTTCTTTTGTGCCTTGGCATCAATGGACTTGTACTGACAGGAAGCAACAAGGTGGAAGATCAGCTCTAAACCATTTAGCACGGCTTGACAATTCAAACCATTGGGATACAGGCTGCATGGCTAAAGAAGGGTGGAAGAAATTGCTGAATATTTTCTGCAACCATAAACTGAAGACTAGGCCTACAGAGGGGGTCTGGCTGCAGCCTTGAGCTCCCTTAAGTGGGTTTTGGAAAATAGTAACACCGGTTCTCATTACTGCCATTTCTAAACCTTCCAGATCCTTCCTGATATCTGTAACAATGTTACAACAGAGTTGATGAGTCCCTGCTGGCAGAGAAAAGTGATGTAGGACAGACACATATATCATTGGACCAAGAGAAAGTTAGAAGTATCCAAATTACGTGTATTGCTCTATCTGTGGGAGAGAAGCTGCCTAGTATATTCAGAGGGAGTTTAAAAGAAATTTTAAAGTGTGCCCAGTCTGTCTGGACAGCCAGCATGAACACCAAGATCCCCTGAAACCCTTCAACATCTGCACTGAGTTACATAAGTTCATGGTCATCACCAACACATGTAAAGGAATGTGACTGAGAACCTATAACCCTTATAAAAATGAGTACAGTTTTGCAGGAACAACCATTTCAGGTATGAGAGAAGAAATTTTGTCCTATCTTTCAGGTAAATGTTCCCTTAGAGGCTTTCTTTTAAGACTGGTATTTGAACACTCCTAAAATACAGAAGCTTAGTCCTGTGATGAACAGGGAATTGGATGCAACGAGCCTTATGGCTGAACTTGAGATATTCTACCGTTCTATGAAAAAAAACCACCACCATTGCTTTCTTTTGCATAGAAAACAAGTAGGAATTAAAACTTTCATCAGAACTCAGCAGACCACACTCATAACTCTCCTGACCCCAGGGAAGAATCTAGATTTGTACTACTAATAATAGCTATTGTTTATGTTTTGATAATATGACATCCTGTGTGAGCTGAGTCATTGAAAACTGGATCTTACATCTCCTGAAAATATTATCAACTTTACAGTGGATTGCTGATAAATTTTGCAGGTTTGCAGTGAAAATTGATATTTGTGAGCAAAGGAGCAAAATGAGTTAATATGTGCCAGAGATACGAAAGCAGTATAACAGCTTTTGGAAGCTTACCAGAGGGAAGAAAGCAGGTCTACTCATAAATAAGGAAGACATGAAATTAATAATGTTTCAGAAGTGACTGAGATAACTTACAGTGGTATCAAGTCTGTCATCAGTAAAAATATACATCAAAAAAGGTTGAAATATTAGGTACAGAGAAAATTTACTCAAATACATTTGGAAATCTGAATGCATACAATCCAGCTGGTCTTGATCATATCTTAGGGCAATCACCTCCCAGAGTTATATAAGCTGTAGGCTTCACCTGTTCTTGAAAGTTACAGCAATAAAACTGATGATGTGGCCCCATAATTGAGCATGATTGAATTACTGCAGGTAGGCAAGTTACTTCATGCCAGCTGAGCCATAGTGACTGGCTCTGTGTGCTCTCCACTAAGTAATGTCTATTATTTTCACTAGCAATGTAAAAACGATTTACAGAAACTAAAGCTAAAAAGCAGGGCCCCTTTTTCCAGTTAAAGGGTGGCATATTTCTCTTTGACTTAAGTAAATTCAAAATTTGTCTCAAGTAAATTATAAGTTGAGAGGTATAAATAGGTGGGGTAAAACTAAGATAAAAGTAAATTACTTAAGAAGTTAATAAAAATAAATACTCCTGTGACCTTCAGACTGCGAAGGAATACTCTTTGGAAATGCTCTGTGAAAAAAGGCCTTTTAAGAATTAAGGGCAGGGAAAAAAAATCATGTAAAAAAAAGCTCCCAGGGCTGGATTTTTCCACTATTATTTCACGAGTAGATCCTCATTTTTTAATCGATCTTCTTGCTTTTCTTTCAGCAAATTGTGGAATAAAATGCTTTGAAAATCAGGGAATTAATCAAAATAAGGCTCCAGTTATCTCTATGCTAGACAATACATGAACTGCTGATGAACAAACACTGGCCAGAAGATCTGCTTTTCTAGAAGGGTTAAAATAAAGCAATTCAACAGATATTTGTAAATTTACTTAAGTACTAACCATCCCATTTCACAAGGTCTTATCTGGAAAAAAATTTAAAATCGCCCTGGATAGAAGATACCTTCTGTATCAAAAGCCTGGAAAAAAGCTTTGAATGCCAGAATAAGTTTCAGGAGCATTGTATTTGTACATTACTGACATTGGAGAATTTTTCTTAAACTGAGCACCTTGTCAATGAGAAAGCAAACAGCACATTATTGAAAGCCTGCAGGTCATACTGCACAGAAATTTGTATTAGAGTAACACAATCAAGCACCAGCTTAGTACCATAAATATAGGTAGAGGGAGAATAAAAGGGATTTAGAGAGATTTAAAAGCCAGATTCAACTGAAGACTACCCCTACTAATCTAACATATGTTCAGGATGAAAAGAAGAAAAAATTGAGAGGCAACCATGCTGAAAGGTACAGAAAGATGACAGAAAACTGCATGCATGGATTTGAAATGCGTTATGGTAGCTGAAAATACTTGTGCAAATTGATGCTGTGTATGCAAGTGCTTGGTGCACAACACCAATATGTCTGGCTCTGTATTCTCAAACAGTGTCTTTAAGCTAGGATGCTCAACTCATGCATTCTAAGAGGAGAAGGATGCCAACAAGTTTTAGGAAGCACAAAAAAGGTTATGAGATTGAAGGATACAGGAACATTTGAGGCATCTCATTTAATAAAAAAATGAAAAAATAGAACAGAACAAAAGGAAAGAAAGGTACGAAGTGGCAACTGCCTGAAGGAAGTAGAAGCCTAAAGAAGGTAAAGGGGGCTAAGAAATGGAAAAAGTAGATTAGACATTGGGGATGTAAAATGGTAAATGAACTTTTTTTTTTTTTTTTTTATTTTGTTACCTTCTGAAATAATCTGCAGATAATCAAAGTTCTTTGACTTGCTATTTTCCTGGAGGCCAAAGTCATCATCATCAAGTGTTTAATATGAACCACATGCTGGCAGTGAGCAGGTTAATGTGATCTAACAAATCTTCATTTTTCCATTAATTTTACCAGTGGTTTTTCTCATTCTGTACCAAAGTTTCCTCAGAGGTCCAGTTATGAGATACATAAAATTAAAAAGCTGCTCGTATTTTTTCTGGATAACCACGGTTCTGTGAATATACGTTGTCTGATCCATAAGCTTTTCCCTTACTGGGGAGTGATGTTTCCAATTGGTTTCATATAAAGCAGGTCCTTTCCTTTCTTTTTCTTTCCAGCAGGTTTAGAATAAGTAAATTTTCCAAATCCTCATTTCATTAGCTTCTCCTTCTTCAGCAGTTCTTTCAAGATCTCAAATCACCATTTCTTGTGCCTATTGCAGAGACAGGAGTTTCTCCATAGTCTGTGTAACTAAGATCAATTTTCTCCTTTTCTAGTTTTCTCCAGACTCAAGCAATCTATCCAAAATTTCACACATACATTTTTCTAGCAGACTATACCCCCAAAAAAGTCATAGAGAAAGTCAGCCAGCTTATTTATTAGGAACTGTACCTTCAAAAAAAAAAAAATCAGGAGGACTGCAGTCTTTGAAAAAAATATTTTGAAAGATGAGTGTATCTCCAAAATTACAGTACATAAGCCCGGAGTCTGCTAGATTCAGCAAAATCTAAGCAAGATCTTGTGCCTCTGGCTGAGTCAAAACAGTTGAGAAGTCTTTTTTCAGACTTGAAGAGTCCAGATTTTTATGAAGGTGTCTCCAGTGAAAACAGGTTAGGAATGACATCACTGTGTGTTGTGGCTCTCAGACGGCATGTGCAGTTGTGAAGATAAAGGGCAGGTCCCCCAGAGCAGACCAGCCTGAAATCCACAGACTTTTCAGATGCTGAGCTGAATGCGAATTTAGAATATCTCATTGCAAAAATGAAACAATTTTCAAGGTTTCTCGCACAGTAACGTAACATTTTGAAATTGTTCTGGTTTCCCTTAATTTAAGGTCTTTTTACTACTGTCTCTATATTACTCAAGTTGCTGGATTTTTTCTTAATTTATAACTATTGAGGAGAGCTGTGATTAACAGTCCTTGGTTTTGTTTTTTTTATCCTAGATCTAAAGATCTTATCTGGTCAGCGGTGAGTAGCTTGACAAAGGTATGCTTTTTATTTCACCAGCTGTAGGGGTGGGCATCAGCACCACATCACAATACCGACATGCGTGTCAGCAGTGCCAGTGTGTACCCTGCAGAATTCCAGACACTGCCCCTCTGGGGTGTCTGGTGCCATTTGAAGTCCCCTGGGGTGTCTGAACGATCTGCACAGGTCAGGCAGTGAGGACACAATACCCAGGGGAGAGCTGGGCTGCTGTGAAGTAGCAGCCCATGTCTGCAGTTGGGAGGCCCCAGAGGACTGGATGATCTTGGAGGTCTTTTCCAACCTTACTGATTCTATGATACTATGATCCCAAGAGACCATAACTGCTACATTTAGACAGTAGGACAGGCTCTGTTGCCAGCATTGAATCCTTTGGAAGCTTGGACATTTGGTGCACATGTAGAAACTTAAATTCAGGTGTCTTAATCTGGAAATTATTGCCACCTAAAGGGCAGGATCTTGATGCTTAAATTTAGGCACCTCGTGCCATGTGAGCTATTCTGGCATATCTAAGAACCCTCATGTGGCAAGCAGATATAACAGAAGACACACAGGTAGCCCAGGCCACAGTGGAAAGACAATTGAAGGTTAACTGGGATCCCTAAAATGTCTCACATGGCAGCAGACATCTAAATTTAGTCAGCTGAATCCACCCTGGATATTTATGACAACTGATTAATTTTTTAAAATCTTCTTTTCTAAAAAAAACCCCAACCAACCAAAACAAAACAAAACAAACAAACCCCCAAAAAACCCCCCAAAAAACCTCAGATACCTTGGATTCACTTCTGTAGTCCAATGCTACCTGAGGTGATCAAGCTGTCCCACCTGCCCTGCCACTCCAGGTGGAAACAGATCTCCATAAAGATGTCTTAGGTACCCTTGCATCTCTCAGATGACAAAAAATGCCTATATCATTTACTGAATGAGGCCCTCATGAAGTGCTTTTCTTCTTGTCCTAAGCTTGAGGTCTAAAACCAAGTAGACAAAAAACAGTGCCTAGTTTCTCTAACTCGACTAGAGGGGATTTTTCATATAATTCTCCATTTAACACCTGAAATGAATCCCAGGTAAAGTGTCAGACTATACTTAAATAACTGTTGCTCTTATAGATTAAAGCAATGTTTTGTCAAGTTTTTTTTAACTACAATGCTCTCCAGGTCAGAATTTGAAATATGAACCGTAAAATGCACGAAAAATGCAAAATCAAGGACATGAGAAAATTATATAAAAATATACAAGTCAAAATAACTCTATGACAACATTAACACTTAGAATTTTGATATCTGTAAACTTTTCAAAATAAAAATGTCAAGACATTTTATTTTTTAATTTGTCCACAGTAACTTTTGCAAAATTATTACCAGGAAATGTTTTGAAAATGGATTTTTGACAGCTCCAGATTTTGAAGAAAATAAGACTAAGATAATAAATGCAAAAGAACTACCAGTATGGCATTCCCACCAGCTCCCTGGTATCATACTTCATAGCTCTTTCTACAGGCTACAGAGTAATTGAGACTCAGTCACCATGATTGGTAGGTGGGTGGCTATTACAGATTTCACTAGTTCTCAGTTTTCTTTTAATGAACATGAGGATTAGTTTTGATATCTCATGACATATCTCCTGCTTATGGGTACAACAGGGAAATCAAAAACTAGTGTAACTATTGGGAGAAATTTTAGAGGAGATGACAAGATGGGAAAATGCAGATATCAGGATAGTAAAGAAGAAAGTACCAGTGACATTTTCAGAGGTGTTTTTGGCCTAATATTATATAATATAATTACTGGCCTAATAATGATCTTGCTGGAGGAAGTAGTAAATATCTTACTTGTTTAAAGAGGTACAGAGTGTTACACATTTTGGAAAAAACTTTAACCTATTGGGAAGAGATGGAAAGAAGATGAGAGGGCCTAAGCATGAGATCATTTGACTTCAGAGGCTGAAAGAATGGATTTATTTCTGAAGGTTGTTCCAAGGCTTCCTTACATAGGAAACACATAGGTGAAAGAAGACGGAAGTTTCTTTCAAGACTTTCCTATGTGGGAAACACATATGTAAAAGAAGATGGAAATTTCTTCTCCACACAAATTTCCATTTGAATTATGATGGCTTAGATCTGATGAGTTGCTTCAGCTTGGAACCAATAGTAGAATTAAGGTGCAGTGTTTGAAGTGCCTTGCAATACAGTGAAGGAGCACCTACCGTGCTGGCAATGGACCGCAGAAGGTGTGTGTTCCCAGAGATATATTGATACTGATATATTGATATTGATATATTGGTGGGCTAGGAGTTCATTGAAGAGGACACTGCAAAGCAGTGCTTGAGCTCCACCTTCCTCATTGGCTCCACCTCTCTTCCTCATCCCAGCAATGCATCTCTGAAGAGGACTGGCGTTCTTCCCATATGGATCTCCCTCAAGGCTGTTATGGCAGGAGCTAGATATGTATCAGTGCAATGGATTTTTTGTTTCAGTTTCTTTTAAGAAGTTCCAAAGACGACTGATGTGTAGATGGGACATCATGTTTTTTATTTTCTTTCTCTGCAAAGAAAGCTTACACTTTCTTACCTCTTGCTAAGACACACTTGTATTCTCAAATTGCCTGCGCTGACATTTTTCCTGTGCCAGTAATGACATCCAGCTTCTCACTCCTTAACCTCTTTCCACTGAGACTACCAATACAACCATCCAGATTTATCAGTTATTTGTCTTCATTTCTCCTCTCCTACTCAAGATAATTATTTGAACAAATTGTGTCTTTGGAATGTATTTTAACATAGCATATGAAATAAGGACTGGAGACTTTTAGTTTTGAGGTCAATCATAAAATTCACCAAGCAGAAACAGAATGAGACCCTGAAGCCCAAAGATAATAGGACAAGAGCAAGCTAAAGAGAGGAGTGCCCATCAATTATTAAGCCTTCATTTCCTCTCTCACCACAATAGTATTAAAAACAAGTACAGACATGTATATTAAAAATAAATACTCTGTAGTTCAAGGCATTCATTTAACCTTGATACTGAGGACTCTCTCTAGGGATACAGGCTGGGATTTTTTTTAATTACAGGCTGTCAATTCAGTGGATGCTCAATATAAATTAGAACCATCTTTTTGCATTAAAAACACACAGATGATGTTTCCAGGACACCGTTTTCTCATCTTCAGCAAGAGTGGTGACATCTCTGCCACCTTTAGGATGTTTGCTCAGCCAGAGTGGAGCTTGGCACCCAACCTTGTCCCTCTGACCATATTGCAAGGAATGGGACTACTGTGCCTCAGGGGGTGATGGATCTTCTTGTTTCTGCACCATCTCTGTCTTTTGTATGCATGAAGATGGAGATGGGAAAACCACTACATCAGTAAGAATCCCTGTCCAAATGATATGTACACAACCTCATCGAAATACCATTTTATGCCAGTCAGAGGCAGTTGACAGCAAATCAGTCCAACTGCTAGCTCAGAAGGAAGAACAACAATCAAAAATAGAACTTTCAGGTGAGGCAAGAAATATTTTCTTCCTTTGTAGGCTGCAAAGTTAAAAAATGGCACATAAATGTATTTAGCTCAGTAAGAATTCATATCCTCCTGCCTGCACCCTTAGTTTCTCACTGTTAGTAATTGTGGCAATCCCTACTCTCCATTTATCAACAAGAGACTGAGACAATGCCCATATTGAGCATTATTTTAGAAAATTCATGAGAAGTTGTGACTGAGGTGGGAACTGAACTATATCTTAAGCTGTGTGTTAGTGCTTAGTCCTTCAAACTTAAAGCCTGCAGAGATTTTGTTAGGCAACTCTCCCGCAGTTAAGCACTCATTTCTCATCTGCATTATAGGACCATCCTCCACAGTTGACTGTTCTGGAGATATGCTGGGAAAGTCTTATCACAGTGTAATAACCTAGTAAATATAGCATTCTATTGCCTGGAACAGAGTGCAGGCTTCCTGGTAACTAACAACAATGGTCCGATCACTTGTCATGCTTTGTCTAGACTTTGTTTGGCCTTCCTGGAAATTTGTTTTAGCTAATACCAGCAATTCTTAAGATAACTTACTTTGATCTGGCTTTTGCTTAGCATGGTACAGATCCCTGGTATAACACTTTATGCTGTATGTGTACTTATAATATCATCTACTAATAGGAATAACAAACAGTTCTTTCATGCAGAATGACGTTTGAGCCCAGAAAGAAATACAGCTTGGAGGACTATAGCCTTGGGAACATAGGAGAAAACCTTGAAAACACAGGCAAATTATGTGTTCCCAGGGCTATAAGTAGCTCACCAGTACTCAGTTACTTACTAGTCATCACAGGAGTGCAACCCTGAGAGCTGGGTGAAATGGTTTTAGAAGTGACTTCTATCTGAAATTGTAAATTGTGGTATTGAGAGTAAATTTACTCATAACCTGGAGCTGCAGATCAATGAAGAAAGAGAAGGGATTGCTTGGCAAACACGCAAAAATTACCCCAAGCTTTCCAAGGATGAGGAGGAAGAAATGACAGTGTTGCGTTCCAATTGGAGAAGGACTCATTTGCAAATTCCCAGCAGCAAGCAACTTCAGGACCCTTGGGGCAGTGATGGGTACCAAAGAAGTGTTGCTATTTTAAAGTTTTGTGTATATTATTTAATGCTATGTACTTTGAAGTATTTGTGTTAGTATCATCATAACTGTACTGATAATTCTTTGACTGGGCTATTAAGACTAATTAGAATAACAATAAATTGTTGTCTTTGCTTGTATAATATGTTCATTTTGCCCATAAAAAGACTTTAGGCATAACGAATTAGTGAGAATTCAAGCAAGCTATTCTGTAACTTGGATGCAACAAGCTTTTACCAATGTGTATCCCAGAAGATCTTGTGCACCTTTCAAACATTTTAGGAGTGAAGCTCCCTGTTGCCTTTCTGCTCATTTCACCATGGCAGGATGATGCAATTTGTTTGACATAAAGTTGGCAAGAGAGAAATTGAAAGTCTCAGAGCCATAAGCAAGAAGAAGGAGCAAGAGACTGGATGACTAACTACCTCATCCCACTTGCCACAGCCCTTAAATTAATATCTTTTGCAGGGTAGTAGAAATGTCACAGAGTTATGGATGATTGGTGAAGTCCTGCTGAGTCCCCCTGATCTTGTAGTACCAGCAACTCCATCCTGAGCCATGCTGTGCTCCTACTAAAAGGTGCTGTTCAGCAAGCTGTGAGGCTCTGAAGGAGTAGGGCCACTGCAGTGAGTTAGCATTGACTGTGGAGCAGTCAGGGTCTTTACCTGGTCCAGTATTGGTAAATAAGCTTCTCAATAGGCTGGCCAGGCCACTGTGCCCACTGGTTCACCTCTGTTGAGTCCACAGTGTATCTCAGTGCTATGAAGTGCACAACATCATGTACTGTGTCTGGCTGAACGTGTTCCACAACACTCTGAGCATCATTTAGGAAGAGCATCCTGCTCTGGTCTGTTAGGTTGTTTGTAGAAGAGATAGTCTGACCCTGCTGACAGGGAGGAGGAAGGGGAGTAGAAGGCCACAAGTGCTGCAATTCTGAAGGGCCAAAGCCTTGATAAAGTTGTAGCAAATTTATTTTAGAAATCTGGAATCTTCATCTTATTACAACATATCACCTTATTCTTCTACATAAGATTGATGTGGGGGATGTGACGATACGAAGCTCAGAGGCAGAATTTATTCCCTGTGTGGTAACAGATGGTGTCTGATCCAGGGATCCCTGCCAGGAGTTCATCAGCTCTGTGTTTGGGTAGCTCAAGTCACTGTCTGTGAGATCAGCTTGTTGGCAGAGTGAAGAGCAACATCATCCCCATGGCCTGCTGCACATTTCACATGCTGCTAGTGACTGATGCGGCTGAAGGTAGGCCAGCTGCTCTACTGGATCCCACCTAGCCTTAGGCAAACTTGGGGCATTGCATAAGTGACAGCAGCCTCTGGGGAAGGAAAGAACACTTAAGCACAATGCAATACATGTTCCACAAACACCGTGGAGTCTCTGCCTTGTCTACAATCTCTCCATCCTTTCCTTCATTTGTCTCCCCTTCCCCAGTCCTCTCTGCAGAGAACAAATTCCTCTCTTGAGCATCTTGAGACCAACAGCAAAATGCCAAATCTAACGTGTTTACAATGGTGCTACCTATCTCTTCCCTTGGCCTGAAGTAACTTCTTTTGTAAGAAACACTGTCTTAGTGAAGAGGGCATACAGATAACTCTTATTCCATGCTAAGAACCATCCATTTCTCTCCTTTCCAAACAGTACACTCACCATAAGTCTGTGGAAAGAGAGATACATGTGATGCCACCCAGACCTCACTGGAACAAGATCTGTCATGGGAGACGTCCTCAGACTGTCAGAACTCCTGAAAACAGGTGAATCTTGCAGTTTGCTTCGGTTTTAAGGGCAACAGGGACAGAAGTATTCTCATCAAGGAACTGGACTAATAGTGGAAGATAATCTAGTTAATTTTGGTCTAGTGCAAGCATGGTGATAATATGAAGTAAGAGAAAGCTACTATTCTTTCAAAAGGAAGCTAATTTGCAGAAGGGTACATCAACCAGCCAGTCCACAAGTAACAGCTAGGACACAGTAACAAGGTATCTGTCCCACTGGAAGAAAAAAAGCTCAGAAAAAGATTTGATTTGGCTTGGCTTTTCTTTTTAAATAGAAGCCCACCTCTTTTTTCATGGGACACTTCTGACATTATTTCTTTATTTTGCTCGAGCTTTGAATAAAGTTCATTCTTGTAAGGACTAGCTTGGCTTTTGTGTTCACACACATAACTGATTGCCAGACAAGCTATCCTTGATTAGTGAGGCCAGCTCATATTAGTCATAGCCATCATCACAGTCAGCTGAGGCTGCTGCAGCACCATCTACAATTCACCTAGAACATTCACTTAGAATAGCAGCACTTCTGCACATCAGCACTATCATTTTGCAAGGGAAGCAAAGACACAGCCTCTGTATCTATGATCCATACTGGAACTAGCAGTGGCACAAAAGACCTTTGTGTCCTAGACAGGTGTGTCCATGGAACTAAGTGTTATACATTCCTGAGTACAACACCTGATATATTTTTTCACTAAACAATTGCTGGAAATGTTGAGATAGTGTTATGTTAGATGTGGTTTTCAAGAGTTGTGAGAATGTCATAGAAGGACGTGGAGGATAGTCTTGGATTAAGTGCCAATGGTTATTCTAAAGAGAGCAAACTTCAGTAAACTAGGAATACTGATTAGGAAATTCAAATTACCTCAGAAACCGGGGACTAGAATGCTGAAGTTATTTAGGATTTATTCAGATCAAAGTTACAAAAACCAGTCAGGAATGTGCATGACAAGCAAGTTGCAGGCTTCCTTGCTTTAGTAATCTCTCCCTCCTTCCCAAGAGAGGTATTAGAAAGAAGCTGAGAGCTTGGAAGGAGTGAAAAAGGCTAGATCAGCTCAGGCTATGACTGCATTACTTGACTGGGAGCACTTCCAAGTTTTTTGTCTGGGTATTTGCTTCTGATGTTTCTCAAATCCCATCCCTTCTTCTTCTTCCAAATGCACTCTGATTACTATGACAAGGCAGGTTTTAAGAAATACTGTATCTGAATCACTGTAGGAACAACATCTCTGAACAAACTTCAGGTAAGTCTATGCATGGCAAAAGAAAGCGGGAATCAGGTAATATATTGATATAGCAACAATTTGCCGTGGTTGAGACAAGGTGGGTTTAATTTTTAATCTTAAAGCAAGAAATAGAAGATTATTCAGCTGTCAGATAGGGACACCAAGAAGAGAAATGGACAATGATGAACACATATACATGGAAAAAAGTTAGGACTGTTCTTGGTTTACCCTAGATAACACATGCCACAATGATGAGCAGAGGTGCAAGGCCAATGACTTTTGGAGACAGAGCAGCCAGAAGGAGGACAGGAAAACAGAAGTTATCACAAGGAAACTGAAATGCTGGTTACACTACACTGACAACAGTAGTACAAATATTTTTGAACAGATGTATCAGCTTGGCTAATAAGTAGTCTAACCATGCTTTCAGGACAGCAAACTCATCTTCTTTAGAGGGAAGTATGTAGCAGGATGTCCCCCACCACAGGAGGGCTAATCTGTTCTGCCTATCAGCTGATGCGATAGCTCAGGACACCTTCCCCCTCACACGAATCTGCTAATTGGTGAGATAACCCGAGCTGGACATCTACCCAGTAGAGAGTTGTCTCTGGCACTATGGAGGTGGCATTCCATGACAATAAACATCTTGCCTTGAGAGCAGATTGAAGGGAGATAAGCCTTGAATTTCTGACTGACAGACACTTCACTTTACAAACTATAAAAGCTACACAAAGCTTTTACAAAACAGAAGTCTTCTGCACATTCCCTGGAAATGTGTGGGGAACTCGGCTCAAGGTTTGGGAAACTGGCCTTTTGAGTTACTCTCCTCGGGGTTGAGTGAAAGGAATCTGTGTACCTCATCATCAATTTGGTGGTAAATTACATTGACTACTAATCTATACTATTTCTTTGTTAGCTATAACATAGGTACCTTTATGTTGTGCACTGTTTTATGTAATCTAGTAGTAGTTCTTTTTTTGATCCTGTGTAATAAGTAACTCTGTTTAAGGGCTTTTATCTGTTAATCTCCTGTCTATTCAATAAGTAACTCATTTTATAACAGACTTGATTTGCCATTTTTAAGAACTTGTGAGCCAGGGTGGTTTAGGTGCAAGTCACCTGAATTTAAGCTGCTGCCAGAAATCTAAACCTAAGGCAGGGCTTGTCTGAGGCTTTCACTCAATTCATAACAAAGTAGGGGCATTGGGAAGAGGTGCAGTGAAAGCACCACCTCTTTTGAACCCCAGCTGGCTGCCAGCACTGTCTTAATATGCCCTCATATGGCACTTCCAAGACAAAGGTGGGAGGATGTTACTCCCACTTGGCTGCAGAGGTGCTTATCCTGAAGGGAGGCACTATCTTAGGAAGCTGGCTAAAGTCAGCAGAGACTGTGGTAGTAGATAATATATTGTTGAAAGTGGGAAGAAAGTACCACAAACTGAAGCACAGCACCTGAACATTTGACATTCAAAGACTCAGGAATAGATGGATATGAACTGACCACTAATAGGCAGAGGCTGGAGACTAAAATATTTTTAGACATAAAGGCAGAAAAATTCCAACGGAACCTTCCAAAATGATATAGGGTTAAGAAAAAGAAATGCTCTAGATAATTTTCAGATGAGTCTTGGCTGGACTGTGGATGAGTCCATAAGGAAATCAACTAGGGAGAGAAAGAAAGGTCATGCAGAAGTTGCTGTAAGACTTTTTTCTTTATTTGCAGGCTCATCTTGGATGATATTCTGCAAAGAAAGCAGTTTACAATTTACAATTAGTCCTACTTTGGCCGGGGCTGTGCTGCACAACAGCAAGAATAGCAGCAAGAATAGTTCCAGCTCAGGACTGGGAAGCACTCGATGATACAAGAGTCAACTGACAGCCCAAGGAGTTTCCACAGATTTCCATTATTTTTAGCTATATACTTTTAAGATTATTAAAGTTAGAATAGTACTTTATTTTTCATGAGGTGTGCAAAATGGTGATATGCTTTGCAAAAAAACCGCTTTGAGGGGTTGTTATGTTAAAGCCACAATCATTGTTCTCACTGTGGCAAGTTAATTCTTTGATGTTACTTGCATTGGTCTTCACGAGTTTCCTTCCTAGGCACAGCCAGCCAAAGAGTCAGACGGTAGGAGAATTTTCAGGCTTCTCTCACAATCCCCACTACTCTATGGCTTCCTGGACCCGATCCATGGGCATGGTGAATTGAAGAAAGTCTAGGAAAAGAGAAGGAGAGTAGTAGTCTAAATTAGATGTTGGTCATGGCAAGTGGGGTTGAAGTAGTCCACTTCCACTAACATTTGATAAGTACACTTGTGTATTTAAAAGAATTGCTTTTAGCTACTGCCATAGCCTGTGCTGGAGGGGCTAATGGGTTTGCTAAAGACATGTCAGTAGCAATAAAGATCTGAACAGTATTGTCATAAGTGATAGCTGTTCATCAGGTGATCCTTTATTGCACAAGACAGCATCTCCAGTGACCGTGTTCCTTCATATATGTGATTTTAGTTGCTTTCCAATGAATTATGCATGAGGTAGATATCCCAAAGTCCCCTTTGCAGATAGGTTAGAGAAATTTACTTTCATACTAGAGCCTTATAACGAACTCTCAGCTCACATCATCACCAAGATATTAATAGAGGCATTTACTTTCTCCTATTACAGGAGGCACTCACCTATACGAAATATATATATAGTGTAAATCTGTTTATTTCAGTCATCTCCCATGCATTTTAAACGGAATTAAAGTGGTGTAGTGCATGTGAACATTCCCTTGTATTGTGAAAGACACAGGTTTCTGTTTTAGCCAGTCACAAAAAAGAATGTTCCATTTTTACCCTGCTGAAGAGTATGAAACAAAGTATTCCACATGTTGGAAGCTAACCTGTGAAACGAGGATTATATTTTTAGGGGTAAAGTCATAGCATAATTGAATACATTGACAGTGTTATTACATAGCTCCTCTGTGGGATAGATGGTAACGTCTTGCTTCTGCACTAATCTCTTGCAGCCAACAGACAATAAACCCGAGGCTATTACTTGCTCTGAGCTACAATAGCTTTTGAACACAACCAAATGACATCTCTGGGAATCCATCTCTACTTTCCTGTTGGTGTTAATGCATAGCATATGTATATTTTCTCAATCAATAGGCTTAGTACTTCTGACACCCTCACAAAAGTTTAGCACAAGTATGTCTTTCAGCAGTGAGGTTTCCTGCTAAGTGTAATCCATTCTACTCATTGTCTAGAGTCCTAAGACATTTATTAGAGCCACGATTTTTAAAGATTTAACCCATCCTTTGGAATACATAACCATATCCTTGCTGTGACTGTGTAAGAAACCTGAAAGGAACCCTGTATTATTAATTGATTTTCATAAATTTGAAAACAATTTCCATATCTCTCTTTATGGTTTTATCTTAGGAGAGTGCTTCCAAACATAAAAAAAGACTCCAAATATCAAGAGGCTTTCCATGATAGAAAATGCTACAATTTCTATATGGCTATTCCACAGATTATTTCAATTCTTTGGTGTAAATTTAATTAACTATAAGGTCTACCAAGATCAGTTTCTTTTGTCTCCCACTGGACTGGGCGAGGGTAGCGGCTTGTGGTTTTCTGTCTAGTGGGAGTGCTAAACTGGGGAATACCATTCCTAAACCACGACAGCCACCATGCTTGAGCTTTATCTATATCGTTGGTATGGAGACACCTGCAGTGAGAATTTCAGGAAAACATGGAGTGACCAGCTACTTTGTGCTTTAAATAAGAAATCAGAAGTTGTCCAACAAACAGCAGAAGGTAGTTCTCAACAGTCAGAAATGTCCTTCTGGTGATATTTGACCTCCACCCCCGCTCATGTGAAATCCTAGCAAAAAAGAGTAATATTTCTGCAAGAAAAAAGCTGTTATTTTTTGGTACTCTGATAAAATTCAGGCTTTATCATGATGAAGAAAGGGAGAATATGTCTTTGTTTTTTTACACTTTGATATAGTTAGAAAAAGGACAAAGAAGTTTTTGGATACACCAACACTTTTCAGATTTGAAGCATAAATCCAAGCACTTTTGTTTTCCTCCTGCTATAGTGGCATAAAGTATTCTCTGTGTAACAGCAGAGAGACTTAGAAAGGTCCATGAAAGATTGGATAATTAATGTCCCTTCCCAAAGGGAAGTCCAACCGTACTGCTAAGAAGCAAACGGTCTTGATGTAGTGGCTTCAGCTACCCAGCGCAAGTCCTCTGTCAGGAGTGACTGAGAAGAGTGGAAAGCTCTATTTTATTGAAAAAAAAAAAAAAAAAAAAAAAAAGGGGGTCTTTTAGAGTCAGTTCTGGATGACATTAAACGAAGGAACACAATACCAAAGGGATATCACCGGGGGTTGAGAAAAACATAAATGCAAGCTGAAATGCAGCAGTCAGTATAACCTACACACCAAGGAAAGATAACTTATTCCCACCTCCACTCTCTTCTGAAAATAAAATTTTTCAAACCATAAAGAGTTGATGCGCTGGCTAATTATGAAGCATCAGTGTCTTTTTGGTACCCATCAGACGGAGGAGCACAGGAGAAGAAATGCTAACACTTTTCTACTATGGCAAGGAGTTACGCATTTATTAAAAATGGATGTTAGTATTGGCACTGTTAGGTCACATTACCAGGGCTTTATTAAGTGAAACTCTCAAAGTCAGCCAGAGTGAATGGGCAGCAGCTGTGGGAGGTGGGCTGACAACTTGGTTCTGCAGTGCTTTCTGTACTGGTCAAGTTCAGTTTTTTAGTGCATAGCTGGAGCTATGAGACCAGAGCCTCGAGAGAGATGTAAACTCTCTGCTTATTTGTATTTCATTCCTCTGAATATTTTCTACAGATGAAATAACATTAAGCAGGCTAACACCTGTAAATCATGCCATCTTTCATATTTTAGGGGATTAAGGTAGATATTCTGATGGTGAGTTGGCCTTGAAACTCTTCACAAGTCTTTTTAACCCACCTGATTTTCTTTTGTCAGTTATCTTCCCACTACCTACCCGCAGCAGTCAGATTGGAATACCTTAACATGGAATAGAGAACAAATTTATTTCCTTGAGATTTTGCATTTATTTTACTGACTCTAAGGCCTAAAATAATTCATAGAAGGTGCTCTGCAAAACCTTTTTACTACAAGTATTTAATTTTACGATTTGGACTGAGCCATGCATATACATAAGACATATTTTGAAAAGAGACATTCAGAGAACCCTGAGAGATTCAGTATTCAGTAAGCATTCCTTTGGTAGAAAACAGCTAGCAAAATCTGACATAATCACATTTTAAAACTCATAGTTTATGGAAAGACTGACAAAAAATTACAGCTTTCT
The DNA here is from genome assembly GCA_013397775.1 of Eulacestoma nigropectus. Lineage (NCBI taxonomy): Eukaryota > Metazoa > Chordata > Aves > Passeriformes > Eulacestoma > Eulacestoma nigropectus. Next base: position 135,417 of record VZTE01002393.1, read on the forward strand.
CTAAGGAGATTTTACAGTCAAAACTTAACCCTAACAAAAGTAACAGATTTTAATACCAATTTTCTTCTCTTTCCCTGCAACTTTTAAAGAAATCTGTTTCAGGTAGATTTTATAGGGTCTCAGTCCATCAAAAAAGTTATCAAGGTAACCATGACATTGAAGTCTGGAACTCGGAATGGAGAGAACCAATAAGCACCATATATCAGTGTCCAAGGTCTAAATCCCACTCAGCGTTTCATAGCATATGCATCAAAATTGGCTCTTCAGCCTGTATTCTTGTCTGCCCTCTGATTTTTTCAAAAATTTTTGCTGCTCCTCCAGAGATACCAGCCATTCTTTGAATGCTGTTTATCCACAGCCTCTTAATATAAATAAAAATCTTGTCCCTCCCTTAATTTGTCAGAGAGATATTAATTAAAAGAGGCCCCTTCTTGCTAAAATATCTTTATCATTTAGTCTGCCATTACTATGATTTAAATAACTATCTGACTGGAAACACGTCTTTTGAATCAATGGAAAGGGATGATTGAGTTGAATGCATTCATCTCACCTGTATGAAGAAGTAGATGCTTTTAAAATGCAGTCACTGGACCATTTTGGTTGGTTGTTTCCTTGGAGTGACAGCTACGACAATATTTTATAGGTGGATTTAAATCAAAGTTTAGAATATAGAGAACTTTCCTTGAAACCAGGAATTCTGCTTGTGCAGGACCTTAAACCATGGAAAGCACTGGTCCACCTAAAACCAAGAGACCAATTTACCTTTCAAAACATGCTCTTTCATGGATCTCATAGTGGCTTTAATGATGTGCTGATGTGTTACATGCACCCTTGCATTTTAACTAACAACATTTTAAGAACACCCATATATTTTAACTTCAAAAAGCTAACTTCCAGAGAGTTGTACAGGTCAAAGCAATCTAGTTCATTTTATTCAGTAAAGCTAAGCTTCCAGAGTATAAAAGTTATATGGTACAAACAGTGAGATATGAGTTTTCTGTTATTTCTTTAAAACACTACAGGCTCACCTTAACAGCTAAGACAAAATTCTTTCTGTACTTGCTACTGTTGATAGGGTAGAGATATTTGATATTTTATGCTGCTTTGAAATAAACAAAAGCAAAAGCACAGTTTTTCTTGGTGTGTGGATTGCACTCTTGTATAAAATGCTTTCATATATTTGGTCATTTAAGGAAGCAGCAAACACCCACTTAAAATCAGCTGGTAACTGCTTTCTGCTGGGTGACTCACCCTGCAAAGCTGTGGGCCTTATGGTTGAGACTTCAGCTTCTAATTTTTTTCTCAAGTTGCCCTGAGTGTTCAAAAGCAAGCCCAAGAAGTCTGGCTATACATATCATGTGTTGTTTGATGCTAGTTTTTTTAATGAGACAAAGGATGACACTAAAGGTGTCACCCACATTTCTGCTGATGGCAGAAAACAGCTGTGTTCTCCTAGTCATCTCTTGTCATTACCTTTTCCATCAGTCTCTCTACAGAGCAGTAATCCAGCTACCTTCAGCAACAGAGAAGGTGACAGTTTGCCAGCATAGATGTGCTGGGACTGAATTGGCATAAGAGGGTTTCAATATTTCTGTGCAGCAGAATCCTCTTTCTTTAGCTGCTGAAAGCATTTGCACCATTGCAATCAAAGAAATTAAACTCATTAAATTATTTCAGAGTGACAAGAAGTGCTGTCCTTTTGTACTGAAAAGGTTTTGGCTGTGGGTGGGCTGCAGAGGTGGTTTCAGTGAAAAGACACCAGGAACTGCTCCATATCATACAAGGCCAGTTTCAGACAGCTCCGAGACAGACTTGTCACTGCCCAAAGCTGAGCCCATCAGTGACCATGCAGGACCTCGTGGCAGAGCAGGTGGAGGTGCCTTAAAGAAAGCTGCAGCCTGCAGAGAGGCCATGCTGGAGTTGTAGCCCACAGAGAGAATTCTGTGTAGGAGCAGGTTTTCAGGCAGAACCTGTGACCCATGTGGGAGCAGGAGCAGTTCCTGAAGGACTCCATCCCATTGAAAAGGACCCACACTAGACCAGTTCTTTGAGAACTGCATCCTGTGGGAAGGGCCCATATGGGAGAAAGTTGTCAAGAACTGTATCCTGTGGGAGGGACTCCTTTTGAGAGCAGGGGAACAGTGTGAGGAGGAAGGAGTGGCATACACAAAATGTTATGAACTGGCCACGACGACAATTCCCCATTCCTGTGGTCTGCTAAGGGGAGGAGAGAAAAGAGTCAGCAGTGAATTTGAGGCTGGGAAGAACTGGAGGTGTGGGGAAAGTGTTTCTAGTTTTGGTTTTGCTTTGTTTTATTTCTCTGTCCTATTCTGTTGATGATTGGCAATAAAACAAATTAAAATTTTCCCCAAATCAAGTCTATTTCCCCGTGATGGCAATTGGTGAGTGATATCCTTGTCCTTACCTCAACCCATGATTTTTTTCTTTTTTATTGTATTTTCTACCTCTGTCTTGTGAGAAGTGTGAGTAGGAAAATGGCTAAAGGGGCAAGAGTCATTCAGCTAACTTTAATCTACCACAGTCCTTTGAGGTGTAGAAAATAATTATTAATGCCTATAATTTTTAGATGTGGTTCTTGGGTAAAGATAGTCTTCTAACAGCACCTGAATTCTCCTATGCTAGCACCCTTTGCTCATCATCCCAGCCACCTCCTCCACATTCTCATCTTTCTTCCTCAAACAGCCCACAAATACAGGGCAGCCAAAATAAATCTGTTCCTTCTTACAAAATTTTCATTCCACCTACTCTTCTTTTTACTTAAACCTCTTATCTGGAGGGCCTCATCTAATCTTCCTTATGGATTGCTCAGTAGGTCTTGAAAACAAAATAAAGCTCTGCTAGAGCTGGTGTCACCTTGCTTTAGTCCATGCCTCAGCACCTCTCAATTCCCGTACTTACTTGCGAAGTGGACCAGTGCAAGCTCTTGCTCTGCTCTGAACCTTAGTTATGCATTTAAGGCAGTGTGATAAAGAAAGCTATCTTAGGAGCACTGTCCAGATATTAGCTCAAGGATTCAGGGTTCCCCTTCCATCCCTGTAATGTATTCCAGTGCTTGAAGTGACAAGAGAAAGCAAGGTGGTTTCCTCAGAGAATCCAAGAAGAAAGGCTATACTCCCAATTACTGCAATTTTGTCTTCAACTGTATTGTGGTAACTTTATTCCCTTCTCATAATCTCCAGGTGGCGTGATCCCTGTGTACCACTCAAGATGGTTAGAACTAGCCAGGTTCCAAGGAACGGGAAAAAAACCCTTGAATGACAGGGCTCTTTATAAACAAAATCAGATGTGCCTTTTTTTCCCAGATGTATATACAATAGGAAAGTCAGGTGGGGAAGAACTGTCCCAGGAACTGGTATGTGGCTGAAAGTGAAGCAGCCAGCAGTAAATGTCACCCACACATGTACAGGAACAAAGTGGGGGAGAGCAATGAGTCATTCTGGAGCAGTAGAAGAAACAATCTTAGTTAAGCATTTTAATGCCATCTGGGGTGGACTTTCGTCTCAGCACCTTATATTGAATCGTTCTTTTGTATACAAGTGGTAACTATTACCTTAAGAAGACTTGAATGAAATATTGACCAATTTAAAACTGTTCTACAGAGAAATGTAGTTTATGGATGGCTGCCATGACAAGAAAATTTTAACAATGGAAAACCATCTGACAGATTGGGAGTGGAACATAGATATGCAAAGTGCTGTTTGAGAAAGGATCAAAAACACTGTTCAACTTTAATCTAGATTGGTGAATATCCTGGCAAAAAATACCTTCAAACTTTCATACATTAATCGCTGAGATCTGGAAATACATGTTTTCATAGCATGAAGGGATATATGCTGGAACTGCTTCTACTAGAACTATTTGATCAACATCAGAACAACTGAATTATTCAAATGTGAATACATTTACTGTGCAGAGACTCCTTGACCATTTTCCTCCTCAGGGATGCAAAAATCTGTCTATGTTGTGGTGAAACACATGATGGAAAGTTCTGTAAACATCCAAGCTGGCTTTACCAAATGCAGTCGAATACTGATATTGCCTTTCCAAATACTTTTCTTCAGTCCCAAGTCAACTTACAGCTTACACTAATCCACAAATTGCAGAAATCCTCACTGCACTGCCAACTTTTCTATTATAAGCTAGACATGAATATGCTTAAATTATGCTGAGGTCACATCTTTGGCTGCAGCAAAACTTGCTGTAAAACAGTAATGACATATAATCAAGAAAGTCCCTTTCTTTGACACAGAACTGTCCAGCCTGGTGGACCCTGCCAGTTTTCAGGGTGTTTGGAATGAAGTCCAGTGATTGCATGTCTTGATCTTTAAGGCCTGCCTATCACAAGGAAATTTGCACAAGCAGAGCTACTTATAATACTAGGGTAAGGCATAACTGTCATTCTGCAAAACGAGAGAGCAAACTGCCCCAGTGCATGTCTGTTCTGCACCAGCAGCAGTCAGGATTGCGAGGGGGAGCTGTTGAGACAGGGCTTTTCATTACGGTGCTCAAACCCTAGTTTTGATTTTAACTAACAAGATCCAAAAGTGGTTTTGAAACTAAGGCTCAAATCTGTTAAATTCAGGAGGGAGGATGTAAAGCTGATTTACCCTGGGTGTAAAGATGATTTATTGGTGTGGATGGTCAGAAGGGTTTGAGAACTTATCCACGGAAAGAAAACCAGAGAGGGAAGATCAATTTGTTTATGAATATCAGTTTCAGAATTAATGAAGCCTGCTTTCCAATGAGTGTATATGTCATGGATGATTGATTTTTAATTAAATAATACCAAGGTTGTAACATGAACTCAACCCTTTAAAGACCCTAGTGAAACTACAAGAGGGTACACTGCCTCACTGGAGTCCCTCATGCCTAGCAAGGTAAGGATTAAGACAATAGAACTCTCAACACTTTCCCTGCATAACTGACCACTAAGCCAATGAATAATCACCTTGCTCCAATTCCTTAGGAAAACAAGCTTTAAAATGATAATAAAAATAGAACAATACATTTCTGATAAAACTCTCCTTACTACAGACATTCCGTGCATTACGTGTTATGTCTCTTTCGACCAACCTTTGTCTTTTTCACTTTACACTGCAGGAGCAACACTGCCTTCTCTGGTCTGAAAAGTACCCAGAATATTTTGTGTCCTAACACAATCAAAACAATGCTAATAATGAAAGTGGATGGCTTCTAGACCAGCACTTGTAGTTTGAGATCCTAGAACAGATGGATGTCAGGTATAGATATTGACCAGAACTGTATTCAATTTACACCCTTATTCATCACAAGAAATCTATCACTATTTGCAGAAGTACTTCAGATGGCTTTAAATTTTCACCTGAATTGCTGAAGTCAGAATCTGATCCAGGCTGATAGATAATATTAGATCAGGAATAAGAGTGGAATAAATCATAAACCAGAGACAGAAAGTTTGGTCTCTCACCAGCGAATTTCAGAAAGTGTACTCTAAAGTAAGAGTCTTTGTATTATTCACTTCCCATTAGATTATTTTCCTCTTATATCTCCTCCCAATATCATGCTGGCATGTAATTTTCACCCACTTTTATCTGCTACAGGTAGAGAGGGGAATGGATCTTTCTCAGGGCTGTGCAGAACTGAAGCCACACATGTTCAGGTCAGGAATCTGACAATATTCTTCTGATATAATGGACTGCATTTTACAGCTTATTGCGTCTGTGCGTAGAAGTGGGATAAACAGGTGAGTCACTTCAGATGCTGGCGCCTGGACAGGCTTAATTGTGCAGCGCATTCTCACCCTGATTTCTCTTCCTTAAAATACACAGGTACCATTCATGCTTGCTCACGATAAAGATTTAATTTATTGTCCCCACCTTTCCTCTCTTCCCTGATGCTGTGGAACATTTGAAAGAAGTTTGACTTAAATAAACAAACACATAAAGTCAGATGGGAAGGAAGAATCTCTTTGCGAACTCCTCACAGTTGTAGTAACCACCTTCTTCCTTTTGCAGAGTCACAGGACTGGAGGGCAGGCAGATGGGAACTTTCTCTTTTATTGATGTATTTACACCTCATTGGCATTTTTAGAGACCATATTTGATAGTTGTGAATATTGATCATTGGCCACATTAAGTTGCCTTTTTATATTCCTTGCTCTTACTCAGGTGTGTGCTCTCACTTTAAGATGAAAAGACAGCAATCCAGAGAAAAATCCATTCAAAAAGAACATGAGGTGGAAACAAGGGAGTTATGCTTACTTGGTGGTCATTATATTTATTCACCCTGTTCAATATAGTTTACAAAACACGCAGCAGACAAAAAGAAAGAAGCAGAATAGCAAGAAGTAACTGCCAGTTTGATTTCTATTCAATACTATAAATACAGGGAGAGGAAAAATATCCACATTTGCATTTAATTCCTTTAGCTAGTTCAGCTGACTAAAAGTGCATAAATCTGCTTGCTCTCCCTGGCTTCTTCAGTTTTGCATCAGTGACCCTTCACTTCACCTTGAACTTCCCGGCAGTGTAATCAAGAATTACCAGTAATTATTCTAGGAAGTGCTTTATGGATCTCCATTGTCTTCTTCATGATTTCCTGCTACTCATCTTTCATGGGGAACTGTCTTACATGCTCTGCAGACAGACTTTTTTGTTTCACCACACATACCTTCTGCAAGAGTGGAAAAATCTCTTTGCTGAAAGATGATGAAAATCTGATTATACAGACATATCCAAGTATCATGGCAACTTTCCCCACTGTCAAAGGAGACTTATGATTATTGAAAATATGGGAGTTTATAGGAATCTCATGAAAAATACTCAGCCTGTTTTGAGGATTGGTTGAGTTGAAACAAATTAACGAAGATGTCTTACACAAGGTTCTCAAATCCAGTTTATGAGTTCAGCTGAAGGTTACCTGGGCAATAAAATAGATCAGAAGGTTGAAAATTAAGCACTTCCCAAAGTATTTTGGTGTCTTTCATTCATGGTCTACACAGCAGAAAACATTCAGAAATACAGTCCTCTCTCCTTCTCTTTAATTTTTAAATGCATGCAATTTTAGACTTTGTGAATCCAAATTCGGCTTTCCATATGTAAGTTAAAATACCTTTGAAAATTAATTTCTGTGGTCATACAAGCCTATCCAGCAAAGCAATGTACACAGAGAATGCTAAATATGCTGAAGTCAGGGAAATATGTACGTCACAGAGTCTGCGCAGTACAATATCATTGTAAGTTCGCTGGAAGAGTAATTTGACTTCATAAATGCAATATATCATTGCCACAAACATGGCTCTAATACCCAATTCTGAGTAGTGACAAATGCCACCTAGAAAGTGCTGGTACTCTGTTGACAAATATGTTCAACTCAGAAGATTGAGGCCTGAGGGCAGACTGTATCTTTACAAAGGCAGTTCAATCACTGAACCGTCTGATCCGTCATTACAGATTGCTTTCTGAAACAGTATTTGTCAGCCTCTAACTACCTTTAATTATCTTTTGTTTCCTGCAATGGGGCTCAGAAGAAAAATTGTTAGCAAGGCTGTGTGTATTTATGCCTGCCAAAATCTCCCTGCAGCTATTTCCAAACTGAATTTTTCTCTAGAAAACTTTAGACTCATGCCTGTAATGTCCATGCAAACCAACAGGAAGAGCTGACTGAGTGACTGAACTACAAAATTGTTCCCATTGAATTAACGTTTAACTTTACAGCTCTAACCCTCTTAACTCATCCTATAACTCTACATCCTAACTGCAATTGGGCTTGGGACCAGGGATCTGGACACTGGAACTGGGCAGATCTGCAAGGTCTTATGTACTGTGCTCCCAAGAGGGTGTGAACACCGGCAGTTGTCTCAGGGAAGGGAGGTGCTCCATTCCTTTCACTAGGACCTATGCCATAAACACTGTGCCACCGCCTCCAGCCCTGCAAACATGATTGCAAGTCTTCTTATTGCAGGGTGTGTTCAGCAGTCTCCAAAGGTCTATTGACACGGTGCGTCTAACGAGCACCTCAACAGCTGGCTCCGGTGGTCGGTGGCTGGTCCTTCTCTCCGCACGGGAGAAGCTGGTGGAACTGTTCACGATGCAGGAGGGTTGGCGAGGTCCACAAAAGGGCTCGCCCAGCCCTCCGATGTCGAAGGCGCAGGAGAAGATGAAGAGACCAGGAGGGGCTCTTTGCAGGGTAAACAAGGTGAGTTTATTGGGGTGCAAGGGTCCAGGAGCAAGGGCAGGAGCGAAAAATGAGGGCTTGCCATGGGGTTTTATACCCCTACAAAAAAATGGGCGGAGTAAATGGCAGAGGACCAATCAATACTCAGCAAAGGGGTTGTACATAGGCGGGGAAACATACAGTGAACCAATGAGGTACAGGGTAGGTGGGGAAGGATAACTGGGAGCCAATGGGGTATTGAAGAATAAAGAACTTTCTAGAACTTAACCATAAACGGAGGAAGAAGGGAGGAGAGAGCGGGAGCCGGTGGTCGGGGACGGATCTGCATGTTCAGGCAAGGGCTTCTGGGCCCTCACCATGATCTTGAGGCTCCTGGCCTTCGGCCATGTCCCACCATTGGATATGCTGGGGTGTGTGGCTTGCTGGGTGTTGGCACACTGAACACACCACAACAGTCTATGTCCACACCAGCCTAAGGTTCCCCCAAAGACTGACTCTGTGAAGCTTCCTCAGTGCAGAACATCCTGCTGTAATCCTGCCGTAATCACAGTGCTTATGCCCCTGCTGCTGAGCACGAGGGTGTACCTGTGGCATGGCATCCTTAGATGTGCCTGGAGCAGCTGCAGGCGTTTTCATTGCCTGACTCAGCTGTGTAACCCACATCCTGTGATGACCACCCTGCAGCTTTGTATAAGGCAATGCATTGCATCAAACAGAATGTGTGGGTTTACAGAATAAAAATAATTACTTGGACCATCCTGGTCTACCAGCATTTCCCACTGCTCCCACTAGACTTGTCTGTCTTGCTCCCACTAGACTGTGTCTTCTTGACAGCTAAAGCAAGGGCTGGCAAATCTGGACCCACCCACATAGACTTGGTCTTCCTGATGTGCCCCAGACCACTTGAATGTCCTCAATTTTCCCCTGAAAACCCTTCTGGGGTTTGGTCATGCTAGAGGGTCCAAGAGAACCTTTTAAGTGCAGGGGAAGAAAATTACGAAGGGGGAATTAGGACCCCTCACCTCATACAGGTGGTGTGAGTTCAGGAGCTAAAGTCCTTCCCTGGGGTACAGCAGGAGACAAGGTGACACCATAGATACATAATTGTTTCCCAGTGAGGACCAGAAATAGTGGCTGTTGCCCAGGACAAAGACATCAGACAAGATCACTGGAACACTTGCACTGTGAGGTGTACCAGATAAACAGAGACTTTTTTTGAAGAGATGTGCCAAATGTGAGTGAACAAGTCCACTGGGGTGGGAAAGGAGCAGGTGTGGGCTAGGCTGTACTGCTGTTTGGGCTATGTAAAGGCTTCTGCAATGTTTTGCAAGCACGGGACACTCTTAAACGTGTTTGTTGAATCACCCCAGAGGACATTTCAAGGCTCAAATGTTCGTCCTAACATGTGAACAGGAATATCCCTGAAGATCCTCCTCAGGAAATGTAGGCAATCGATAGGGACTCTAAAACTCAAAACAAACCAGTATTAAAATAATGCTATTGGAGCTCCTTAGAGTGATACATTGAAATCTTCACAAATGAAAGACTTTGTGTATTAAAACCATGTTCATGATGTGAATAGTTATGCACTTTGAGGGCAAAACCTTTTGGCTTATCAGTCTATGCTTAGAAGAAAATTTTTTGCTTTTTTTCCTCCGTGGAAGGGTAGAATGAATCAGTGAGGAACAAACACACACATACAAAATCTTTCAAAAGCTAGTTGCCTTCAAAAGACTTTTTTAACTTACTTTGGGGAAAAAATAACTCCATAAAACCTATTTGTTTTGTTGCCATGGGATGATTTTTTGAGGAATTATAGAACCATTTGAGAAACACAATCAGTCCGCAGTAAAATGAAGTGCTGAGGCAATGTAGCATAGTTAAAAAGCTCCGACAGCATAAAACTAGAGTCAGCATGAAAAGTACAGACTTGCTTATTATGAATTTATAATGAACAAAAATTAATTCTGTTTTAGATATCTATTTAATGGATATTCTCAATACACAGCTGTTCACTGTGCCTTTGAGAAGATGATGTGTTTATCTTTTCATTTATAGCAGTACACAGGAGCTCTTCAGCTCTGTGCGTGTCAGGCAGAATATTCACTGATATACAGAATATAGGTGAATTGATTTTTTCTTTAAACAAAGAAATAAAAACTTCCTGATTCATTAAGGGGGTTCATTACTTTCTTAGCCTTAGATCACTTACTGTACTTAATGCTTTTCTTTGTCTTTCCAATTCTTCCTGCAAAAGAATTCTGCCCTGACAAAAATAAACACCAAATTTACTGTGATGGCTCCAGAAAAAATGGCCTCAGGAGAATAGTTAGACAGGGGACCAGCCTATGCTTCTAGCATTTTTTTTAACTTGGTATTTTACCTTTGATATTAAACAGTCCCCTGATTAGGTCATCTTATACTGTTTCTCTATCCATCATTGCTTTGTTTCTCATGTATCAAGTGGGTCCATGTGAACCTCATGATGTTCAGCAAGGCCAGCTGCAAGGTCCTGTGCCTAGCTGGGGGTACCCTTGGTATCAATACAGGCTGGGGGAAGAACAGATCAAGAGCAGCCCTGCCAAGAAGAACTTGGGGATATTGGTGGATGAGAGGCTGGACATGAGCCAGCAATGTGTGCTTGCAACCCAAAAAGGCAACAGTGTCCTGGGCTTCATCCAAAGCAGCACAGGCAGCAGGGCAAGGGAGGTGATTCTCCTCCTCTACCTGCTCTCGTGAGACCCCACCTGCAGTGCTGCACCTGTCTCTGGGGTCCTCAACACAATAATGACACAGACCTGTTGGCGTGGGTCCAGAGGAATGGGTCCAGTGATCAGAGGGAACTTTTCCTATGCAAAAAGACTGAGAGAGATGGAGAGGTAGGTTCAGCCTGGAGAACCTACCAAAAAGACCTCCCTGTGGCCTTTTTAGTACTTAAAGGGGTCTTATAATAAAGACATGGGCATTTTGGCATGGCCTGTTGTGATAGGACAAGCAGTAGTTGTTTTAAACTGAAGAATGGTCTATTCACACTACATATAAGGAAGAAACTTTTTACAAACAGGTAACAGGTTGCCCAGAGAGATGACAGATGTCCCAGCCCTGAAAACATTCAAGGTCAGGTTGGATGGGGCTCTGACCTAATTAAATTGAAGATGTCCACGGCAGGGGAGTTGATGACCTTTAAAGGTCCCTTCCAAAGGCCCAAACTATTCTGTGATTGTATGATTCTATGAATAGCAAAACTGCTTTCCCTAGAATAGGGTTGAAGGAATTGTGAACTTATGATTCATTTGGGTTCAACTGGAAGACCAGGTTTTTATAAGCCATCTGAGGCAGACTTTGCCTTTCGTGTCGTTTGTATGAGTGGTTGCCAGAGTCGATGGTAAGTGAGTTGGAAAGATGGTGCATATTACTCACGCTAATTGCTGTGACTGCCCCAAGCTTGACATAAACAGCTGGTGTAATAGAAAGATCCATAGCCCATGTCTGATTTCACATCAGCCAAGAGACATAGAGTAATAGGGCTGTTTAATATTTTCCTAGAATGTATTTCTAACCCATAACTGTTGTCAGAATATGCACTGATATGCTGTGTCCTCACATTTAGTACGACAATGTGTCCTGATACTTTGTGTCGCTCCTTAGCTGTAGTGGTTGCTAACAGTGGAAGAGTGCATGCAGAAATCTGTAAGGTTTGGCAGCAGATACCTGAAAAGAAAAAAAATCCTTTACAATCAAATTTGGATCATATGTGCTACAGTATATACTGTTAAACCCTCACCCTTAAAGCAAACAAAAACCTGCACAAATTTTACATACAAAATTTTTTATCAAGAGCAGAATGATACAGAGAATTTCATGCAAAGTGGTACCTCTTCTCTGGTAAATTTAATGAGCCAAAAATACAAAAATTATCCTGTCAGAAGCAGAGAACATTGCCTAAGAATCAGAAAATTAACAAGGAAACAGCAGCATCTCCTCTGTATACTTCATTGTATCCACAAGTACATAAATCCAGGCTTTATAAAGTGTTTATGGTCTTCTGCATAAAAACACGAATGTAGTTTAGAGTGTTTTTTGATTGATAAATTGCCCTTTCAAAAGCACATTTTCATTTAAAAGTACACACTTTTCTCAGGAAACCACATCTTTACTATGTGTTTTCATTTTTGATGGTTTATTCTGTAATGGATTGCCTTTCTCCTTCCAGGGTTTGAGTGGTATGAAGGTATAGGGCCTTGTTTACTGTTTGTAATCCACAAGACTCTGTACAAGAAGTTTGAGGGAAAAAGTCCTGTCTGTAATAAATCTATTTGTTTCCTATTTCTTTTTCAAAAATCCCTATTCATCACTATCGGTGAATATTTTTCTATTTTAGGAAAAGAAATTGACATATGTTAGAAACTGGATAATAGCAAAATTCTTCAGTCAGATCTCACCAGCTTTTCTTACATATTGCAGCTGTAGTTATCCCCAGTCTGGACTATGGGATTTTGCGCTATGTTGCCCCTCCTGCTCTTGGACCCCTCTCTCAACAATGGGATGCTAATTTCACCTCTGTACTGTGGTCCCTTCTGCTAAAGCTGAGGGTGCTAACCCCTTCTGACAACAAAGGTCTGGTACAGAGCAATGCTGCCAATGTATTTGTTATTAATGTGCTCAATGCAAGAAAATAATAATTTTAGAAGGTGATTTTACTTCTATTTTAAAATTATAACACTCTATATTGGGTGGATTTCACCCAACTGGAAAATTGACCAAGCAATAAGATAAACACAATTTTTGTGCAATGAGTCTGGCCTCATCCGGGGCATGACTCCAAATGCTACTCATTGGAGGCTGCTTGTGGAGATGAAAGGGTAGGTTGGGTTCACTCAGCTCTTAGCTTCTTCTGTTAGACTCTATAGGATAGGGTGACTTAGTGAAGCACAAGACCCTTCCAAGCTCCTCATAAAAAATGTGCTAAGGAGATGCTGCTGAGAGAATAATCAGCACGTCTCCCGTCCATCCTTTCACCGCCGCCCCTTGGCACACAGCTCATTCTTTGCGCAGGTCTAGCCAGCTGATGGTTTGCCAGCAAAGGGGATTTTGCAGCTGTGTTGTGCTGCTGAGGTCTCCAGCAGTGCCCCTGGCTGACCTTCTGCCTCAAGGTCCTTCTGGTAATCTAAGACACCAGATGCCAGCCTGGAGACTGAAAAAAAGAAGCAGAATTATAACAGAGAAATTCGTTTTGCCTAGGAAAAAGGAAAGAGGGATTTTCTGTCCAGTTTCTGTGAGTGAGTGCTACATGCAGAACACTGGCTATAAAATCTTGACTTGCCAGATCCATGGGATCTTTCATTTATTTTTTTCTAGTAAACCATCAGTGTGAGAATAGACTGATGAGTCAGACCATGCTGACAAGAGCATCTTCTGAAGTGGCTAAGGAACCAGCAGAGACCCTGATGATTTCAGACAATTTATGATCAGGCTTTATTCTTCTGTGAATGAAAGCTTTAAAATATGCCTCCAAACTAATGGTTGATGCACTGGGGATATGAAGAAGATTTGATGTCCCAACAAGCACGAGGGGAAGGACACGAGGCTTACCAAGCCATCCACTGCATGTTTCCACCCTGCTGGGATACTTTGATGAACATGAAGCATGTCGATGAGGGTATTAACCAAATGAGGAGAGTGCTGTCTCCATAGAATAAGGGAAATCTCAGAGATGACATTATCACATGAAAATTTTTTCAACAAATGAAATAAATTGGAAAATCCTAGGTTTATTTTTTTAAATGAATCTGCAAGGACACACACAAAAAAGGTAGTTATAAACCTAGCCTGATATATTTGCAGTCTCCATTGATCCTCACTTTGAGACATCACAATACAATATGATTTTATATCACATTGCAGGATTTTCAGAAGTGCTCAGTGTTCTGTAAACTTTCTCTTAGTGAAGTGGATGACAAATGTGAGATGTAGATTTGCTTTGAGGGAAGATGGGAAATGGTTAGTAAGTGGAGATATAACCCCATGACAATATACAAATACTGGGTGCTGTGTTTTATGTCACCTGGAAAAAGCCTCTTCATCCACACTGGATCTTCATCTCTGCATATACCTGTGGAAGTAGAGTTGGGCCCAATAATGAACCTCTTTGTAAATCCCCAAGTGCATTTGTACCACAGCTGGAAAAATACATATGCAGGTACGTAGTGTAAAATAGTCTGAGATTAAAATGAAACTAACTCATATGGTTATGACTGTACGAAATTGCCATAGCTTTTTTGTCTCCCTTTTTTTGCAAGTTACCACTTGAAATATCAAGGTTCCCTTGAGATTTAGCTTCTTCTTTTGAAGATATTGCATAAACTCTTAGATGTAAAGGTTTAAAAGGCTCTTGCCTCCCTTCAAAATGTATCTTTTGGCTAAATGGTTATATCTCAGATCTTATAAAAGGGACCTCATTGGTGATCCTTTAGTGTGAAAAATGAAGGTAGTTCATGTTTTTTACAGTACAGGCACTTTTCTCCTAATAATGCTGTGCGGTAATAAGAGTGCAGTGCTGCAGTGGTGAGATGGATGTTCAGGATGATAACAGAGGATGCCTACCTCGAACCTTAGGAGACTTTGTTCTTTAAAATAATGTATAAGGCTATATCTAGGAACATGCTGGAAATATGAATATTTATTTATAGTGTGGTTTTATCTCATCAGTGCATTTCCCTTAAGAGAGAAATACTTTCTTCAAGGACATCTACTATTTGAACAACCCTATGGTATACACTTTTCTACTTTGTCCCTGTAGTCAGTACACAGTGCAAGATTATACCGAATAATCACAGAGTATTTCTAATCTTGCATACCAAAATTTTAAGGGAAGTAGGTGAAAAAGTGCACCAGACCATTAAAGGAAAATAAACTGCAGAAAAATAGTACAAACAACTTCTTAAAAACAGGTTATCTTTTCAAGTATTTTTAAAGTTACCTTTCGTGTTTGTATGCCAGCACCAACTTCTTAAGAGAAAAAACTCTTGGGCCTCCTGTTATATTGCACTGATGCCAGTAATAAGGATTTAAACAGTCTTGTGTTGAACTTGGCTTTGAGCTACATTTCTCCAAGGAGGTACAAGTGATTGTACCCAGAGCCAGACAGACGTGACTGTCTCTGAGGTGAGTGTGGAGGAAAGCTCACAAAGAGAAAGCTTCTAAGACCACATTCCCCTCATCTCTGGTCACTGTTGTTACACTGGACAAGATTAAACAGGATCAATCAGCCAGCCTCAAAGTAAAACCAAGCTGTAGAGGTGATACAGGAGCCAATTGTCTGCCAGTGCACAAAAGTGCTACTTCTGTCTATAAAGTCATACTGATGAGGCATCTTGTCATCATTACATAGAAAATGACTAAGTTTCTTAAATATGTCAGCTAATCTATTGAAGTTTGATTTAATGGCAATCAGTATAATCTATTACACATCAGATTAATCCATTAATGAAAGCAACATCTGTAAGTCAACTGGCTCTGCTTTTATCTATATTCAAATGATGCATTTAAAGAGTGCCCAATAAAATGTGACTATTTATCAAGCCATAAGTGTTCTGCTCAGCATTTAAGGCATTGTTCGTTAATAGTCTTCCATTGTGTACTTTAATTGGGCTCCAAGCAGATGAGTGGCATGCCTATGCAGAGTGATTAATTAATAGTTTTTCAGATATGACTTTAACCACCTAGCTTAAATGATTGAAAACTTTCCTTTCATAATGGCACCTGTATAATGTGTGCTGAAGCTGTTACTCCTGCAGCAGAGCTTGTAGTTACATGCAAACAAGTCTTAGCCATTTCAGTCAGGCAAAGAGCATAATCAAAATGACTGGGCTGTCTCATATGATTAAGCTGAGGAGATACAATCTGTGATTGAAATGGATAACTACAGAACTACTCCTTCACACTCATCTCTGACATATTTTACACTGAATGACTAAGGAGATGGGCTGAAAACTTTAGATTCACCTCGCCAAACAGAAATATTTCACCAAACGGAGTTTCCTTTAGAAGCAACAGGAAGAATAGGCACACTTTCAAAGTGTGATTCACCATACTACAGGTGCCTACAATAGCTCACATAAGTTGTGTCCTAATGGCACTGGTTTTGCTCTTTTGACTACAGGTGTGTCATCTGACTCGCTTAGGTGTAAACATCTCTGCTGTAATTGTTTAAAATTAATGGTGAGCATATATACAGACTGAAGGATGGTGTTGGAGAAGTAGTGGGTTTGTTGCTAGTATCCATCTTGGGCACCTGGACCGTGTCACAACTGCAGTGTCACAACTGCAGTGACTGTAGGTACACATGGCATGTCGTCTCTCCTTCCGCACTGGCATTGAGATGGCCTGGCCCCATGGCTCTGCAAGCTGTTGCCTTGGTAACAACACTCGTTCCATCTTGCAGCCAGACAAACTCCTCTTCTTACCAATTCCCCTGACACCTGTTCTCTGCTCCTGCCATTGCTCTGCAGCTCGTGGGGGCAGTTCACTTCAGAAAGTGGCATCTGCCACTGCCCCTGCCTTTCACCAAGGCTCCCACTTCTGACAATGCCAGGCTGAAAATCTTGCTCAGGAAGACATGAAAGGGAGTTGTTCTCTTTCTCCTACTGGTCAGCAAATACAATTTCCACAGCAAAAAGTTCAGACCAAGACCAGCAGTTGCTCCTTATCTCAAATATGACTGTCAGTTCCCTATCCCTACTTGTACTTCAGCAATCTTTGTAGATTTTCAGTTGTATTTTCACTAACAGAACCAAAATGCCTTCACAAGTCTCCATCTCTCCTTTTTCAATATCCTTTCTCCACTTTCTCCTCCTAGCGAGATCAAAGCTGCTTTTCAAACTTTTCTTGTAAGGCAATCATACAGCTCCAGCAAGACTACTAAGATAACAAGAACATATACACATACATGCAGTTTGCCTCTTACTGAGGAATGTTTGTGGGGATGTTGTGGTTTTAAGCCCAGCTGGAGATCAAACATCACATAGCTGCTCATCCAATATTCCCTTTCTTCCACCCCCACCCTGGTGGAATTGGGAGGAGAATCAAAGTTCAACCTGTATGTTGAGATAAGGACAGTTTAATAACTTAAAATAAAGGAAAATATAATAATAATGGCAAATAAAAATAATGATGATAATAAAGGGAAGAAACTGAGTGCTGCGCAATACAGTTGCACAGCACCTGCTGACCAGTGTCAGAACCACTTTCCTGAACATAGATTGGCCTTTTCCAGATAAATCCCCCTAGTTCATATACTAGGCATTCTGTTCTGTGGTGTGGAATATCCCTTTGGTCAGGGTCACCTGTCCCAGCTATCCTCCCTCCTCACTGTCAGAGCATGAGACAAGGAAAAAAAGTCCTTGACTTTGGATAAACAAGACTTAGCAAAAAACCCAAAACATCAGTGTGTTATCAACCCCATTCTCATTCCAAAACACAGCACTGTGACATCTACTGAGAAAAAATTAATTCTACCCTAGCTGAAAACCAGGACAGGGGAGATAATAATACCCTTATTAGGACAGTTAATGCAGTTAAAAAAATTAAAAAAGACCTTGGGCATATAGTTCTCTCTCTAAGCTGCTGTTCAGGTTACATAGTATTGATGATTTAATATTAGGAAAAAACTGCAGGGTTTTACCATAAGCCTTTGTTCCACACCCAATACTTTAACAAACAATCAACAATAGCCTTTCCCACCTCCCAAGGACTGTATAGTCAAAGATAATTTATGTTCCACAAAAAAAAAAAAAATGTCCTTTTGTTCCTTGTCTTGTTTCCTTTCTCTCTAATCTGCTATGATCTGTTAGCACAAGAGGGAATTAATGGTTCAATTTAGGGTTTAAGCCTTCCTTTCATAAATTCTTAATTGAATGTGAATTTCAGGAATGCAAGAAATGCAGAATGAGGATTTTTATCTGAAAGCTTCAGGTAAAAAGGTCTCAGGCTGATCTGCAACTAGTGCAAATTAATACAGTTAAGAAGTGAAGTCTGTGTGGAGTTATGCAAATTTACACAAGATACGCAGGTTTGTTTGATTTTTTTGTTGGTTGTTGTTTTGTTTGGGTTTGGTTTTTTTGGGTTTTTTTGGTCTGCTTTTCTATCTGTAGTGTAATGTGTATATTTTATAGGTTTCAATAAGGATTTAGCTGTAAAATTTTATGGGGAATGACAAACACTCGTTTATACAAATGATCCAATGGGATCACTCAGGCTAAGCATTTGCCAGCCAAGGATATAGTTTTATTCTGATACTACAAGAATACATTCAGTGGCTCTTTGATATTATTTTGGGCCCAGTTTGATGTTGTATTCTAACAATGCTGTGGCTTTTGCTTTTTCATGGTGAGGAAAGCAGGAACAAAGTCAAAATTATCAACAGGAAGGTAATCAGAACTTATACATGAAAATGACACAGGAATTTTTTCTGATTGATGAAAGAGAGGGGAAATCAGAGGGGTTCTCTGTCACTTTTACATCTCCTTCTTATTCTGTTCTTCATCAGTGTTCCCCTTCCTTTACTTGCTCTTTCTGTTTTGTCTCCCAATGCTTTTCACTTATGTTCTCTCTTCCTATGTAACATCAAGCATGGAAAGGTAATGCAGACTCACGTGCTACCTGTCACCACAGTTCATTCTTCTGGTGTGCTCTGCCCTTGTCTCACACTGGGATGACTTGTCTGTTTCAAAGTCCTCTCTGTTCCACATGTCCTTTGAGGGTCCACTCATGGATGTCCTAATTTCATGGCCATTAACTGTGTTAAAAAAATCCACATTTATAAAGAGTAAACAAAGATTAAAGGGTCTTATCTTCACTAATTCAGGTAATGATGACCTCCTGTAGCTTTGGAATGATCCCAGCTCACGGGTTTTGGCGTCTGCCCTAGCCAAGGTTTAGCTTCACGTTGGAATGAGGTCCAGGGGCATACAAACTTTTCTGTTTAGGACTACTCAGCACGGAGTTGTAAACAATTGTGCAGGTTAGAAATGAGTCATGATGTTCTCCAAAGCCTCTCAGTGTGTTCAAATGGAGTATAAGAACCAGTTTGTAAGGTGTCCCACAGCGTGTTCTCATCCCTCAGAATTGTCATTGCCCCTGTGGAATAATGCCAGAGCCTTCCCTTTGACAGCTCTTTGCTGCGTCATCTTGTCTGTGCCTGCCTATTGTCAGAGACTCTGAACAGCCGTATTGTAGGTGTGTGCTGCCATAGGAAATGGTCAGCTCTGTTCCCAGTCACTCCTAGTGGTCCTGAGCTGAGTACAACCACCGAGAAACCCAGAGATTTTTCTGGCTCTTCATATTTTGCTGTAATTTGTTTTAGTTTTTTCAATAGTCTGCAAATTGCAAAGACATGGAGAAAATACAGTTAATTTTAATATCGGGGCACCTGTTCACCAGTGCCTTTCTTTGCTTTCCCAAGACTTCTACTTTGCTTTCAGAAAACTTCCTAATAGCAGCATTCACTGCATAATTACAAATGAATTCCCTGATATGTGTGTTGAATAAAGTAGGTGTTTTTGGAAACATGGGATGTTACAAAACAGTTAAGATGGTAGCATAGATACAGAAAGTGTAAAAACAGCATGAAAACTATATTTGGCATTTGCTGATTTCCAAATTTTTCATTTGGCAACTTATGCTGAGTTCTTTTGCTGTGAGGGTATGAGTTGAGCATAATTTCTCCCATTGTTTTAGTAGGAGGCAATAGGAAGCCTAGCAACACACCAGGGCATATCAGTGTAGGAGCTTCCAAATAAACTGCTGCCACCTAATGCAAAGAACTAACCCAAGGAGGAGCTGTCACCCTGCACCACCCTGGGCTGCTAAGCCACCTGCTCCCTGAGACCATGCCTGGTGCACTGCTCTGCTGCCTCACCTAAGGTGAGATTCATTTGGTGGCTTTGAGGACCCTGAGTGAGACTGGAATATTTATGTCCATCTACTCCTTGGCATGAGCTGGAATTACCATTCAAATATGAGAATTGGAATTTTTTTTTTAATTTTAAATGCCAGCTAAACCTGAAAAGAATTTTACAGGGTGTTTCCTGAGCCCAGATGGTTTAGAAAGATCTGACTAATGTCAACAGCAGGAGTTTCTCCAGAAAATGCCCCCTGAATATTTTTTAACAGAAAATGTTAGGCAATTTATTTTTAAGAGATTTAACCATAGTTTTCAGTAAGAAATTTACTGTAAATAAATGGAGTTATCCTGGTGTAAAACTGAGCACAGTGGAAGGAAGATGCATCTGTGCAGCAATTCATCACTGATGTATTAGATTATTCTCTTTCGTAAGAAATATACTTACAATTGAAACTAAAACAAACCAGTAAATATTCATGTCTAAGTTTGATACTTAGAGCCATTTTTCCTCCAGGAGCTGTAACTCAAACCCTCTTGTACATATAAAGGCTAACTTTTATGCCTTTAAATTTCACTTTTCAGCTATTAAATTTTTAAGATATTTACACTTAAACTTATGACAACGGGCTTATCTGAATTGGTTGCACCTGGTTGCACATGATGCAGTTAAAAAGATGAAGACTCTAACATTGGACTGACAAAAGTTCCCATCAAATATCAAACATTTCCACAAACCCCAAACTCATCCTTTCTAGTGTTGTGACTCACCCAGTCATCTTGCCTCAAGCAAAGGCAGAAAGATAAACATTCAGTTGCATCCTGAAGGACAGTATTTATCTTTGCTAACATTAAGCTAAAACAGATTTTTCATCTCTTTTCTTTCTGTTTCACAAAAATTAGGTGATATCTTTTAACTGTGGAGATGGCATTGGATATAATGTCCTGCCTCCTAGTCATTAAAGACTGATACATTAAAATATTTAGATTTCTGTACTTGTGATCACGATAGTTAAATACAAGCCTCTCCAGACTCTGTCTGGATGACATTGTTTTTACAGAAAGTGTAGCATAGATAGCTGAGGTAAGTTTCTTATGAAAAACAGCTTAATTTTAGATTCATTGTAACCAGAGATGTTGATTGGAAAAGCATTGCATTTTAGGTGGTGCTCACAGTGGATGAACAAACTCAGTATTCAAAACAAAGCCAGAGAAGGCGAAAAAATCATCCTGGTGTTTTGTAGTATAAGCAAGGTTCAGTGGAGTATGTCTCTATGATGATGCAGGGATCTCCAGACTACAACTGGAAGTAGAAGAGGTTTAACACACTGAAGTGGTCAATTTGCTTTCAGACCTGATCCAGCATCTGTACAACTGCTGTGATGCCTGATTTGAAGTTTCCCATTCAGATTGGTGCAGATGTGCACTGATGTGCAGTAGCTGAATTGCTGGATGTCGATATCTTCATTAGTTCTTCTGGTTTCAGATAGTTACTCATGGGAGTCCAAGGACCATAATGGAAGATAACTCCTGCTCAGTTGCACTGTAATCTTTTATCTTTATCTATTATTGATTAATAGATAAAGGACATTACAGAATGAATAAAATAATAAATATGAATAAAACACATTAAGCTAAATACACGTTTCAGACTGAAAAATTCCTTGTAGAGGAAGTAGGCTTTTTAAGGAGATTATTTTTATTTGTTTTGATGTATGTTGGAAGAATACAAATGTGAAACACAGTGCTTGTAGCATTGATTTTGGTGTTTGTTTGAGGGCGTGATGAAAAGTCTGTCAGGGCCTTGGAGTCATTAATATGCCTTACTGGGCCCCAACCAACCTCTCCTGGGGCTTTCATCTCCACCCTTGTTCCTGAGCCCAGGACCTGGTTTTGTTCAGCCCTCAGCATCCATTCTCTGGCCACTGTGTCAAAGCAGCACTGGTCTCCAGCTCAGCCACAGCCATTCCTCTGCCTGGCCATGGGACCTGCTGATCTGGACTCTGACCCATGGGCTGACCTCCCAGCTTGACCTAGGACTTTTCTTGTCACTGTGTACTTGCCTGGGAGATAACTGCCTGTCTTACTCCATTTATTTTCATCAGACCTGATCACAGTCTTTTGATTGACTCCCTAGCTTGACCCAGTGTCTGCCTCATCAACACACCCAGTCTGATATCCAAACTCTTGGTCCAAGCTGGCTGCTCTCTCGGGACCTGCCATGCTCACCTCTCTTGGGTACTGCAGAAGGCTCGTGCCATGCTAGCTGGGTTTTCAGCCTCATCTCCCTTGTTCTTTGGGAGCAGCCATCCCTCGTTTCTCCCTGAGAGCATGCTGGTCAAGCTGTGATATTTAAAAAGTGGTAAATAAAAATAAAATTTTGTTTTACAAGATTGGATGCCTTGTTCCTTATGACAGAAGTGTTTGAAATTAGGCACTTGAAAGTACATTTTCAATCACAATTATGGTGTCAGTACTGTGAAGTTATAATCACCATAGGAGCAATTGTTGCATATACCCTATTATAGAGGAGAATATTTGAGCCAGTTAACAGAAGAAAACTGTTAAATTGAAGAATCAGAGCTTCTGTGATGAAGATCAAACCAATCAATTGTTCAGAGTTTCTCTGTTTACTTATAGCTTGCATAGATGTTTGAACACAATATGAACATATTAGATCTTGCGAAACATCCAGATGATAAAGCTGCATGGTCATTACCAAAGCAGATCAAGCTTCAGCCAGCAACCTCATCCATTCTGTCCAGTCATGCATTCCCCAAAGGTACCTTTTTGATGAATTTTACAAGTTTTTTTTGCTTCAAGCTAAAGCTGAGTCTCTGCACTGCCATGTTCTCACCATGCCATCAGCATTGCCAAGTCAGCCATGGAGCTCACCACATAGCAGTCTCTGATGACGTTTTGCATGAGGCATCTAATTGGTTTTGCTTATTTTATGCTGTGGGAATTAGAGAAAAAGAACAACAACCCACTGCTCAGTGTTTGCTGCGTCTCCCCAAGAGGCACCTAGACTAAATTTTTTTAGAAGCTCAAGGTACAGTTTTAATAGCATCTTGCAGCTAAAGAAACTCCTCAGTTAGCTGGAGAGCAGTGGCTCTTTATCAGTCCCACTCCCTCTTGCTGCTCTAGCTTTTGGCAAGATCACTATCTTCTTGCAGTGATGAAAGAGAATATTAAGTACATACATCAAAATGAAAGACATGATAAGTCTTTTTTTATCTTAGTGTTTATTAAGACTCTTCATCCCTGATTTATTGAGTGGTGCTTTTAATTGATAGTAGTGAAAATTAAATCTTTGTCATAATAGATCATATCAATATCTCCTTGTATCCAAGACTAAAACCTAAAAACCTGTTATTTACTTCTTATAAGGAATACTGTGCTACATGTTGTCATATGGGAAGCCAGTCTTTTAGGTTATACCTGCAGATTTAGAGTGGCAGTTCAGAAATACGGGGTGATGATTCAGATATTCTGGTACAATGAGAAGCCAATTAGAAATTTACAAATTAGGCAGGCTGGTGGGAGAATGCTATGAGGGAGAAAGAGTGAGACATAATTATCAGGCAGATATGCAGAGAAGCAAGTAGAAGTTAGTAGTCTGGATCTTCCCAATATTACAGGAGCAGTTCCACCTCTTTCTGGTATCACTTTCCCTGTTTTCCCCTCAGATATTAAGTCTAGAATCTGTCAGTAAGAATAGTGCAGTGAGAATAGGACTTGCGAGGAAAAAGTGCCTTGAATAACATCCAAGGTACTCAGGAATCCATAGGTTTGTTTTGGCATCCAAATTGCCATCAGATAAAGTTCAGAGCGGTGGACCTGTGTTTCATATTCGCAAACTTCTCACTTTTATGGAAATGCATAAAATGACCTGGTCATTTCCAGCATTGCTCCACGGTGTCCAAAACCCATGTGCACTTAACTTTGTCAGTGTCAGCCTTTGATAACAGCTGGCTGACTTAATCTTTGGGATAAGGCTAAGGCGATTCACATGGGTCTACTGAACCTTTGGGCAAAATGCTGAAACCATTACCTGTTCCCTGGAAGCTCAGGGAACATTCATACCTCCCACTCAAAGAAAGTTAGATGATATCATGTAGAGTGGCCTTAAACACTAATTTGATTATTCCCATTTTTATCACTTCCATACTACCCTGCCACCGATGTCAGTCAGCTTCTGGCATGTTGCTGGCTGCTCCCTTGGAGGCTGGCACTTGTTTTAATATTCACACAGAGAAGGATTTCTTTGAGGGCATTACCATGGGAATTTGCTGGGTACATGAAAATGCAAGAATTCAGCAAGAACCCAGCTCCAAAAAAGTGATTGCACTTCCATGCACCTCAAGGAGAAGCAGTATGCATTACCCTGGATAACTTTTCTTTGCCCCAATAGATACTCAAGAAAGATCCACATTTATCCTGAAGCAGATTTTTGTCCTATTACTCAATTCTCTCTGAGTGATAATTTTACCCTAAGAGGAATAAATATGTGGTTGCCAGTGAAAGCAACCTGATCACAGGCATAGAACAAGCAAGATTAGAAGAGAGATCCTTGGTCATCAAGTCTGCTGCCTTGCTGTCACAGAAGAACCTGTCATTTAAAGATAGGACTGCAGTGTAGCAAATGAGGCACAGTCCTGCTGATGGTTTTGTCTATGCCACTGTCTTAGAAAGACAGATTGGTTTCCAGTCATTTCTGTCAACAATAAATAGAGTTAAAATATTTGTCAATGGGGCTTCTGCTTCAGTATCTTTTTCCAGAAGCAAAGGTTGTACCTTAAACCTTTTGGTTTTCCAGTAGGTGCAAAGGCAGCAAGCCAAGCTCCTGAGGGCTTTCCTCCCAGTGACTTATTCCTTTTTGGCACACTAAGACCTAGCCTTGTGCTGGTCTTAGGCCCTTGTTCCTAAGCGTTAACCTCCAAGTTTGCTCATCCTGCAAAGGCGACTCAGCTTGGCAGGTGACAGCAGGCACTCTCTGTATGAGCTTTTCATGCTGTAGGTAAGTACTTGGTTACGAAACTGAGTATTGAAAGCACAGGTTCTCCAGTCCTGCTACTGGCAGCCATTGCAGGCAAAACTGCCTTGTCTTGTGCAATTTGTACTTAGTTTGATCTTTTTGACACAATAACCCAATTGTTGTGTTTAATTAACACAAGCTTCTGATCACTAGTTTTGGCATTTAAAAAAAAAAAAAAAAGAAATAAACAATACAATCAAACATTTAAATTGAAAACTTTTCTTTCCCCAGGCTCAACTTCAGACAAACACTCTTCTCTCATCCTCATTTCAAATTCCCCTGTTTTTGCTGTGGTTACACTCAGACTTTCCCAATGCCTTCTGTGAAGAGGTAGGGAGTGCAGGTTGTATGGATTGTTTGCATCATGGTTTTGGCTTGCTGCTCCATGCGCGCTGGTTTCTTTCTGCTAACTTCTGCTTCTTATTAGCTTTCCTCTACTCTGTTGTGGGTCACCAATGGCTGCAGTCCCTTGGGGATGTCCTTGCCCTGGCATCTCTCATACCTTGGTCAGAGCTGGCTAGACCCATTATTTGCATCCCAGGCAGTTCCTGTCCTCCCCTTCCACACAGGGCACCTGCAGACCCTGCTGCCCAAACCTATTACACCCAGAGGAGGTTATTCCAGAACAGCATACCCCTGAGGGGCACATTTTCTCTTCTCCTTTAGTTCTAGTTTTGTTGGTGTCTAATTCATTTCTCTAAAATCACAACCCTTTAGCTTCAGTGGTTATCCGCCCTTCCAGGTGTTCAGCTGGGACTTGAACCAAGAGAAAAAGGAGGAAATTTACAGCAAATCCCAAAACTGTGTTTTGCCCAGGTCTCAGTGCTACAGGTAGCTTTTTTAAGTGTTCACACACAGTGGTATCTTTGTCAGCCATTTTCCATATCTGATATTTAAAGTAGTTATTTATGGTAACTTTATAGTGACGGCTTATTAAGATTGGCCCTCAATAAACTGGTAGGGAGAACTCAGTGGAGAATACTGCAATGAGTAAATGATTTTAAGAATAAGTACTTATGGAAGACGTATCTCCAATAGGAATCAGTTGTTCACAGAAACCTTGTGGCTTGATATAAATTGATTGAAGCATTTGTCACAGCCAAATTTGGGAAAGAGAATTCCCCAAAAGCAGATTACATAAAACATATTTATGAAAATTGTATACTGACAGAAACAGCCCATGGATTGTCATGCAATTTCCCCTTTCATTCTTTCTGCTTTTAAAAGATATGCATTTACATATTCTGCCTTTTACCAGTGATTTCTTATACAGATTGACAATAAAACACAACTCACATGTCCCCGTCTGCCTTTTCTTTGCTTTTGCATTTCATTTTGCTATTGTGTTTGAAGTGGAATAATATACACTGGCATAAATTGTGTTTTCTGTTACTTTTGATTACTCCCCAAGTCATTCCGGAGTGTTCTTTGGGTTTTTTTCCGAATTATTTAGTTTGATCTCTGCTTGGGGAATAAGGCATTCTTTGCTGTGCTGTCCTGAAAATAATTGCATTTGCAGTGATTGTTTTCTAATAACAGTTCTGTAGAATAAGTGCTTTTAGGCCAAATCCAGCTTTATTTATGAGAACAGAAGAATTTTGCCCAAATAATAATTGAGTAAGGACTTTGTGTGTTGGTTCATTATTTGTAAAATATTTATACACCCCATGACAGCTACTATATATCTTCACTTCTGCAGTGCAATAAAGAACAACTATCATGTCAAACCAGCTGTTATAACATTGTCATCCAGTCTGGGCAGCATAGTGCCTTGGTATGGACATGAGACTTTCCAGATATTCATGAGAGCTGATGGCTCAGGCAGGGGGGAGATAGCTGGAGTAAATGTCATTCTGTAAGATATGTATTTCTTTTTTGATTGTAGTGACAGCCCAAGTTGATTGTGACACTTTTGACAACAATGAAAAACTATTTGCTTTCCCCAAAATATTCTCATTTATTTTATGCTGGGAATATTCAGGCTCATAGAAAGCTAATGAGAAAGAATGAGACTGTTTTAACTGGCTTCTCAGCGTGTATTTGGGTTTTGAATAATACCTAGTGATTATGTGGCATTCAAAGCGTTCCACAGGTTGGTGCCTAGGTATCCTGCAGTGCTACTCTCCCTGACATTCATTCTGAGCAGAGTTCATAACAGTTCAGACAAAGGCTTTCCACTGATATTAGTGGTGAGTCTGAGCAAATAAATCCTGCACAGAACAAAGATGCTATCATCCTCCAGCTCCTCTTTGTTCTTGTGTTACAATTAACATTCAAAGTAATATTTTCCATGGTGTAGTTTTCATTTTTAATTTACACTTTGTGGGATATTGAATATTTCAGTACATGCTTTTCCCAAGTTTTCTCTTCTCAGCTGCATAAACCTAACACAGAAGATCTGTCCTTAATAATTTATGCCATTCCAGTGCACCAGTGTAATTCTTTTAATATATCTTGTGGATTTAACTCTTGCTTTTTATATTCTATAACCTGTAAGAGTACAGTTCAAGAACTTTTAAAAGTTGCTTCAAAAAATATTTTTGCTTCTTTGAGAAGTCAAGAATTAAGTATGATACTGAGTATTATATCTGGAGAATTATCATTCTGAAGAATTATAGCTGTAAAATAAATGAAATAAGTAAAGATCAAATATACTGGTTTTGAATACAGAAAATAAACCAAATGGAAATAGAGCTTTCAGAACTCAGGTCTTCAGGTGGTGTCAATCACAGTTATTTATTGTTATTATTATTAGTCAATTACAGTTATTTATTTAAGGTCAACCACAGTTATTTAATTCTGCACCATGAGGAGACAATATCATCTCTCTCTTAGTCAACTGCCCTGGTTTCAGCTGGGATAGAGTTTGTTTTCTGAGTAGGTGGTCCAGTGCTTTGGTTTGGATTCAGTATGAGAATAATGCTGCTAACACCCTGATGTGTGTAATACTGATGCTACTATGCAGAGCTTACCCGAAGTTACGGACTATTCAATTTCACTTGGTCTGCCAGTGAGGAGCGACACAAGAAGCCAGGATGGTGCACAGTTGGGACAGCTGATCCAAACGGGCCAGAGGGATATTCCATACCATAGAACTTGTCCACGATACAAACTGAAGGGAGTTGGCTGGGAGATGCTGATCAGTTTTTGAGGACTAGCTGGGCATCAGTCAGCAGGTGGTGAGCAATTGTACCAGGAATCACTTGTTTGTCTTGGGTTTTAAACCCCTCTCTCTCTCCTTTTCTTTATTATTATTGTTGTTTTTATCATTAGCTTTGTTAGTATTATGAGTATATTTTACTTTGTTTCAATTATTAAACTGTTCTTATCGGAACCCATGAGTTTCACTTTTTTTCATGATTCTCTTCCCCATCCCATGGGATAGGGAGTGGAGTGAGAGAGTGGTACTTCTTTGCTGGCTGGGGCTAAACCAGCACAGCAGTCACAGTCAAATTAACGTGCACGTATGTACAAGAAGTAAGTTACAACCCCACATTTGCACTGCAGTTTGAGTGTAACTGTAATAGCACTTGAGTGATTCTTAGACACTACGATGACAAACTCATTGTCAATGCAATATATTGATCATTATTTTGACATCTACTAACTGATCTGCCTGCGCATACAAAATTCAGAGAAGTTATATAGATTAATGTGTCATCAGCATTATTAAGGTGCAGTGGCTTTTTCAGATTGTCAGAAACCCAGAAAGAATTATAAATTTGGATATCATTAAGGTTAAATGTTAGCCATAGTCTGTTTCTTTTCCTCTCCCCACTTAACAAATCTGGCCACTCCTTTTATTTTGTTATACTGACTTTTACATGTGCTTCTCTCCTTGCTCTCTTCATAAACCTATTTTTCTATCAGCCAGCAGGGAGTTACAGTCTGTAATGAGAAAGCTGCTGCTTTTGATCCTTTCATAAGGTAACTCTGATTAATGTTCATGGGTGTTCTACAAAAGAGAATAGGACAGAATTTATCCCTAATTTTAGGATAAAGAATTAAATGCTTAAGTATGTCTTACTCAAGTAAACCTTCAAGTGACATAAGTTACTAAAAAATAGATCAACCAAACAAAGAGGAAGACTATGAGGATTGAATTTATTGTTATATATTTACCCTGACATCACTTATTACTGCAGTGGTCAGAGCCTTACTGGTAATTACCTACTGATATTCATGAACATCCTGGGTTTTCGCCCCAGTGTAAAATGTGATTGTAAATTCCCTAATTGCAGCCAAAATCTTCCTTGGCTTGTCTAGCACTTTTCCTTTAGTTATCAGTCCTACATGGATCTAAGATCATCAGCTCAGCCTTTTTTAGCTCTCGACTCCAGTAGTAGCCCCTGAAGACCCTACAGGATTAAAAGCAATTTTTCTTACTGCTTCCTCCTCTGTTTTATAGGTTGTCCTATCAAGAGGGGCTTAAACCATGTATTACAGAGAATTTGTAATGGTTTCATATTGGTTTGTTCTTCAATTTAGATAAAGTAAGAGATGTAAAGGTCGATCAAAATAACAAACTATTGCGTGTCTTTGCTTTAGTTTCCTTGCTATTTTGGAGCATTCTCTGGGTTACTGCGGCAATAATTTGCAGTTTCAGACTTCCCCCCAAAAGAAGTGCCCAATGAGGGATATTTTCTCTATCTGAAGATGTCATGTATTTCCTCATATGCATCACCAGACTTAAAAAAAATCCTCAGTACATTAATATTTTTTGTAGCAGAGTATACAAGGATAGAAACTCCTTCTTTGCCTAAGAAGGCTCTGGTTTGAACAGCATAGCACTGAAGTGTAACAATGCTCTGTTGTCAGAAATGGCTAAATGTAAATATATCTTCCCAAATCTCTTGCATCCTGCAAAAAATTATGAAAGAGTTCAGCTCAAAATGGTCTCAGGAAAGAAAACAGGGCTTGAAATTTGAAAAAATATTGAGAAAAGCACTAATCCATGAGATGATTGATACTGAAACATGATGAAGAAGTAGACATGCTCTTTTATGTACCTTACCTTTTCTGTTGTTGAATATTGTAATATATTTAGCAAATATTGCTGATAGATTTTGACCATCTTTACCTGGTCAATGACTCTTCACTGAATAACTTATTCAAATATTAATGACAAACCAGATCAAATAAATTATGGGTTCAATATTTTTTTAGTGTAGTCACTGGCCCTAAAACCTATTACAGGCTTTAATTTATAATAGATACAGTTCTATATATAACAATTTAACAAGCACTGTGAATTATGGAAATACAATTCTATCAAAGGTGACATTGCAAACCTCAAAAAAGAGTCTTGAGCAGTTCACAGAGACACAAGTATTACAAAATGGAGCGATAGCCCCATAATTCAAAGCGCACTTACATTTTAAGTAATATTGAGATTCGGTGTCACAGTAAATCTTATTTCTTTTTCACCACATACCCTTATTTTTCCTGTTTCTATTTTAGTCCCTCTCTTTCTAACCACTTCTGTTCCTCCCAGTCCTGGTGTTGTTCCTGTCCAGCTCCCACTACATCCTCTCAATAGACATCAATGTGCATCGGGGAAGAGTTAAGCTCCATCCAAGAAAAATGCCAAAATTAGTGCTTATAAGGCAAGGGAATTGTCCTGCTGAAGCCAATGGGACAATGACACATCTTGGCCAGTGCTCAAGGGACTTGGAGACCGCCTAAAGGGGTGGATGCCAGAATGATCCTTTTGCCCTGCCTCTTTCCATGTCTCTTTCACATACTATGCACACACTAGATTCCCAAATTTATTTAATCATATATTATTTTTTACAGAAAAGGGAGAGAATCTGTTCTCCCCTACCCTTGACACTGTCAATTGTTTTTCAGTGTCTGCCTAATTTTATCTTCGACTAATAAATATATGATTTAAAAAATAAAAGGTAGCTGATTTTGCTGCTGTTCAAAAAAGACGAATTTCTCCTCTCTAAATAATTGTACTTCTCTGACTATCTGTCATTTTGCTCCTTACTGTCCTGGAAACATTGCCAGCCTCAGGTTTTGAGTGTTTACATTGTCATTGTGCTCACAGATTTGTGAACAAAGATTGGAAAGGAAATCATGTGCCCTGAAGCATACTAGCTGAAAAAGAGAACCTAGTTCCACCACATAAAATACACCTGTCTTGAATACATCAATAAAAGCTCTTCGACAGTACTGACTCCTGACAAATTGTGTTAAACCCCCTCCTCCCTTATCCCTGTGTAGGTTTTTTTCCCAAAAGTGGGTTTAACACCTTTTTATTGGATGGAAATTTTGAGGCACAAAAATGAGAATAAATATGCCTGGTTAGTTCAGAAGTTGTGTTTGGCACTCTTTAATTTTTCTCCTCCTTCCCTTTTCCCTACCCTTTAAGCCTCATGGTCGCTTCAGCCTCTCTTTTTCTGCAAACTGAGGCCAAATATGTTGAGTAATCAGCTTGTGGTCTCTTTACCACAATTACAGAGTCCTAGGTGCAGGAGAAATTTCTTTTCATACTTAAAGAGTCATTTCAATTTTCCTTCAAAAGGGAGGACTATCTAGAGGTCATAACTGCCAGAACAGTTTAATTCTGTTCAGAAAATGTGTTCTACGTACATTGAATTTAACCACTAGCTGAAGTACTGCAGATACTGTGATGTGACTGCCTCTCTTGTTTTTTTTCCCAACTCATTCCATAAAAGACTCTACATAGTTAGTGCTGTTACTTTGAGAGTGTGTCAAGTCAGCAAAAATAGTATCTCAGGTTTCTCTCCTTTGTAGCTTTCTAGTTAGAAGAATTCCTCTTCTATCAGCAGATTTTAACAGAACTCAACTCCTCTGAGAGTGACAGACTCTTAATATCATCTTCCAGATTGATAAAATCACTGTCTCTAATGAAGGTTCTCTTCTCTTTCATTCTTCAGCATTCCCATTTTACTTACAGTGTTGAGTACTTGGAAAGTGTCAGACATTTTCTTCTTGCCTATTCTAATGAAATGATGCATTTCCCTTTAAAAAAAATCTGAGCTCTGCCAGAGCACTGGCCACTGTAGGTAAATGTAAAGATAAAACAGTTTTAGGTGACGCTGTCTGGATCTGAGAGAAGGTGATGTTCTGATCGAAGTTGGACCTACCTTGAATGGTTGGAAGCACGGGATCTCTCAAACTCTTTTACAAACTGAGCTGCTCCATGAGTCTATGATACTCTTCCCTACTAAGAAAACTGCTTCCTCTCAATGACATCAGTAATCTTGAGGCTGGTTCCCAGGACTGCATGAACACAGCTTTTTCCATTCTGGATGAAGCTCACGGGTACAGCATCACTGCATTTGAAATACATAACAAGCAGATACTACTTTGTTTAAAGCATATGAAAAGGGTTCTTTGTAGCACAAATACAAGAGACTATGAATAAGGTTTCTTGTGTTTGTGATATAAAAGATTAAATGAATTGTGCTTCATTTTCCAAAGAACAAGATTCAGTAAATTGAACAGGAGCAATGCCTACTGAAAGGGCAAGAAGATGTATATGTCTGTTATAGGGCTCTGGAAGCTTTTTATCAGTTCCTCTAGCCTGCCTTTTCTCTGTCACAGCAGGAAAGGCTTCAGAGAGGAATACCGGAGCGAACAGATATACAGACCCTTAATGACAGCAGTGGGTCTTATTACTACAATATACTCCAGGAATGTTATTCCCACCTTTGGCAATTTGTGGTGGTTGACATTTTAAAAAATAGTCAGAAGGAAGGTTGTTGTGCTTTGTGATATCAAAGTTCATCAGCACCAGGCACTGTGAGAGTAGGTTCCAGCTGCAAACATGTGAGCTTTAATTCTTCTGAAACTGTTTTATCTTCTAAAAGAGTTTTGTTCCCTTCATGTCCCTTTTCTCAGCTTTTTTAAAAGCCCCTTTCTTGTCATCTGAAATGCAATTTCACAAATAGACTGCCAGGAGACATTGAATCCTAAGGCTCTTCCACCCAGAAAGGCAAAAATAGAGTGGAACATTCACCCCTAAAGCACCTATCCTGCCATAAAAAGATTTTTATTGTGGTAGCCCTCTTTTATCTTATTGTATTTTAAAATAGAATGCTGAGTTATTTTCTTAGAAGTGTGAGAACGGCATTTTAACCTTTGTGACAAGGTAATGTCTGTTGCCATTTCCAGATGTTTTGAGTGATACCTTATGTACCATCCAGGCGTGGGTGGGGCGCTTGAGAGAAAGCCAGGACTATGGGATTGTCTGTCCTTATAAAACTTCACCTCAGCTTCTGGCAAGGCAATCCTACCTGGCTTGCCTAAACACTAAGAACTACAGTGCAGGGGTTGGATGGTAATTTATTGCCGCGGCTGCCTTTGCCTGGGTCAGGCCGGCCGTGGGGTTCGTTGCCCCGCGTGGTACAGCGATGTCGGCTAGAGTGGTCAGGGCTGGTTGACCCCGTCCCCTCAGGCCAGATAGCCGTTCGCAGCAGGCAGTTCTTGGCTGTTGCAGGACAGCGGCGAGAGCAAAGATGAGAGAATGGACACCGCTTGGCTTTAGTCCGAGTTTATTTCTTCTGCCCCGGGGGCAGAGAGATGTTGGCTCGAAGGGAGCCGGAGCGAGTGACGGTTACTCGCCCCTAGGGACTGGCTTTTAAGGGTTTTACAAACTGAGGTAGATATCAGGAAATGACCAATACAAGGTAAGGGTACATGACAAAAGATCCAGTAGTAACATCTCAGGGGAGGAACATCTTATCACAACAAATCACAGCAGAGATAGAGGGAATTTCAAACCACGCTAGCTTGCTAGAGCCTGTGATCATTGGTAGCTCAGGGGACAGAGACTGATGTGAGTGACAGTCTCAGGGTGTGGGCTCCTTGTCCTCGGAGCTCTCCTTTGATCTGTCCTCAGGGACAGAATCATTTGAAGAGAAATTGACCCACTCAGAATTATCCCCACTAGCAATGGTCTCCAGGATAGCAACAATTTATCTCTTGACAAAAACAGGGGGGCTCCAGTTTTTATGAGACCCATGAGCTAATGCAATGTTACCATCAAATCATGTTATTAACATTGTCCGAAAAAGGGCTCATCTCACTGGCAAAAACCTGAACTAATCGAAGTCCAAACATACACCCGCACCCCACACTTCTGTTGAAATATTTAAACCTTAGCACCGTTTCAGTTGTTAAAGAGTTCAGGAATGGAAACAACTACTTTTTCCCAATAAAACTGTGCCGTTGCAAATAAATAAATAAAGACTCACTGTTAAATTGAGACTACAGGACACCAGTGTATGATTAGACTCCTCAGACCCCCTTCTCAAGTACAGACTTACCAGCCATTCATGTTTATGGAGTGTTGAAGGCCTCAGTCCAAGACCCAGAAAGCTCTGAAGGGACAGAGAAAGTTTCTTTCAGCTTCTTATAAAGTTTCTTAAAATCTTTTGTTCACAAGGACAAGACGATCCGGTTCAGTCAAGTATAAATGTATTGTCTGCTACAACCAGCAGATTTCTTAAACTGGGCTGTTCCTAAATGCAATGCAAACACTTTCAGGCTGCTTGGCATAGGTAAAAATCACCTGGCCACGGGGTCCTCAAGATCACATTGCTTCTTTTAAGTGCAATCACAAATTAGGGATAGAAATAGTAGCATCCTTGAAGGAAAGGGCAATGCCTTCAGAGCCAGAATGAGAAAGAAGATATTGGACCGTTACTCTGAGGGCACAAAAGAAATTACTGTAAAAGATTATTGCTTAGAAGTTCATTGTCACAGGCTGTAACATGGTCCAACAGCATTAAGCTGTGGTCACAGCTGATTCCTCAGATCAGTCTAATGGGAGCAGACAGCAGTAAAGCTATACGACTATAATGCCCTCTAAGCCTGGATCCAAGTAGGGAGCAAAGAGGAGGAGCAAAAGTGTGACATTTGCATAAACTCTAAATTAGAAGAAATGCTAAATATTAGGCTGAATCCATACAAAGGAAGTAAAAAAGTAATTTAAGAGATTTGTGGTTCAGTTAAGAACTCTGCAAATTACTCTATTAATGTTAAATTGGGGTGAAAATAGATCTAATACATAGTAATGAAGCTGAAGTTTAGCCTGCAGAGTTAAACGGGCAAGCCCATCATTCCGTGTTAGCGTGAGCAGAAATCAGGAGGGACAAAGGGTGGATAGACAAAATGATAGCACTGGCAGACAAAAGCTGTGGCAAGCTGTTCACCAGATATTCAATCTCTGCTGAGCAAACTCACCACTGGCTTGCTCTGAAAAGCTTGCAAATTCCCTGCCTTTCACCCTTTGGATAGAATGAAAGGCATGCTGGCCAGCTGCCAACTGCTAATTCAAGTGCTTTATCGAGGAGTACGACAGTAATTCGGCCAGGGAGAGACAAGGAGTTTATGTGGATCCAGAAGAGACTCTTTATATTTTTCCTAGAGATTTCTCAGTTGACCCTAACTAATCTCCTCTTACTGGATTTGAACCCCTAGAAACATTTCTTTGAAGAATGTTTGCTCACCAGAGGAAACTGTCCAGACCATCACAGGTTGGAGAGACAGTCACTGAAGGGAAGAAAATCAATCTTTGCTGACAAATGAAAATTCATGAAAGCTTCTCTAAAGCCTTATAAAAACACATCTTTTTAGCACAGCAATGTACACAGTATACAGGGCCAAACCTGGCCATCCTCATCCAGGAGTCCCTGGAGAATGTGGAGGATTTTCCTGGACATTTGGCTGGTTTTCCTATTCTTCCCCAGCCCCTTGTGCTGCCCAATGCCAGCATTTCATTGCGATAATAAGAGACAGACAATTTTTCCCACAGGGAATCATCCCCAAAGTCCAAATCAAACAAAATAGTTCTTGAATGACAGACTGGAGTCATGGCAGTGCTATGTGGCACTGGGTAGTGCCAATGATTGGCTGTATGGACCAGCAAGAAAAGCAGAGGGGACTAAAGGACTGCCTCTTCCTTGTGCCTGAGGACAGAGGGAGGGAAAAAGCTTCAGACCCTCTGAAGAGGCTATGAGGGGCCTGGGGTTAAGTGTCTGCTGTTTGAAAGTACTTAATTTTGTTCCATGCTTTTAATCCTGAGGGTCCCGGTGGGAGGTGAGATCCTTGACTTCTGTATCTGCTATGAACACGATGCAAAATTAACATCCCTTGGTATGAAACTCCGCCTTTACTCTTCCTCCACCTGCCTGTCCTCAATTACTTGCAATCCAAGGTCTGATCAAATTATAGAACATATAAAAATAAACCTTCTGTTCAAGTGGCAAACCAGCCAGGCTTAGGTTTTAAATTAATAAAGACTATGTTGTATGTTAAGAAATTATTTTGCTTATTTGTCTTATGTTGTCATCCTGATCTGGGTATCTGAACAGATTATATAACTTATCAAAATGTTATTTTCCCTCCAAATTTTATGCCTCATTCCTACACTTGTACCAATGTGCTGTATTTTCCTGACCTTGTATTTAGAAGTGAAAAAATATGAATATTAAGTTTATATGACCTTTACCATCCACAAACAAATTAAGCTCACGTACTGTTCACCGGCATTTGAAACGAGTTATTTGGTCTGCACTGACAACTGTGTAGGGCAGAGTTAAGTCAACAGTGCAGTAGTGATGGAAAAATAAGCTTAATAATATTAAAAACCGTTTCAGACTAAAAGAGCAGATAGCATCTCAGTCTCCTTGAGATCATGGCTTATGTTTTTGTCCTCTCCGAAGTGATGTTGGGGAGCTGTAATCTCCTGTCTTTGTTTTCCAGTCCAAGAGGGATTGATAAGAGAAAATAGGAGGTCAGAAAACAGGAGGAACCTTTCCAGGAAACTCTAAACACCTGTAAGTATGCATGCACACCAGCACAGCTTTAGATTTGTTTAAAATACCGAAATGCAAACTGTTGGGAGCATGAGTGTCTCTCTGTGTGTGTGTGTGTGTGTGTGTGTGTGTGCGTGAATTAAATGTGCTAGATTAAAAATATCACAATGATAATGCACATTAAAAAAAAATCTTCTGCTCATATGATCATTAAGATGATACTTTTAGGAGAACTGTAGGCTGTCACATCTCTTGGATTGCATGAATAGTTGTCATGTTAAAGGTGGGTTTCTGAGACTGGCATCCCTTTTAGTCTGAGTTCCTAAGGAAAAAGGTGCATGTTCCTCAAGTGCATCTAACAACAGCCTTTTTTTCAAATCCATCATTCCATTTCACAGAGGCAGATAGATGTCTCAGACATGATAATTACCTCCAGAGCTGTTCAAGGTGAGGGGCTGCTTAGAAGAGAGATACCTCCAGCTGTTTTCACTGGCGGCAGGACAGGGAGCATTCACCACTCCTCCAGGCTGCCCAGCTCAGCAGCCCTGATCCTGCACACAGGATTGTCTGGGGGCCCATGGCACGCACATATCCCCAGCTGGTGGGCAGCAGAGTTACTCAGGGGGTGGGGAAAATGTCTGGGGATAGATTGCCAAGGGGCATGTGTAGGAGATGTAGAGTGCTTCCCAAGGCAGTTAGAAGGGGTGTGTGAGGCACAAGAGAGTGGGAGGAAAGATCACTGCTCTCTAGTGGTCAGCTCACACTGTTTGCCGTCTTACCAAATAGCATTTTCCTCCATTCTTCTCACTGCCCTACCACTCCATGACAATTTTCGAAGATATGTGGTTTGTCTTTTGTTCTGACAGAACCCAGCCATTTCTCCTCACCTGATTTTCTAAGGAGAGGATATGGACGAGCACATTTGTGTTTGCCTTCATCTCCTCTGTAACTGTAAAACTTCATGGCTGACCTCAGTTAAAGGATGGAGGAAGGAAAGAAACCTCAAAAACATTAAATTCTTATATCTTACATGAAATTTAGCTGCAGGTGAGAAGAGAGATATCTTTAATATTCTGACCAAGGAAAGGAACTACATGTCACATCCTCAGACAGGGAAAATCTGTGAGTTAACGAAGGAGACTTTATCACTGTCTTTGCTGCAGAAAAGTTGCACCAGAAACCCCAGCCCAGCCTGAGATACCAACCTGGACTGAACCCTGTGCTCAGAAGACAGAGTTTCTTCACAAAAAGTTGAGACTGGGGAGACATAGTTTATTACAGAGGAGAATAAACGGTGTGTTTTCTTTCTCAGAACACTTTTCTTACTTTCTTATTTTTTTTTCCCCTTGATTTGAAATGAATCATTTAATCTGTGTCAGTCATCCACATTAGATTGCACCAGTTTGATTTTGTTTGATGCAAGGGAGAGGGGAAGCAGCGATGGGATGTGACATGCACTTTATCTTGAGTATTATTTGTCTCTACAAGAGTTCGGTGAGATAAAATCTCAGAAAGGCCCATCGTAAAGGATAGTCATTACTTTGTAAATGCTTACGCAAATGTGTTGGAAGATCACATTTGGGAAAAAGCTTTTCAGGCTGTCACAGGCTCCGAACACATTTTCTCTTTGAAAGCCGAGTTAATCAGAGCACACCGACAGATGACAGATGGGTGGGGATGATGCAAATTTACAAGTTAGAGGCTTGGTGACTGACAGACACAACACATAATACATGAGAAAGCACAATACATGAGAACATGTTCCCCAGATTTACAGTACTTTGGCTAGAGATGAGAGTATAATTCTAACTTTATTATTAAGGCTTCTTGTAGAGTATTTTATTTCAGTGTTACTTATTTCATTGAACAAGTCAGAGAGTGTTCCTCACTTTAAGAGAGTAATGGGTTTATAGGTTTGGGGAGAGAGGAGGGAGAGCACTGCCCTTTTCTTAGAAAGTGTCAAAATCCCAGGTAGACCACAGCACTCAATATTACCATCCTGCAATGACTGAGAAATTGTCTTGAAGAAACTAGAGGACAAAGTTAAATGGATGTATATGTATGAAAGCATAAGATCTGACATTTCCTATTTAACCACAAATCTGCAACAGACCTAAGCATGGTAGAAGGAGGGGAATCTGTAGGAGTAGCATAAGTAGATCTGCACTCTAAGAGTTCGTGAAAGCCACTTGTAGTGGTATTTATGGTGTGTTACACCATTTGCAGCGTTTTCTCTGAACATTCATTTTTTTCCAGAGAACGATGAAAGTGCTTCCTTCTGACATTAACTCAAAACTATTAAGAACTTGATATCAAGTGCTACATATAACAGCCTTAGTGTTTAATGTTGAATAATTTCTAAAAAGTTCTGAAATTCTGGAAGGCTGGGCAGTGTTTCAACAATGAGATATACTGAGACAGATATAAAATATTAAAACACAGCAGTAAGTTGTTATTCCTATTTCACATTATACCTACACTTTGTGATTTCAGGCCTTTAATTTCATAGTAAGTCTCCATAGTATATTTGCTTTTCTCCCTAGGAAGATTTCAGCACTGTAGTGTTTTCTTTGGTATGTCTCCACTTTGTGAAGGACATCTATTTAATCAAACAGTAAAAAAAAATTATACCATATGAGAGAGCTGACCTCCAATCAGAGAACTCTAAATAACTAACACTTGAAGAAGTACTTGCTATAGTCGGGCTCAGATATGTTTGGAAAAAGCTCTTCATCAACCAAGTAATAAAAGCCATGATCAATTCACAGATAATTCTCCAAGAGATAAAGGGTCAAATCTGATGAATGAATTGTTCATGAGGGCCGTTTTGATGAGCTATAATTATGTGAGCAAAATCCCATCATCTTTTGTCTCCTGATTGCATGATAACCACATAAAAGGAAGAGAATAGAAAGGAGATTAAGTTCTTGCAGTCAGTAAGAGATGTTGTATTGATTCTAAGTTGTTGCTAGGTAAATAATTAAACCATGATTTCACTGTTGATTTTATTTGTCTGCTGTGTGTAAGGGTTACTTAGATGCATCAGTGAAAAATTAATTAATATATTTCTGCCACTGCTCAAATAATGGAAATCCATAAAGATAAAATTACTGTAGTGGCTTGAAACCACTCATTAATGATCTGCCTTAGCTTTAGAAAATGTCACAGTACTCTAATGGTCCTGACAGATCAGACCACCTTTCTTCTTTTTTTTTTTAAAGTCTTCACCATAGTTGCTGCACTAAATTGATATCTACGAATGGATAATGTAGCTTAATCAACCAGATTTGATGTGCCAAGGTTCACCAGGGCTATATACTCACCTTGTCAATTCTTGGTGTCCCACCTGGCAGAACCCTTGCCTGTGTAGATCCAAAGCATTAGTAGTCCTCATACACTGCACCAAGGGAAGGGCATGGCTGAGCAGACTGAGGATGTCACACGGTGGTTATCAATGAAAGCTGCTGTACCCTTTCCTTTCCCACAATAAAACTCAGCTGCAATGTGACACGTACCTACGAACTGCAGGAAAAGACAAAAGGCAGTGAAGGTCTGAATGATGAAGCCTCTGAGTAATTAGCATGGTAATGCCTGAGGCATATTTGTTCACACCCCATCCATGCTAATTGCCCATTTACCAGGCTAATTTAACATCACTTATTTCTGGGTTCATTCCATCATCAGTATATTTCTCTTGTTACTAGGCTACTGTAATTTCAACATCAACTGTGTTTTGACTTACATTCGCTTGTAACCCTTCGATATCCACAGGCGAGCTCAGTTTGCTTAGCTTTACAGTTTAAATATCTTATATATAAAAGCTGGGGAATTTGCATTTCAGATACCAACATGCCCATTTCAAGGACACGTGATATAGTAACTCCTGAGCACCATGTGGTTACCCAATGCAGTTTTGACAGTTCTATTCTCTGCAGATTCCATACTATTTAATTTCCCCCAACATTCAATCATTCAAAAAGGTCTCCCAGTCATTAAAGTGATTAGTTTCTTTTGTGCATTTGAATGATTGTGGTAAATAAGAATTAGAAAGCATAAATGATATTGTGTAATGTGAAATAGAACTTAATTTGGAAGGAGATTAACTCATTGATCTGGTATGTCCTTTCCCATTTTAATATGTCAGCTTCTGTGATATTTATAGACATTCATATTTTTCATTATCTACCAATAAAACTAAAAAAAAAAACAAACTGTTGTTCCTCTTCCTGGAAAGATTTTGTAGGATACTAAGTTTCATTTTTACTTTTGGGGAAAGATGAATGTTACGTTTCACATTTATGAAAGCAAATGAGACATTTGTAATGGTTTTGACATGAAAACATTATGCTTTTATTTCAGGCTATGAATGGAAATTTTAGCTATCCTGAAAACCCCAAAATAAGAAGACACTGGTGGATTTCCTGGTAGTTCACTGAGGGAAAAATGACTTACCAAATGGTGCCCAAACTGGCTGGACTCACTTGGCATCATAAGCGCTCTGGGGATTTTGGGGCATAAGCAAATGTACAGGGCTCCAATGTAGTGTAAACATGGCAGGTTGTTTTATTGATAGTTTTCAGTGTTGGATCTATGTATGATTGCAACACTTTTTACTGTAATCAGTGATTGGTGAGAAATACCACACGTACATGCTTAATATTACCTACCAAGAATGAGGATGCATGTTTCATGCTTGTATGCTTAAAACTGAAGCAGAGGCGAAAAGCTCAGAATGGCTCAAAAAATGGATCTAGATAGTTTACTTACATGTCAGGCCTAGTACATCCTCCCTCAAATGCAAAACTTAAAAATACCCTGTTCAGCTGCTGCCTTTCTCTGGAAACACCAGAAATTGATGGTGTTTTGATATTCTGCTAGCAGAGAGCTATATAATCTTAAGCACTCGCCAATGAGGGGGCACTGAGTTGTCTGCCTGAAGAGCATGGGGAAGTAAAGTGCATGGCTCATCCTAAGGTAGCTTTTCTATCTGTGAGGACAATGCATGGGGGAGTTTGTTGCACCTTCTCTGAGGTGAGTTTTGTCACTGTTTTCCACAAAGTCATGTCTGAGACTTGTCGAACCTGATGGAATTCAAAAGGTAGTTATTCCTGCAATTTCCATTTGTAACCATAGTGGGTTTAGGGGGTATACCTGTCAGACAGGGTCTTAAAACACAGGAGAGACCTCTCCAGAGGAGACCCCAGGCTACTGCGAATGTGTTATAACAAATGGAGTTTTAACAGAAAAAAATGGAAGGTACGTACAATGACGTCCTTTGTGTGGCAGTGGAGCGCTGTCTTGGCAGCTGGAAGTCACTGCTTGTCAGGTGAACTTTCCAAAGTCATAGGTGTGTAACCAGTCCCTGGTACATGCAAGAGGAATGTTCTTACCTCCTCAGCAGAAGAGTACAAGAAGGAAATGTCACGGTTACATTTCCCAGCTGTGTTTTATAAAAAATAAATGTGCTTTGTGTCTAACTCCAGCTTCAAGAGATGAATCTTGAAGACAAGAAGATGGGTTTTGTTATGTATATCTAGGTTTATTTACAACTTCCTGGCGGTGGCTCCTCATTCAGCAATGTG
Source organism: Eulacestoma nigropectus (assembly GCA_013397775.1). Taxonomy (NCBI): domain Eukaryota; kingdom Metazoa; phylum Chordata; class Aves; order Passeriformes; genus Eulacestoma; species Eulacestoma nigropectus. The sequence continues at coordinate 177,903 of VZTE01002393.1, forward strand.
CTAAGTGTGTTCCCTCAAAGTAAGATATCTATCAGGTATTAGGAGAGTGGACAACCCAGCAGAGAGCAAAGTACTTTGCTGGGAGTCATTCTATTTAATGGATGGTGGACAGTAGCTCAAAAATTCTATGCTTTATGGAAAACAGTGACATACATTTCTTTCAAAAAGAGTCAAAACCTGGATAGTTTCTTTCTGTAATTTCCTCAAAAGTTTGAAATAGGAGAATAGGAAATGGAAGCAATTAAAGCCACAGACAGATATTTTTGAACCTGCTTTTTTAAATTCCTGGCCCAAATTTTCCGGAAAAGGAGACGTTCAGCTATAACACTAAAAACAATATAGAACAACCTTCAAAAAACAAACATGAGAGGAGCAGCTTGTAATTCCTACATAAAAAGAGCCTGAAAAGTAGAAACCAGGAAAGTTACAACCTTTCCCATGTTAACATTATCATCAATATACCACAAAAAATGAAAAATGCTAAGCAATTACTGCAGCAGAAAAAAGACACAAAGAGATGTATCAAAATGCCTCGAGTCTATCTCTGCATATGCATACCTATACCAGAACTGTCTTGAAATTTGCTGTGAGCATATGGAGGACTTGATCAAAACCAGAACATACATTTTACACAAGGGGCTTTATACAGATGCTTTAAATTTACAAAGGCAACTGAAGGACGCTTCAGACAGACTTGACAGATTACAGCCTGCTGCTGTTACTGTCACAGTCTCTGTGTAAATCTAGTTTAACAACAAAGAACTGACACCATACAAGGATAAAACTGAAAAACAATGCAGAGGTGCTGTAGAACTTTTCCCATCACAAATATCAAGGTAGCCAAATACAAAGGGCCTTAAATATAGGAGTCACAGACTGAAACCAAAATGGAGAAAAAGATATATCATGTGAAAAGTCATATTTTACATAATTTTTTTCATGTACTGAAATGATGGTTATATGGAAATATACAGGTGCAAAGATTTTGTACCTCTGTTTAAAGGACTTGTTTTTCATCTCAGAATCATTTGAGTGATTTCAGCTATTTTGACTGAAATTTTATAGTGGTTGAGAAGATGACAGATAAAGTAACCTGACAAAAGTATAACCAATTTCAAAGAAGTGACAAGAATGGGAGACTAAATTGAGCAGGGACCCAAATATAGACTTCTTCTCATTATCTTGGTTTAAAGTATAAAAGCACATTTGAAAGAGATTACAACTCTAGTTACTGGAGGATTCTATATGTCAGATTGCATAAATGCATGAAAGGAGGTGTCTGAAAAAGTCAGATTTTGTATGAACTTTAAACACAAAAAGTCCTGTGCTTCTCCTCAGCTAGTGACCTGCATCCACTCACTTTTGCTTTGACACAGTAACATTCCTGGGAAGTAGCACTACGCTTCCTGGGCAGTTGCTTTCCTTCTAGGTGGTGGCTATGGCTCCTGAAGTCTGTAACTGATCTCTTCTGCCTCCAAGTATCTCTTCTTTTCCTTGGATCCCACCCAGTGTCTTTCTTGAGTGCTCATATTTCCAAGGCACAGCTTCTTGAACAGCTTTGCACTCACGGACCTCCACAGCCTGTCATAGTCCTAAGGTTAGGGAAATATTCCTGTCCTCTTAACAAAAAGTCTGATTTCAAGTTCAACAGCAGACAATGGTGCTTACCAAAAGATTTGACCTGCAGTGCAACTGGAGAACCTCACATATAGTATTGGAGGAACCAGAGAAGCAAGCTTACCTGTGTGGGTCGCTGGAGGAACTTGAGGCAGCAGTAGAGGAAACGGTGGCAGAGAAGCAGCTGATGGCTGAGCTGAGGCTGATAGTCTGTTTCAGAATGACAGATGTAAGAAATTTCTGAAAACCTTTAATAATACTGTGATAGCAGTAAATAAATACCAGGCACCATGCAAAGGCCAGCAGCTCCTCATAGAAATCATTTCCTAGCAGATTTTTCTATTTTGCTACAATAGCACATGGATTACTGTGAGATCTTGGGATGAATTGATCCTGTTCGCTGTTGTGCCAGGGAATACCATCAGCACACCTGCACTGTCTCCAGGAGAAGCAGTAACTTTTGTGGAACTAGTCCTGTTTATAACCGCTAAAGATTGACCAGTGACATATAAACACATTATAAACATATAAACACCTAATCCCTGAGGAATGGTCTGAGGAAACTCAAAGGTGTTTGTTTTCCCCTCTTTCCCTCATCTCTGCTTCTTCAGTGTGCTTTAGGAAACAGTTGTATTCAAACACATATTGTGAGTGCAGAGCAAGTAAAGGATTTTCTGTTTATTTATTTATTTAAGGTATTTATTTTGTATCCATTATTGAAAAACTGATCTGGAGTTAATCTATACGCCTTCTCCTAGGAATTATATGCTTCACAGGTCATTTGCACAACAAAAGGCCCTAGTCCTTATAGTCTCATACCTCAATGCAGGCACTTCTTAAAGTTATGATATTTTGCACGTTCAATATGGGTAAACCAGTTAAGATTAAATGACAGTTATTAAAAAATATTAACACATTTCCAGACACGGTAGCTATAAAAATGTGTGAAAAAATAATTTGTAGGCACCATTGTCTGTTGCTTCTGCAAGATAAAAAGCATAACAAAAATGTCAAAGTCTTAGAGGCATTTAATTAGAGTAATTTTCCACCATGATGTTGTTACTGTGTGTGACTCACCAGTATAGAGTACAACAGGCCATTTAGATCCTAGTGCAGTTTGGCAAGTATTTGTTACAAGTTTTTAATTTTCCAAATTACTTTTCTGAGTGAAGAAATGGGAAAGTGTTCTAAACGGAGGTTATGAAACCTCTTCTGCCACTTTAGTGCTTTATAATATTATGCAGCTTTTGGTTTTCCATGGATGTGCCTGACACTAGTGCTGACATATTTTGGGCCTGTACCAATACTGTTCCTGTGACAAACACTATGGAAGTAAAAAAATTCATCCTTCTTTAAGCAGCCTCTACTTCCCTAAATTTAGGACAATTTCAGTCTAACATAAAGGCTTAAATTTTACATTTCACTGAATATTCTTAGCCAAGAAATCACACTAAAAATTGATGAGATGTAGAATAATTGGAACACTGGGCTTCAATGACACTGAAAATCATAGAAAAAAGGAACAAACCAATCTGTCTGTAGTTCCACTGAGGTAGGTCAAGAAAATACTTTTGACACAAGTAAAACAATCAAATGACCAGAAGTCAGTCAACACTTTTTCCTCCAGCACAGCTGTCCATTGGAGTAGATTTTTGTTTTTTACTCCCATATTGCTGAAAATTAACACTGAAGCAGCATCACTTTGGTTCCCTCACTTTGATCATAAAAAGTTCTTTATGAGTTTGAAAGTGAAAATTGTCTCTACCATGTAGTGCTCAGCCACTCCACACCTTATGAAGCAGACACACAACACCTCCCTCTGAACCTCTCTTAGGTTCTTGCTGTGTTGCTTTCATCTCACTCTGCTTGTTGAGAAAGAGATTTTACAATGAGAAACTTTTCCATGTTCTTACATGGTGCAGTGGAATGTCTCAGCAGATCTGAGGAACGGAATTGCTCTGTTGCTTCCCTTGATGTATCTCTCCCATGCTCAGTTTCAGCTCTAGCTCAGGAGGGTTCCACACTCCTCCCTGGAAAGGGACAGCATTTATTTTTATGTCATAAGTAGCAAGCACTACACTCAACAGCATCCATAAAGTTCCTCATACACATCTTGGACATTTTCCCATACACATCTTGGACATGTAGGTCCAAAAAAAGAGGGAAGAACATGGAAGGGAAGGAGGATAAAGATAGCTATCTTTTTCCTGTAGAGATCATATGCGATATAGGATAAAGATTGTACTTCTGAGCAGTCTACATTTCCAAAGCAATCTTTTCTCCCTCTCTATAATAACTTCTAGACAAATATCTTTAAAGCATGCCTATACTAGAATGCTGGAAATCTGTACTGTAACATTTTGGATAGTGGAGACCACAGTAGCTCAGGAACATGCAGTGATGAGATAACTGGCAGGATTTATTACCCTGGGAACCATAGTCTCATGCTGCTGCCCAGACCACTGTCAGAACCAAGTGTTTTTCCATGATGCCTAGATCCAGCTGCGCTGATCTGGGATACCGCTCAGCGTGGGCGGCCATTACACAGGGTAGATATTCTCTCAACCCACATTTCCAGTAGGTTCCTTTGTCTTCCCCCACTGTCCTGTTTTATTGCATCCATAAAGAGATTTCACAACCATACACATCTTCCCTAGTTCGTGTTCCACATCTTACTTTTTAAGCACCCCTGCTAGCTCCATTTTTAGGAGCTTCTCAGTGTTAGTAATTCTTTGGTCCAGCTGAGAATGAGAAAAAGTAATGCCTAACTGGGAGCTGGGTGGGGCAATAACCTGTTGATAGTCTTCATATGATAGAAGTGACTGAGTAATTCACATGTGTGGAAAATTTATAAAAATACATAGAGACATTTCTAGTGTTATTAAGCTTTAAATACCAGGCTTTCAACTGGGCTGAATTTGAGGTTTAAATCAATTGAGTTATTAGGGATTTCTGGAGTGTGTGAGCAGCTTCTAAGCAGTGATAGAAGATCTCTATGGCTTCCCTTCTTCCTACCTATGAAGAGTGTATATTTTTGGTAACTCTGGTTAATGATTGATGAGACCAATTTCTCAAACAGAGCTCATGTAATTATCTTTGCAATGGTTCAGTTTACATGCCAATTACCAAATTACAAAGTGAAGAAGCACTTGAAAGGTTCTCTGTTTTTTATTGCAATGACCTTACTGGTCCAGTAAAACCTATTACCTCTCTCTGTAAACCTAGCTTGGCTTATATACTTAGGCTATCACTATCATAATAACATTATTACTATATATGTTATTTACATCGCGCATTTACTTCAATATGAATAATTTTCTTTTTCCATAAATTTCCTCTCAAACTTCAATTTTCCTTTGTTTCAGTAGACAAATGAGGACTGTCTGTGTTCCTGAGATAAATTCTGAAGTGAGTTCACCAGAACTGGCACTGCTATCTGATCACTACACCAGGGTAACTGAATTATCAGACCTGAGGCCATGTGGCAAACCTCTTGTTGCTGGTAACACTTTGCTCCTTTAGAGTCTGCAAGTCTCAAAGCACGCAGTGGAGGAATTAAAGGAGAGAGGATGATCAGCTGATTGACTTGGATGCTGAGAGCTGGGAGCAGATGTTTAACCTTGTGCCTGTCACCAGAGCATGAGGACTTGCGCTGCCTCATCATGCCTCCTCACACCCCAGCCAGTGCAGCTCAGGACCCAATTTCCATTTTAATTACACAATCATTTATCAGTACTTGCCCATAATAAGCAGATAAAATCCTTCATCTCTATTTAGCAGCGGATAATTCACTCACATCTGCTAGCACTGATACTGTCTTTTCCAGGGGCCACACCTCAAGGTCTTTACTCAAGTTCCAACTTTGTTCCCACATTGACATATTTCCTGTGAAAAGAAAGAAGGAAAATAGTGAGTCTAAGGCAATCAGAAGCTGCTAGTGTTGTCCCAGCTCACCATTAAAGAAACATTTTTTCCTCCTGAGGTAGTTTCTTTTTCATCTTCTTTTTAATATCTGCTTTGAAAGCTGTGGTCTTTAGCTCTTACAGTTTTCATAGCCACCTTTTAGTCAGCTTATTATTTTTAAGGCAGATTGTCTGCTTGGGTATTTTCGAGATGTGCTCTTTTTATGCAGTCCTGGTTTTGCCAGGTCACTGTACTGATTTCCACCCATGGAGCTGGAATATTTGAATATCATTGCACTCATGTAAAATTGAATTAATACCACCTACTTTGTCTTTTAATCTAGGACATATAAACACTATCATTTGAGAACTCCTGGTATCATTTCAGATGTATCTGAGTTAGTTTTAATTTAACTATCTAGCACATCAGTTTATTCTTAGGTTTTAATATCATTAAAACCACATCACAAGCAGTTTTTCACAGGGACTATGCACAGTCTCTCAGGGCTGCAGACAGACACAGGCAGTAAAGCCCATGTTCTGCAATTTCTTGTGCTTGAAAAATGAGACTGGATAGGTCATGTTCAGTTATTTGTGACAAATTTTGTTGCCTAACTTCTCCTTTTCAAAGTACTCTTTTATTTTTAACTGTCCTAAAAATGCTGACTGTTCCAAAAATTTTGTTTTCTTTTATTTAGAAAAAACCCAAACCATCTTAGGTTGAGTAGGGTTTTTTTTTTTTTTGTCAAAATTTCATAGCAAATTCCTTATCTCATGGACTAGAATGAAAAAAAAAAAAAGAATTAGAGGCCTGAAAACCCACCTATGTTGTCACCCTAACTGTTCCTGGATCACTGTGGTAAGAAGAACACTTAAAGCTCTAATCTTCTTAACAGAGAAAAGATCTTCCTACATTATTCTAAAGCAATCTTATGAAAACTTCAAAATGATGAATATTTATATTATTATTGTTATTATTTAAAAGTTTATTATTGCTATGTTATTGGGCTGTGATTCCTCCCAATTGTTTTTCTCAAGTTATTACTAAAAAGCACAATGCATTTGATGGTATTGAGGACTGAGAGAAATCTTTCTTCCTTTTTTTCCACTATCTGTTTAAAGCCTGGAAGGTATTAACACCATAATGAAAGTTATACAGATGGATTTTCAAAGACTTCAGAAAAAAAAAGACTAAGTCATCCATGATTGATCAAAGGGATAAGTGGATTTTCCCTATTAAATCTTAGAAGACAAAAGCTTGATATTCAGTATCTAACTGAAGCATCGATTTTGAGTGAGCAATTTTCCTACTGTTAGACTGATGAAATACTCTAAATCTGATGACTAGACTGATGAAAACTCTAAATCAATATGATTCTACTGTTTTTTATATTTGGCATTAGTCTTCCCATAACACGTAACTTCAGAGTGAAATAAAGGCAGTGTCTTTTCATTAAATGGGTACACTCTTCAGCTTACACCAAGATTTCTTACTCATCACCTGCTGCTGTGGAACTTTCATCGGTCATCATCATTGTGTAAGGAAGTACATATTTAAGTATTTTAAGATGTTTCATCTGTAAGAAAACTTCTAATTTTGGATAATTTTCTTCCTCTCTTTAAAAAAAAGATTTCCTGCTATAAAATAATGACATTTTCAGAACTACACACAACAGTCTACTAACACAACCAGAGGATAAAACCATTTGCCTTTGTCCGTAAGGTAAAACTTCTGAGCTGAGTTCAGATCATATTCAGCTTTTTGATACTGTGCCATATTGCCAGAATGGCTAATCTGCTCTGTGTTTTCTCTTCAGCCTGGAATATAGAGTTGTATTGCTAATTCCAAAACATCATGGCTAGTTGCCACAAATTTTGTCAGCTAAGGCACAGCCTCTAATCTTGTTGTTGGGGAAGACTTTATTTAGTGGCGGTTTAATTTGCCATTTGATTCAAAAGGAGTTTCTGTTTTTTGGAACATTTTGGTGATGATATGGGAGAGTGAGTGATTTTCTTTTTTTTTTTTTT
>VZTE01002393.1:185475-196715 GCA_013397775.1 Eulacestoma nigropectus
TTTCTGCTTGCAGAAGCTGAAGGAATAGAAAGCTTGTCCTAGCTCAGACTATTTAAGGGCAAGAAGGACTCAATATAAAGCTTTAAAAGACCTGCATGCTGAGTAATTTGTCAACTGGGCAACAGCCATGAGTTTGCTTATGAGTTAGGAGAGTCAGAGAGAGAGAGAGAGAGAGAGAGAGAGAGAGAGAGAGAGAGAGAGAGAGAGAGAGATGGGATTTGGGTTTTTTACTATATTAGGAAATGTTAAGGTGGATGGAGAAAGCTGCTAAAGCACTAGCAAGGGAAATATCAAACATGTCATAGGACATGGAGGTGGCTGGATGTTGGAGCTGTAAGATTAGCATTATTTTAGAGCTGGTTCTTTATACAGCATACTTCCTGACAGAGCTTCTGGAGAGGTTTCAGGCCCTGGATATATAAGCAAAAGCAACGATAGACCTCAAACCAAATGTTAGAGATGTGATGGAAAGCTGAGATGCTTTGCAGATACCTGGCACTCAAAAGGAAAGTCTGTTTAAAAGAAAGGGGAACACTGGCATCATGCATCTTTGAAGGAAACACCTGACTATGTGCAAGAGAACTCAACTACAGGAGCAGTCTCATTCTGTTAAGGAAAAAAAGTCAGCAACCTGATACAATGGGATAGCAGGAGTTGTAGGATCATAGAACATCCTGAGTTGAAAGAAACCCACAAGGATCATCAAGTCCAATTTCTGGCCCTGGACAGGACCATCTCCAAGAATCACATCATGTAGCTGAGAGCGTTGTCCAAATGCTTCTTGAACTCTGTCAGGCTTGGTGCTGTGACCACTTCTCTGGGCAGCCTGTTCTAGTGCCCAACCACCCTCTGGGTGAAGAAACTTTTCCTGATATCCCACCTAAATCTTCCCTGCCTCAAGTTCATGGTATTCACTTGGGTCCTGTCACTGGTAACCAGAGAGAAGAGATCAGTGTCTGCCCCTGCACTGCCCCTCATGAGGAAGCTGTAGACCGTGACAAGGTCTTCCCTCAGTCTTCTCCAGGCTGAACAAACGAAGTGACCTTATCTGCTTTGTGTATGGCTTCTCCTCAAGGCCTGCCACCATTCTTGTTGGTCTACTTTGGACACTCTCTAATATCTTTTTTTATATTGTGGCACCCAAAACTGCCCCCCAGCACTCGAGGTGAGGCTGCCCCAGTGCAGAGCAGGGCGGGACAATCCCCTCCCTTGCCCGGCTGGCGATGCTGTGCCTGATGCCCCCAGGACACGCTTGGCCCTCCTGGCTGCCAGGGCACTGCTGGCTCATGTTCAGCTTGACATCCACCAGGACCCCCAGGTCCCTTTCTGTGGCAGTGCTCTCCAGCATCTCATTCCCCAGTCTGTACATCCAGGGTTGCCCTGCCCCTATTGCAGAATCTGGCACTTGCCCTTGTTAAACTTCACACAACTGGTGATTGCCCATCTCTCTGATTTTTCTTGGTCTCTCTGCAGGGTCTCTGCTTTCAACAGAGATGAAGCAAAGAACTAGTCTATGGTGAGCAGACAATGAGATAATAAAATCCTTCAGAGACACTGTCCAGGAGCAATAGGACAATGCTCCAGAGAGCAGAGATAGTCAAAGACAGGATGCAGTGTAAGTAGAAAAATGAGCAAAAAAAGAATACCAGAGAGAGATAGATATGTCTGTTGTTAGCGTCAGAGCACCACCAGAGCCTCATTACCAAGAGAAGTAAGTAGGCATGCTATGAAAGAGAACCAAACAGTGCTTGAAGAGAAAGCTGACATTAAGGAGAAAAAGGCCACTGGTTGCTCTTCACATCAGAGCAGGCAGCCAGGTTCTTGCCATAGACAACAAACTGTTTAATGTGAGGGGGAAACCTAGTCCAAGAATGAAAGAATGGGGATTATTCCTGTCCAGAAAAACAGATTAAAAATATTAAAGAGTTTGAAAATGAACAAGATACTTCTTGATGATTATAGTATATTCAAACATACACCAGTACACCACCTTTTCATGGAGTTTGATATTATTTTTCCAAAAGAGTATAAGCCAGGAAATTGTCAGAGAAAGTTGAGAGTATCACCTCTACTCCCTGCAAAACACCACAACCACTTGGAACTGTTTATATGCTGTGATCATATGGCTTTATATCAAAGCTTCAGCTGCAAGTTAAGGAATACACATGAATGTGCATATTCTATCTGGGAACTCAGTTCTGACTTGGTGGAAACAACTGAAATGTTTGTTTTAAGCTTGCGAGGACACTGAAATCCTTGGAAAGGTTATGAAACCAGACATTGCAGGAAAAGCAAGAAAATGGAGGAAAGGTAGGGTTAACTGGAGTGAAAGCGTTCATATACTCAGAAAAGAGAAGGGAGGGAGGGGGTTGTGCTGTGTACCTGTTAAGTAGCTGATGGAATGAATTTTACTGTGGCAGCAAGAATAAAATGAAATCCTTTCTTATAAAGATTACCCCTAAGAAGGATGATAAAAACAGTATTACAGACTTTTCAGAGCTGGATATGGATCTGGCTAATAATGAGAGAAATACATACAAAGAAATGGTGAAGAGGGAGAGAGAGAGAGACAGAGGAAATGTCAGCTTCTCAAATAGATGCTGGAGGGATAAAAAACCCCACCAAAAAACCCCAAACCACACAAAGTACCAAACATGGTAAGACCCAGACGTCTGGGATATTATATTTAGCAAACATTTTGACAAATAGTCAGTGAAACTGTAATGCTATTTTAGATTTGGATTACATGAGCAGCAAAAAAAATAGAATAAATACTCATAGAAAATAATCGTAGATTGTGTAGACGTGACAGATTTTGACTTTTTTTAACTGAAAGATAGAAAAATTAGGAGAAAACACTGTATGACTTTCTAGGCGTAAAGAAACAGAGAAAGTTAGTCTGCAAAGCTAGTGGGAATTAAACTCAAGAATTTTCATTAGGTAGGGGTAAAATTGCTTTATCTCAGCAGTGCAATACTCTGAGTTTTTACTAAGAAGGACAAAATAGCAAAGAAGCAATAAAATTCCCCTGGAAAAATATAGAAAAGGAATGGATTAGAAAGAAAATTGTATTTTTGTAGTTAAAATGCACAGAAAAGGAAATGCAAATGAAACTGAGGTGGGGACTTGAAAAGAAAATTAAAATAAATTGCTATGAGTAAGAGAATATGGAACAAACTTCAGGCATTCAGTTTTGTATTAAGTATCTTCTGTAAAGCAATTTTGGAGGCCAAGACACTGAGCCAGATGGTCCCTTCAAACTCTCCCTCTCCTTTCCACTCAATTTCTACACTTTCTGTCTGGCAACATGAAGAGGAAAATAGTGGAAAATTAATTCTAACATTAGCTAGCTTTTGTCTCTGTGTCTGGCCCCATTAAGTCAGCCTGCAGACGTGAATGTACCAACTTAGAATAATGTTGCTAGCAGCATTGCCAGGAAATACTCTCCCGTTTAGGGACATAGGGTTCATTCTGATGCTAATGAATCCACTCAGTATTCAGCAGAATTGTTTGTATGATACCAACAGCTCAGGTGTACAGCCAAGCAGCTGCATGACTGTTACCATCTCTTTCTTTGACAGATGGAAAAAGGCCATCCATGAGGGTCAAAAGGCACGTTTGAGGTGCTTCTGTGTGCACAAAAGTTTCACAAAACTCAGTTCTATGTCTTTTCTTCTTCAGTATGTACAGTATCTCTGTCAAGAAAATGGACAATCCCTCCTCATGTGTCCACCAAGTCGTGTCCATCCTCACAGCATCAACAGAGTAAAGGTCTTGCCCACCTGCTGCTTCTAAAAAGGAATCGTTTCTTACCAACACACACTTCAGCCCAGCATATACCAAGTTTGTCTTTGTAACAATTAAAAGGGAGAGTTTTAAAATTTAGCAGCTTTGAGGACTCCCATAGAATATTGAAACCAGGCATAATTCTATTTGATTTGTGATTCAGAATTAGCAAGTGGTCAGAAACCCCCTGATTTCACTTTTGATTGACAAGAGGACTGTGCATGTTCCCCTTACTGAAATAAACACATTTTATCTGGTACTCATCAGCTGGGAAACCTCTCCCTACAGCTACTGTAAATTATAATGCATGTATATATTATTTTTTCTTACAGTTACTGTGATCGGGAGCATAACATCGATTTTCTGGAATTAATACTGTTTCCACATACAATCTGGATGTACCATATGGTCATAATCCTCTTCATTAGTAGACAAAACCATAGCTGCTAGAATGGATTTATTTCAAGCACCCTTCTGTATCTCACCAAAGATACTGTGCTCAGTAAGATGGGTACTTTTCAGAGAGTTTACAGTGAAATTAGTTTTAGGTGAGATAGGATTTTTTGAGTGGACACAGGACTTATATAGCCCCAAAACACACTAGGAAAAGTTTAATGAAAAATATAGGTGGTTATTGAGGAAATGTCTCATTCTGCCTTGGAGAGTTTATGGAAACACATTCTAATTAAACATCCCCCCGTTTCTATTTTTGTAGACTCAGCAAGTTGCCTGATTGTGCTGGTGAATCCATTACTTTAATTATTATGCCTATTTAAGCAAGTGCTAGATAAAAACATCTTGTAAAACTATAGTTCAAAAGCTGCTATTCTGTTGTGTGATTTATCCTCAACATAAACTCTAAAACTAAAACTGCATTTTGAGCTATAATGTAACCAGACAGCACAGAGCAGCAAGGTCATCTTCATTAGTGTCTGTATCCTAGATTAGTCTCATCAGTGAAAGAATTGGTCATGACTGACATTTACAAGTGAATAAAGGCATCAGCTGAATAACAGAACAAATAAAAACATTCTGCTGTTCTTGTGCCTAGACAGACAACAAATACATTGGGGATAAAAGGTCACTAACAATTAAAAAATTGATTGACTTGCTTTAGGGAATAGTTGCAGTGACAATCACTCCAGACAAAAAATATCACCTCAGCTGAAATCTGCCACCTCTATACAAATTTCATAAGAAGTGAGATTATATATGACAGAAAATACTCCCAGTAAGTAAGTGGAAGTGTTTAAACTGCCCCTTGACCTTTATATTGGCCATGGAGAAACTGAGCTGAACAACTTAAACCAAGTGCACTCACTGCAAGCTATTTTCCACTGTTTTACATAGCTTTACCAGTTTATTTTAATGCATTATCATTATAATAACTTTCATTTCTAGACTGTCTCAGAGGCAATGGATAATGATGTACTATGATGCCAAAAGTCATGCCTTAATGCTGACAGCTGATGTTTCCAATATCTTGCTTCCCAGAATACTTATACAGTTATTCAAATCTCCTGGGTCAAGGTTTGCTCTGTTAGCATATGCGTCTCACTCAATTTCAGATTCCTTCTTCCACAAGGAAATTGAATTTTATTAATAATATTTTTACAGGATTTCTGTGAGCTTCCATTTTAATTCATGGTCGAAAATGCTTAGAGTAGAAATGATTGGAAAAAAATCACCCCACCCTTAATAATTCCCCTCCATGTTTTCTCAACATTTGAATGCAACTGAGATTTCTCTATGTTTGCAAATTTGGGATTAGTTCTAATAATATTCTTTGGTTTAGTACTACAGCAATCCTTTTGGTTTTCATTCTTTATAGGGTATGAAGGAAAGTTTTCAGGAGAAAAATTTAGCGTATTTCGTATGTCCCCACACTTGTACGCATCTCACAATCTCAGGAAGAAAATGCATTTGCTTCTCTCATACTATTGCTTCTCTCATACTATTGAGCAGTGTGACTTTTCTGATTTATTTTTCTCCTACCATTGAATAGTTCTTATTGAAATCGAAAAGCAACAGAGAATTTTGAATGTATGAGTTCTGTACATGTTAATTGTTTGCCATCAAATCCAGGCTTGCTGACAAAGGTTTGGTATTTTTCAAGTCCAGGATTCTGCACTAGAATAGTTATTTCATATTAAATGTAAATTTCTGAATGGCCCTTCCCCGCAAAACTCTTACTGTAGTATTGCTCACTAGAAGCCAGCTGAATTAATCTCAAGCACAGCAGAACCCTCTGTAATGCCATATCAAGAATTTGCTACAGTGACATTCCTGATTCTTTCCTACAGTTGAATGACACACAGCATTGCTAATTCACAAAGTAAGGCTGGGCACTTTTATGCAATGTGACTTTTCATCTTCCCCACAATTGCTTGCTCACATATTTTGTTCCATATTAAATTACTCATATGCATAACTGATATAATCTCTTTTCTGCATTCACATATGTCTACAAGAGTTAGTTATCATCCTGTCTGGAATTAAATCTGAACTCCTTTCTTACAATTAAACAATTATTCTTGCATTTTATATCTCCCTACATTAGGTGCAAAGGAACACATTATAAAAATTGCTCTAGCCTAAATTATGGGAGCTTTCCTGATTTCCATTCCATTACCCTAATATTCTGGATGAAAGATAGATGTCTTGGTCTGCATCCAAGTAAAACAGAGGTGGTAATTACTGACAGATGCATATATATGACAGACTCAAAATACTTTATTAAAGTTTTCCCTTAGCTTAATTTTCTGAAGGTAAAGTTTTAGCCGTTTTTAGCACATGATGCAAGATCCATTTTTGTCCTTCTTCACTAAGCATAGTGTCTGGGTCCTCCCTGGTGACTAATCTTTAAATATTCACTCTCTCACCACTCTTGTGGTGCAGCTTATCAGATAGCAGAGCAGGTGCATGATCTGTGTGATACTCTGGAGAATGCTGAACCTTGGAGAGAAGGTTTGCACCCACATCTGAGTGGAAACTTGTGAAACTTGAGACTTCACACTTCCCGTGAAGATTTGCTTATCTTTCAAGGAAGGTCCACTTCTATTATCTTTGTAGGATGTGTTTGTATGTCTCTCAGATATTTCAGTGATTAAGATTAATGACAGAAGTTAATCTGGAACCATCATGTTCTAAGTGAATCTTGTAGATTAATAAAGGAAAAAGGGCTATGTATTAAAAAGGTCTGGTGCAGGCAAAGTGCTTCAAAGAGCCCTGCTTGACCAGTCAAGGGTCAGAAGATATCAAGCCATGGGTAGACACTTAAATATGAAATAAAAAGGGATTGGATATAGAACATTCCCTATGAACTACTCATAAATAAGGCAGACAGAACTCTCACACAGATTGCCTCACTGGTTTTCAAGGACAGTGTACTAAGAAAAATCATAGTGTGTGCTTTCAGCAGCCTCCAGCCTGCAGAGGAAGTATCTGCTAGGTACCTCCACAGCAGCAATTTGTGACAACAGATGTGTCCATTACAAATCCCTTGCTCTTCCTGAAGAGCAAGGGAGAGTCAGGCACATGGCAGATTGTAGTGTCCCTGATTGCAGAGCAGTGGGCTTGGTGCTGCATGAGATGGTCTTGTGTATAGACTGGAAGCTCTCTGGGGCAGTGGAATACAGGCTTGGCTATAGCTATCAACATACTCTGAGACCAAGGAGCATCTTCCATCTCTCAGGTCTACAATGAAAAAAGAGTCCTGGTGACCTGTCAGGACAAACTCTTCATGTGTGCTATTCCTCTATCTCCAACCTTTCTGCATAAACCTACCATTCCTTTAGAGGGGGATATTATAAAATTTCCATCAGCTTCTTAGTCAATTCCTGTCCCACAGTGAGTGAGACAACACATAAATTTTGTCTAATCAAGGTGTAAATTGAGGTTTTACAATGTACATTACTGTAATGTCTCCCTAATGCATTCATATTTATGGTTTCTTGTAGTTAATCATTCTAATCCATCCACCTGTTTGGAAAAAAAAGGCCGACAGAATCTAAACCAAGACTTAAAATGTCTGGTCACAGTGGAGAAGCAAAGGACTCTGATACCACCTGATAACTTCTCTAATACCTGGGCATTAGGAGTCTCAGCAAAGCATACTCCAGCTGCATCATGTTACTCTCTGATGCAAACCCCAGAGTTGCTGCCTTGTCTCTGTGTTGGCTGCCTTAGCATTTGTACTTGACTGGGATTTCTAACTGACTGAAAATCAGATATTGCAAAACACATGGGTCCCACAGACAGGTTAGTAAAGCCAAAGTATTTTCTTTCTCTTAGAGTTCCCACCAATCCCACCAAGGCTGTGTGTGACATCTGCAGTTGCAGATGAGATACTTCTTAGTGGTTACTGTATTTTCACTGTTGGCACCAGTCCCCACTGTGCTGCCACATGTAACTTTTCAGTGGCTCCCTTTGTACAGTGTGGGGTTTATCAAAGGCAAAGCCGTGTTGTCATGAATGAATGATGTCCTCATGGCACATGGTACTCTGTAATTTATTTTGGTTCTCTATGAGTAACTCCTGTAAAGAGATTTTTCTAATGTTCTGTATTTGTATAATAGGTTTCTCATGGCAGTTTTGAACACATGTAGTCAATTTAATTGATTATGTCTCTATTAAAAATAGTCATACAGCAGTGACAGTCTTGACAGCCCATATGTAAACAACAGAATCCATTTAAACCCAGCGCTATAATGTTAATTAGTAAAATGCTATTTGTGGCTGCATATGAATCTCTTGAGTGAAATCCTCATGCTTTCACTACAGGATGTACTGGGGGAATGGGCATGAAGTTGTCCTTTAGAAATCCTCCAGGCATGAGGAGCACCTTTGCAA
This sequence comes from Eulacestoma nigropectus, assembly GCA_013397775.1. Taxonomy (NCBI): domain Eukaryota; kingdom Metazoa; phylum Chordata; class Aves; order Passeriformes; genus Eulacestoma; species Eulacestoma nigropectus. The sequence goes on from VZTE01002393.1 coordinate 194,113, forward strand.
GGCAGGAGACTGTGGCAAACAGAGGTGCTTTGACTTTGTTTTGTTGGCTGGTAGCCTTACACTTATGGAAGTGCAGGCTGGAGATTGCTGCAGCATATGCCCCATCCAAGCACTGGCCTCTCCCTTTGGCCATTTCCTACCCCAAATGCCAGTAGAGAGCAGAAGGGCACTTCCATTTCTGTTGAACTGCCACATTTTCCTTTTACATTCGGGTGATATTTCTGGGCCAAATAGACTGACTTCATAGGGGAGATTTGACTGGGATGTAGCACAAAGCACGTATATTGCAACAGTAAAACACAAGCATTACCCCTGCAGCTCTCTTAGGTGCAGTATCACTCTTTTGAGGGAGAAAAGATGCTGCAAAAAGAAAGGATAGGACTGTGAACAGCTTAAATTTGACAGCTCCCTTATTACCACTGGAACAACAATGATTTATTCTGGCTGAGAGTGTAGGCCACTGAATTCTTTCTTGCATAACTAACAAAAGATTTTCCTCTTAATCTCATTGCTTCTTCCCTCCCAACTCTCCCTCTGCTCCAGAACTTCTGCTTTCAGTGGGTTTTAAGGGCTATTGTAGATGAAATGCAAATGCATAGACTGCATGTTAAAAAGAAAAGTTGATGTCAAGTACCAAGCAAGCACTCCTGGAAAGCTAGTGCTCTGATTCCTGAACATAAGCTAAAGGACCAACCACACTTCTGGGCCCAAGCCTCAGAGGTGCTAATTATCTGTGAAACCCACTGAAACATGATGAGTCAACACTAACTTCCAGGATCTAGCCTTTATTTCCAAAATAGCTGTTTGAGGGGTTGTCTTCTTTTTTCTCCGATATACTTTTCAGTGTTGAAGAAAGCCATAGTTCAGTGACATTCTCTAAATTACCAGTTTTCTACTTAATTTTGGTTCTTTGAAAATATTTTTGACGTAAGTCCCGTGCATAATTTATCTGAACTAAATGACAGGGGACACGCCTCATATCTAAAGGAAATCCCTCAACCCCTGCTGTGGGGTACTGATTGATACTATACTATGGATCAATACTTGTATTACCCATATAGTATGAAGTGATAAGCGATTTCCTCACTATTTTTGGAGCTCACTATGGAGCTGTCACATTACTTATGAAGTCACCAGTTACGATATATGTTTGTGTAGATCCATTCTTGGGTTTTTTTGGTCACATACACAAGCCAGGATAATCCAGGAATTTTTTTTTTTTTTTTTTTTTTTAAGAAATTAGAGCTTATCTTACTTCTTTTGACTTATTAATTTAAAAGCATCAGAGAATTTATCACAGATCACTGCTATAACATATCATTAAGCTTAAATCCACTTTAGCCATCACAGGAATTATTTGTCCATTAATGGGTGACAGCAATGAGTGTGCATCCGGCACTTAAAATTTCTGCTTGCTTCTCACTTTCAGCAATGACTTCATTTTGAACATTTTGACAGTGTGGAATTATTCAGTGTAAAAAACACTTTCCAATACTTGTCCAGCAGTTGCTGCAGTCTATCATCACAGCATATGCAAACTATTGCATTTTAAAATGTTTATAGACACAAGTGGTCTAAATTTGTTCTTTCTGAGCGGTGCCTAACCAGCAGTGAAACTTTGTGTCCTAAAATCCTTGTGGTTGTAACAAATATCCAAAAGGCAGTGTATGTTTGATATTATACCTATTGGTTTGACTATTTTACTGAGACGTGCCAAGAACTCTAATGGTCCCTCTTATTTCTTTTAGAAGTAAAACTCTTCTCTGTAACATAAGGCTTTTACCATGTTTATGATCAGAAACTTGAATAACTGACAGCATATTTTTTGGTAGATTGGTTGTTTTTTGTTCTGCCAATGGTCTATCACTTCTATAAGGCATGAGGTACACATTGACAGGGCAAAGAGTATTTTTTCTTCATCCATCTAGGTGCTTTACTCAGCACAGCATTCATTAAAACTTCTGTGTTACCCACACTTAGACATTTAGATTTCTATTTATTTTTGGGTGCTTAGTCCCCACCCTTCCACTTTAGGCCTCTGTCACCTTTAATTACCCAACTCATCTGTCAAACGGCTGCAGTTTCTACCTTTTTAGTCAAAAAATTGCTGACAACTTTTCCTGAAACCATGCTTATTGCGAACTAAGTCAATATTTTGTACAAACAGCTATGGCAGAGGTGTTCCTTGAGCGCTGCTGCCCAAGGACTGGAGCAGCTGATCAGGCAGCTGGCCAGGGCTGGCTGCAGTGAGGTGAGAGTTTTCAAAAGTGCCCTAGAGCTGGACACTCAGATCCCAATTAGAGGGAATGTTTGGGGCATATATTTGCTTTTTTTTCCTCCTTTGAAATGCTAGTCTACGTGATGTATTTAGCCAAAGTTAATTTTGAAGGGCTCTGTACACAAAAATAACATCAGTATATTTAAATGGATGCTCTTAAATGAATTTGTAAGGATGATAAGAAACAGTAGTTATTTTTGCACATCCAGCAGCATCAGTGGAGGGGGTTATTTCCTCCCTGCTCCTCATTACTCCTGCATGTCAGTCAGGAAAGCTGTGTCTGTCCTAGCTAGCATTTCATGTTCCTGTGTCAGAAGGATCTCTC
>VZTE01002393.1:197276-263034 GCA_013397775.1 Eulacestoma nigropectus
CTCCGAACCTCTCTGAACCTCTATGAACCTCTCCTCTCCGAACCTCTCCTCTCCGAACCTCTCCGCTCCTCTCCGAATCTCTCCTCTCCAAACCTCTCCGAACCTCTCCGAACCTCTCCGAACCTCTCCTCCACTTCCCCTGCTTAGATCTCACATCTGCTCCCAAAAATATTTGAAGTGCCAGCAGGCTTTTGTGATGCTGGGAAGACTTTCAGTGCAATGGGTAGTTTTTTGCAATATTAAAGACTATCGTGGGCACCAGCAGACAATGAGCCACCAGGACAGCTGAGGCTGGGATGACAATTGTGGTCATCTCCCCACAGCTGCCTGCCCTCTATCGTGGCATGAAAGTCAGAGCTACTAGTCAGTATCTCTATGTTATAAGCTTGAAATTTTCAAAAGCTGGCTAACAAGCAGAGAAAGTTGGACAGGTAACCAGGTGTTGGTAACCTCAACAACTGAGAAACCTGGCTACAATAGAGGGGCTGGAGCCTGAAACAAACCAGCAGCTAAACAGGGCAAACAAGCCCATTACTGTCTTGCCTCTCTATTTAATTGAATCAAGGTGATCTCCTGCAGGCTGTGGTCACCTCTACGAACAGCTCATTTCCACAGCCCACAGAAAGATCTCCTCGGGTTTCCGTGTGCTCTATGGCAGGTGGGCAGGTGGGCTTTGCTGAATTTCCCTGAGAAGGGGGAAGGGAACAGGAAGCTCTGAATAGTCTCATACATAACTGCCCATGCCCAGGGCCACAGCTTTGTGTGCTGTTGCTCATATGCACAGGTTGTGCAATGCTAAGCTGCTTGTTTTGTGTGTCAGGTTTAGCAGAAAGCTGTTTTGGATCCCAGAATCATTGTGTAGGTCTCTTGGCTGAGGAGGAGTTGGGAAGGGAGAAACTGGAAGGGATGACTGGGTCCAGATTAAGCTGCAGGCAGTGTGAGCAATGCATTTCTCCCTTGCACATTCAAAATCTTATTTCTCTGACTAGCAAGTCTTCACTTCTCTATCTCCTGAATGGAATAAAACTTCATTTATTACCTATCTCTGAACAAGTGAGATCTGTACGGGGAACTCATTTGTGCAGGGCATTCTTCCCCTGCGGACAGCTAATCTGTGCAGCAGGCAGGGTGGTCCAGGCGGGGTCTGTCATCCAGCCTAGATTGCAAGTTTGAGGCATACATTCTGCATGTGCCATTGCATCATGGTATTATTCATACAAGGCAGTAATCCTTAGAGTGTAATTATGCACAGTCTGCTGGGCTCCCAAAACATAATTACCTCTCTATGGGGCTGGGTTATGTTCACAGGCTAAGCCAGGGCATGAGTCTGCCTGGGTGCTCCACACTTTGCCAAGAATTTCTTTTTTTTCTGTTTCTTCTTGACAGGTAAATGGGAGGAGTGAAAAATAAGTATTTTCTTGACACAGGCATGAGCTGTACCAAGATGACTGTGGTGCGGAGCTGAATAATATGACCTTCTGCCCCTTACAGGCCCAATAAGGTGCAAAAAATATGTCATGATTTAAAATGCAAAAAAAAAGATGCCTACATAGATTTCATTGGCCTCGTCAAGTTAAGAAATGGGGCTTGGGCTTTTCCAGGGACCTCAGACAACTTTCACTTTCCAGGGTAAGGTGTGTAAAGCCCTGGCTGTAGGGCCTAAGAAAAGGTTTTTGGTAAATCTCCTGGGGGCAATCAAAAAGGTTTCTGAAAAACAGCAGGGACCCTCATCCATTGTTTTGCGGTAACTTTCTCTCTCCTGCTACTTATCTCTGCCCCTGAACTCTGCCCTTTATATTTAGCTGCCAAAGGAGGGATATCTGTCAAATTTCCAGACACAGGTAATCGTGAAGGATTTTTCCCAATATTTTCTAATAATTTTTTCCTCTATGCATACACTGTTCTTGGCTACGGGCCAGAAAAACCCAGTGTGTTTCCAGGGAGATTTGAGCTCTGCTGAGTGCCGTATATTACAGTAAGCTCAGAAAGAGTAAATTTCTATGGAACGGTTTAGATATGGGAACGGGCAAATTGCCACACTAACACATTCTCTGTCTCTGAAGGGAGGCAAGTGAAGTATTCATTCAGCCTTTCATAAGCTTCCTACTCTGCATCATTGTATAAACCTTTCAGTCAAGAAAATCTTCATGGCGTTGGATCTTAGCTGCTCACCTCTGCTGCTCCTCAGCAGGGAAGAGCAGGGTCTGCTGAATGCAACCAGGGCTGTCTTAAGGCCATTTTCTCCCAGCAGAGTAGCCAAATGTCTTATCAGTTGCTTGACTGCTTTGGAGATGAAGATTAGTGATACCATTATCCTTATAGATACTGCGCTGCTCAGCAGTAGCCAAAACACTGCTCTGTTATCAACACCCTTCCATCTACCAATGCAAAGCATAGCACTGCAAGGGCTTTACCTTGCTCAGACCCAATACAGGTAGTCAAAGTGTGACTTACTCAAGTGAACTCTGATTATGGAAGCTTTTCACTACTATTTTCAAGGCTAACTTTAAAAGAATAGTTAATTCCATATAAAAAAAAAAATTACCCAAAGCAGTGTTTGATCCTTAACGTATCATACCCATCTGGTAACCACACAATGCCTTAATATAAAATCAATCAACTCCTCCCTGCTATTTTTAACGTGGCCAATAGAGATTTGATGCACCATTACACACTTCAGCCACAGTGTAAACGCTTGTCATCACACGTTTTATGTCTGACTACCCCTTTCACTGGATTGATGAGGAATTTTTTCTGTTCCCACCAGAACTACACTAGTCCAGATCAATTAGTGATGCAGTAATAGGCCTCTGTGCTGCTCCATGTGTTCCTGTGCCTCCACCTGGGTGGCAGGCAGATGTCCTGCTACCATTGGAGAGACTCAAGATGACTTGGAGGGATGCTCCTGTTTCCAGTACTTAAGAGGTAGTAGGATTCAGTTTTGCAAGCCCCAAAAAATAGATACTGGGATTTTTTTGGGGAAGGGGGAGGTATATCAAATTCTTTTGGTGTTTTCCCGTGTGCCTAGGTGCATGAGCAGCTCATAGCCTTCATCTTTTTTGCTCTGAAGGAAGATTCTCCAGAAGGTGTTAAGCTCCCCAGGTAACGAGCACTTCACAGATAATGCAGCAGCTGCTGGCTCTCCTGATGAAGCACTTCTGCCGTGCTCTGCACCTGCACGTCCCCCAGTGCACAGCAGACATGACTGGTCTTCAGGGCCCCCTCCCAAAAGTCAACACGGACATGGTCTCCCAGCCTTGCACATTTCTCCTCCTTCAACCACCATTCCTACAACTTCTCTTCCTCTGGAAAATTGAGGCCAAACTGAGGGCAGGGCAATTTTCTGCTGCTACATTCTGTATAAGGCTGTGTAAAGAAACTGTGGTTAAAATGAAATAATACTTGATATGGAAAATTTTCAGGTCTTGTGTTTTGAAAGTTTACAAAGCTCCAACTTTGGAGCTCAACCAAAATGGGTTTTTTTAGTTTTTGCTCCAGAAATACCTTTTGAGCAGTCCTGACAGTTTTCAGAAACAAAAGATCCTTCCAATAGAATTTTAAAGATTTTTTCAAAAACACTTTTGCCTTTGTATTTGGGAGAAGCTTTGGCAGCACTGTAAAACAGCATTGCTTCTCTTCACTCCCTCTTGTCTTTGCCAATCATCTGAATTTATACTGCATTTAGAGTTTGTCACATAAAGTACTGGAGACCTTAAAATTATTCCTTCCAAAGTGGTAATTTTTGTATGGAAAATCTTGCAGTGAGGCTATGTGAAATGGACTCAAACAAATGAATAACTTGAAGAATGATGAAATTCCAAATGTAAATATATTAAGGAGCAATCACTTTCTCTACTCGTATTTCTACAACAGACTTTTTGTTTTTTTACTAGAAAGAATAGAACTGGTAGGCATTCTGAAAGAATCTGTTTTTTTCAAAAATGGATTTTTGCTGTAAAGAATCTGATTGAAACTCCCATGTGAAAGCAAGAAGAGAATTCCTGAATTATTTTTGTTTGGAGACAGTATCAATGATAGTAACTGCACAAATTAATTTGGAATGCAGAAGGGTCAGCACTATGTATGTATGAGAAGGCCAAAAGAGGCAATGCAATCGCAATGTGAGTGGTGAATTAGTAATTTGCAATGTATTGATTAGAAAGCCTATCTTACAGCCCAGTAAGGAAAATACACCTCTTCCAGCAACAAGTCAGTCCTTCCTTGTTTGCTTTCCTTCCTGTAAGTATGGAACATTTCTGTATCAAAGCTGTAGAAAACATAAGTGTGGTTCAGCTAGTCAAGCACAAGTCTACTGTGACTTTATATTTATTATAAAGCAAAGATTGACTTTCTGCCTTTATTCATCTATACAGTCTTTATCAAGAATACATTTAGCAGAACTTTAAAGTCCTTTACAACATAAAATGATTCATGGAGAAATTACAGTTAACTAGGTCTATAAAACAGACATTCAAGATATGGCATGGAAAATGTAATAACTATGACTGCACATCCTGACACCAGCAGATAGGTTAATATTTCTATTTTAGTGTTTACAGATATTCCCACAATTTTGAACAGTTTTGTGTTACTGTATTTGTTTATTGAATGTACAGTGTATTAATTATATAACCATATAATTATTGAATAAAATTGTATGTACAGAACTAATAAAACACATGAAAATTTTTTCACATTCTGTTTGTTAGTAAGATAAAGTAACAATATTGCACCAAAAGATACTTATTTGCCAAATAAAAATATATAAAGTTTAATTTGACCAGAATTTCCTTTGCTGCATGCTCACAGCAAGAAAAGAGAAAATACATTGAGACAAGCACACTGGGGTGGGATTCATCTGGTTGCATGTAGATGCTAGCAATTTATATTCTTTTTATTGTAAGTGTGAAGAAATTGATAAAAAATAAGTTCTGGGATGTGATTAATCCTTTTTAAAGATACTCATCTGAAAAATAGACATCTAAAATAGATTATATTGATTTCACCCTAGAAATGCTTATTCTTAACAGTAGATGGAATTTGTCTCAAACATAAATATTGGTTAAGTAAGATGATTCTCACCCTCTTAAAGCTAGTGTATTGCTGAAGAATAGAATGGATGAAGTCCTGCCTCCCTTGAAGTCAAAGGCAAAAATCCTTTCATTTTATTAAAGCAAATATTTCACCCAAAATTAATAAAACAACATCAATAAACCCTTAATCACTCCTATTTTTTTCCTACTACTCACCTTAACTAAAGGAAAAACATTCTTTGTACTTTCTTTAAACTTTTTTTAGGATCAATACAAGTATTTTCATTCTCTCTCTCTCTCAGGAATCTGCATCTTTGGGTTTTTCAGGACTTAATTCTTGAAGCCTGATGACTTCTTACTACCGTGCTTAAAGACTCACTAAAATAGGGCCTGCAGGTTCACATTAGTTGTCTTCTGGGAGGGGAGAAGGGGTAGGCAGGAATAAGATCTGTAAAACCAATTGACTAATTCTGGCGTCTTCACTGAAGCCCATACTCTTGCGCTGGTTACTGTTGATTTATTAGATAGCTGAAGAAAGTATTGCAATGCAGGAATAACTGCAGATTTTCTGGGACAGTACTTCTGAACCCCAGACTGAGAGGATCTTCACTTCTCTAGAGCTGGCTGGCCTCAGTCAACCACCTCACTACATAGCATTCAACTCTGCATCTCCTTCACAATCTTTATTTGCCATTGACAAATAAAAATATTACTCTTTCAGCAGATAATGTGAGGAATGCATTGCAACCCAAGACAAGTAGGTTTTGGCATGAACCTGGGTTGCATACCTAGATGTGACTGAGATAGCCAAACACAGATCAGTCTCAGCCACAGTGCCTGGTAGAACACATTCCTGGACACAGCTATTCCCAGAATCATAGCAAGATTTGTTTTGGACAGACATTCAAATAAAAGCCTGGGAATGAGCTCACTTCCCTGCACTGTGACTAATCAGAATGAGAACCAAGAATGTGGAACAAGGCTTTCTGGTGGCTTAGGGTCACCATGACTTTTGGCATTCCTGTTACATAAAATGTTTTCTTAGCAGGTTCTTTAACTTCATTCATGTTAGCTTGGGGTTTTACCATAGAGGCAGCACTGGTATGTGTATCTTTTGTAAGGTCTGACCAACTTAGGTGCTGATCAGTGGCTGCTGTGGTATGAAAACTTCTACTATAGGTGCTGACAAAATGAGCAGGCATGTTTAGTGTGGACCCCAAATTCTATCACCATGTTACAATTAGTGTAGTTGAAACACAACAAATATGATTTCTATTGCTGTCTGTGTGTGCTATACTAAAGCCTTTCCTCAGATGAATTTCTGCATGGTGAAAAGTATTGCAATTGCACAATAAATGAGAAAGAAAAAAATTGTTCTTAAGTTGCCTTCTTAATTATTCTTATAAGGCATGGCACTGCTTCCTTCTCTCCCCTGGCTATGTAAGGTGCCTTCAACAATCACTTTATATGTATCTGTTTGCTGTTGGCATCTTCACTTAATAAAATGAACCAAATGCCTTTTTTTTTGCTTTTCCAGATAATGATTAAAATTTGTGTATCTTTTAATATTCGGCATATATGAGCCCTCTTATTAATAGGCTCTCTTGTTAATTGATTGATGAATGGATACCATTCTCTCTGTGTGTTCTGTGATTCTATAATGGCACAGTGGGTGAACTATTCAGGTGAAAAGAAGAAGAAACCCATGGCAACTCACAGCATAGAGAGGGGTTTTTTTTCTCATGGAGTTCCTGAAGTTTCAGTAATACCTAGAGTAATTTATTTTTAAATAAATTAATTTTTAAATTTTCTTTTCAGTTAGAAATGTAGAAGGAAGTCAAGGCCTTCCAACAACCTTGGAATAGTTATTACAGTGTTAAGTGACAAATCAGAAAGATTGCTTGCAAGGAACCCTTGAGTAGTGGGAACAGGCAGGAGTGAGCTGGTTACTGCTCCTTCTGTTTCTGCTGCAGAGACTGAAACCAGTTCTTAGAGAAGCAAACGGAGTGACTCGCAAGGAGACTGAGACAGAAAAGGAATCACCAAGACCAAATAATTAGAGAGTGTCCCGATATGCAGAATTACTGCCGCCATTAATCAACACTCTTTGCTTTTAATGATCACAGGGCTTAAACAGGATCCCCAAACAATGTCCCATTAGATGATTTTTCTGATTAAGCACATCCCAATTAAGTAGAGTGCACTGTTTGGCACTTGAAAAATGGCACCATTTATGTACAAATCGAATACAGACAGAGTGCTTTTCAGATCCCCATTAAGGAATCATTCGCTGACATCAGAATATTCTCCTACTGGCACTCTGCAGTAATATATATATGAAAATAGAGAATGAGCTGATCGGGATATTAAAGATGAGACAAAGCGGACTGTGTTTTTATTTCCCTTTTCACCTGCTATGGAACAGGATAATTTGCAAGGAGCTGGTATTCAGGGAGCCCTGTGTGGCTCTTTCAGTTGATGAAACAGACTAAAACCATTAGATAATCACTCAGAGAGATGAGCTTGTAGCGCAGAGCACTAGAATTCTTACTTTTGATTGTTTAGTTTTAGGTATTTAGCAACACTTTATCAGAACTTCCCAAGTAAGTTGAAGAGGCTTCTTAAAATGCTTGTCATAGCTTATTCTGCCTTTCTAGCAGGTGCTTTTAAAATGGCTGTAACAGCTAACCTGTTATTATTTTCATATTACAAATGATAATGGCTATAATAGGAGGTAATAAGTTTTTCTCCTAATAGAGATGCATTGATGCACAGTCAGTCAGATCAGCCTCTGCATGCAAAGAATGTGCAAGTTCCACATTATTTCCTAAAAAATTCTTGGTGACATGATTTGGATTTTGCATGAAACTATTTACAAGAGGCTACAAGTTTCATGTAGTGAGTGTGAGATTTACATACCTTTGTAAATAAAGGTGCAGCTGGTACTATGCCACCTGATTTATTTACCAAAAAAAGTCCGAAGTGTATACATATATATAGATATCTGTGGTTAATTGTATCAATGAAGAAATAATTAGAAGAAAAGTTGACCCACTTCCTAGATCTCTACATGTATCCTATTCCGATCACCATTCAAAGTACTATTTCATTCTTTGAGATTTTGAATTGCTGGGCAACCTGTAAGGTTAATGTTTTGTTGTGGTTTTTTCATGGTTTTTCTTTTTTTAGGAAATTCTCTAACAGACATGTTTTTAGTTAATTTTGTCTGTGGTCAATAGATTTGGAAAGACAGTAATGCCACAGTTCTTTGCAGATACATCAGAGGGAGCCTTTGACACAGAGTGCATTTGGCGTTTTCTAAGGGGAGAGTATTTGCACATATGCAAAATCTGGAGCTTTAAGAAATCCTCTGCAAGCTGCTGGTGAGTGTGTTTTCAAAAGTAGGAAACTGAGGGCATGACTAAATTTGGGCTCTCAGAGTGATATTTATGTGCACGGGAAACAAGGAGAAGAGCTCCTCGCATTTTTTTGCCCTGAGCTACATTCTTCATTGGCTTCTTCTAGTCGAAAGATGCAGATAAGTAGAGATGCAGATAATAATATCGTTCAATCCTCTATTCAGCCATTTTCTTAGCTGCCTCATCACACTGCAAACCACTTCTGTCTAATCACTCTGTGCTTTAGAGGAGAAAATCCTTGCACAGCCTAGAACAGAGTCCACCAGAAACTTTTAAAATGTCAAGTAAAAAAAAAAAAAGAACGTCATTTCTTGGAATTTCCAAATGCAGATCAAGTCTGTGTCTTTAGATCATTCCTTCTACATACCTTCACCATTCCAGTGATTTTGAGAAGATATTTAATGGCTGAGGAAATGTGAGCAGAATGTGTTAGAAAGGGCACATCAGGCAAATTTTAGAAATCACATTGTACCCTGAAAACTTTCCAGTCTGGTTTCATAGACTTGAAAGATTAAGATGGCTCAAGAAACAATAGAGGTGTTCATCTAAATCTTCCTAGTTTATCAAAACTTCCGAGTTGTAGCCATCATGTCTTGAAAACACCCTAACTGTAACTTAAGATCACAGGGCCTGACTCTGCCCTTACAACGTGAAATACAAAGTGCAGACAGTGAATCTGTCACTGTGTAAAACTAGAGAAATTTAAGATATTGACAGACCACTAACATAACACAGTCAAAGTCATACGCAAAGTATCTGCTTTTTGATTTACAGTTGCTATGGTAATGTACAGTGCATTCTTGGCCAGAGCCAAGTGGCATGGCATGCAATGCAGTGTGGTGGTGTACCAGTGCACAGAAACTTGGAAATATTTCTAAATCTAGAAACAATGTGAAGGAATATCGAGCCATGGTAATAGCTATCACAGAATCACAGAATTAACCAGGTTGGAAAAGACCTCTGAGATCACCGAGTCCAACCTATGACCTAACACCACCTTGTCAACCAAGCAGGGCACTGAGTGCCACATCCAGTCTTTTCCTAAACACCTCCAGGGGTGACTCCACCACCTTTCTGGGCAGCCCATTCCAATGCACAGTCACTCTTTCTGTGAAGAACTTCTTCCAAATGTCCAGCCTAATCCTTCCCTGGTACAGTTTAAGATTATGTCCTCTCGTCCTGTCACTGGCTGCCTGGGAGAAAAGGCCAACCCACACCTGGCTACAGCCTCTTTTCAGGTGGTTCTGGGGAGTGATAAGGTCTCTCCCAAGCCTCCTCACCTCCAGGCTAAACAATCCCAGCTCCCTCAGCCATTCCTTATAGGACTTGTGTTCTAGACCCTTCACCAGCCTTGTTGACCTTATCTGGACACATTTGAGCATGTGCAGAACCTTCTTGTGCTGTCCATAACATCTCAGTACCCATAAGAATTGCTGTAAAATAATCTGTCTATATGATAACATTTTACTGCTGTTGGGTTTTGATGTCACAGCTCTTATATTAATAACTTAAAATGCATTCACAACTTTTTGCCCATTCTTTGACCTTGAACAACCAATCAAAAATTCAAGAATTTCAATAGGAACTGTAAGAGCTCAGATATCTCTCAAATCCATGTTCCACCTGTGCAAGAACCATGCAATACTAGTTATTACAATGTTTGAATGGTGTGAAACAGAGTTAATAGCTATTATCTGGGTTTGATTTAAATATCTTTGAAAGTTGCTATGAATTCTAAAAAGAATAGTTTAATACCAGCAAAAATAACCTAGGAGAGCTCCAAAAGAGAAGGAAACCACTCTGACAAAGCAATTATCTCAGCCCTATTCTAACACACTGTGATTTTAAAACCAGCAGTGAACCAAAACTAATTCTTTCCACCAGAAGGTATCATTATTTATCAAATGTGTTTTGTGAACCATTTCAAAGATTAGACCAGTAAACCATTAAAGACTTTTCATTCTTAGGTAGCAGAGAGTAGAACAGCAGATGTCCTACAGTTCAGCTTTTTGGCAGAAAAAAATTCCAGCAAAACAATATTTCTTTTAAGACTAAGTTTTGATTAGCTATTTGTTCAATGAGGTTGGGGATTTTTGCTGTTGCTGCAGTTGAAAATACACTGAGAAAGAAAGAGGATGGGAAAATGTAAAACTCTAATACTGATATATTGCTAAAAAGATGTGTTCTGAGTCTTCTATTAATTATTTTACAAAATCAACATATTATGCATGATATACTTCTCTCTCTTGCACTTGTTTCTCTTCTAAGAAACAAAATCCTCTCCCTTTTATCCAAGTGATAAAAAACATTGTTTTTCTTAGAGAATGCTATTTATTGGCATATACCGGTGTCACAGAAAAATATGGAGAATATCAATAAAGGAAAATGTGTGCAGTTCAATATAAAAGCTGGGAAGTGCCCCTTGGTTATTAAAAATAAAAATAGATATCACAGAAAGGGGGGTTTTATTAATGCTACATTTATAACAGAGCACACACGTCAGACTTCCTGTCAAGGCTGCAAACCACGCATGATCTTGTTCAATTCCCACTCACATCAGGAAAAAAGAAATCCTGGTACTCTGTAGGTTAGTGTCTGGTGGTATGTGAAGAACTTCTTCCTGAAGCCCAACTTATGTACCTACTTTGACATCACACAATCACAGAATTACTGGGGCTGGAAGACACTTCTAGAGACCTTCTAGTCCAGTGCCCTGATGAAAGAGTCAAGTAGAGCCAGTTACCCAGGGTTATATCCAGTCAGGATTTGAACATTTCCAGGGATGGCTGCTTCACTAAGCAACTCCACTGTGGGAAATATGCTCCAGTGTTTGATCACTCTTCACAGTAAAGCAGATTTTTCTTATGTTTAAATCCAGTTTCATCTATTTAGTATCTAAGTAAAGCCTGAACAAAACTCCTGGTAATATTTATTAGTTATAGACACAGGACAGTAAAACATGATGTAAAAATGCGTAATAGAAGAGATTCACTGCCTGACAAAAAGCTATTTTACAGCTAATATAAATTTTTAAAAGTAATCTCTTATATAGTGAGTTTAAATTGTGCTGCATTTTTTCTTTTTCTCTTTCTGTAAAGTAGAATGCCTGTCTTTTTAATTTCTATCCACTACTCATGAAGAATTGAAAATACTGATAAATGTCATGGAAACAACTGTGAGATCTCCATGGCGCTACTGGTTGGGTCTACATTAACTGTTCTGTAGCCTTCAGCTTGTGTGTTGAGGCTGCACATCTTGATCTCAGCCCTCACTGACTCTGGGGGAATTTGGTATGTACCATTTCTGTGTCTTTTACAAAAAAAAAACAAGTTTGAAGAACTATAATGTGCTCTATTAACAGGACAAGAGGAAATGGCCTCAAGGTGCACTAGGGGATATTTGCATTGGCTGTTAGGAAAAATTTCTTAAGGTGTAGTCAGGCATTGGAACAGGCTGCTCAGGGAAGTGGTAGAAGCACCATCTCTGAAAGTGTTCAAAAGGCATGTGAATGTGACCTAGGGATTTGGTTTAAAGGTGAATATGGTGGTGCTATGTTAATGGTTGGAACCAATGATGTTAGAGGTCTTTTCCAACCTTAACTATTCTGTCATTCTATGACTAACTCTCTTTATGAGAGGCTGACTGTGACACTGGGACAGATCTCGTTACGCTCAGAGAGCTTTTTTGCCCCACAGTTTAACCACAGCCATAGAAACACGTTGCAAGACAAAGTAATGAGCTTCTTGTCTAAAGTCTGTCAGTAACCATGATAGCAAGCAAGTCAAGAGCCAGCCTCTTGCTAGAAAAAGGGGCTGAATGATGATTTCTCTTTCTCTGCATTCACACCAGAAGAAGAAGGGTCTTCGTTACTCAGACCCTCTTTGCAGAGCTGATGGCACCTGCACTGTCTGTAATGAGTGATGTGCCTATACAACATGGGCTGAAAGACATTTAATAAACCATTCAACAAGTAGCAAACCATATCAATGGATCATCAAGAAAGACATAATAGTGCACAGAGCCATAAGATGCTCTGAAATTTCCTTCCCCTTTCCCTCTTTGCAGCATGAACTATGAGCACACAATACATGACCCATTATATTACAAAAATTAATGTAGCCACATATCCTTGAATTTTCAAGGGACTATTAGGAGAAGCCTAAGCCAGAAATACTTGAAAAGTCATTCAGGAAAGTTGTAAAGGGAGATGACTATTAAAAACGAGAGAATTTAGACCTTACTTCTCCCATTGTCTCTTAGGACAATAATAAAGCTCTAATAACCTTTAATACAGATTTTTTTTCAATCATACATCCTCAGACAAAGAGGGATTACATCAAAGCAGTAATAATTCTCTGTCACAAAATTCAGTTTGTTAAGAGAAAGTGCAGCCCACCTCCTGTCTTATTTTAATTTGAGTGTTTTAGACTTAACCTTTGAGCTTTTGTACTGAATGTTCTGACCTAAAAGTACTAAATGAGAGATGTCCTTTTGGGTAGAGACAGCTCCAATCTTAGGACACTGCTCCTAAGAACGTGAGACTGGAAGGACCTTCTTTAATGTCAACACTGAGTCAGCACTGGCCATGCAGTAGATAATGCCTTCATAAAGTAATCATCTAGCTCTGTCCCATGAATTACTTGTCTCATTTACTCCTTCAGCTCCAGCTGGAAGCTTGTTCTAGAACACCACTGACCTAGTGGTAGGAGACATACTATTTCCAGTCTAAATTTACTCAGAGCCAGTTATTGTGCTTAAAGAGCTTTTCTTCTTCCCAAGGGGAAACTTATTCAGTGATCTTTGTTCCCTTATTTACTCAGATATTGTTCACTGAGGAAATTATCTTTCCTCAAAACCTTCCCTGGCTGGCTTGAATAACCAAGATCTTTCTGTCACCTCTTCTTTGCCTTTTTTTATCAATCTCACTAGAAATTACTGAAACTACAGTTCATAAATGCCCAAAATCAGCATTTGATAGTTTCTTTAAATCAAATTTGGTATGTGTCTGGCAGCGATTAGGATCTATTGAATGAGAGACCAGAGTCCTTGTGATTTCCTCTAGTGGATGAAGAGAATTCATGGATATTTTTTAATATATCTATACTATTTTTTAATGAAAAATTGTTCCTGGAATTCAGCCTGACCCAGATGCTTCTTTGTAGGTGACTGCATTATGGTCTCAGGGATGAGAACAAGAAAAACTCTCAGAAGATGAAACTATATCCTGTATCAGGTAAAAGTTATAAAGCTGTAGGAGGGAGTCTCAAAGATACGTCTATCAGCTTTCATTTAAAGGCTGGATCTCTGTGTCCCTGCCTAAGGTAAGGGGCCCACACTGAAGTCACACCAAGGGGAAAAACCTGTAAGAAGGCAGGTCTGCAACCATAGGAGTTAAGAGGGAACCCTTACATTAAAAAAACCAAAAATTTTACATATTCCCACTCCACAGACTACCAGTGAGCGCTCCAGTTGCTGTTGTCTCTATATCAAAGACATGAAATTAAACTTTTGCTTTTACTTTAGTGAGGAAGAAAAGAGATAATTTTTCCTTGGAAAAATACTTCAAAGTGCATTATACCACTGCTCAGTTTGTTGGTGTCCGGTTGAAAAAAACGTAGAGACTGTTGCATAGCTCTGCAGCCACATGACTTCCATGGGAATTGTGATCGCCAACAGAATCACACAGAAAGGCATTATGCACTTTCTCCTGCTCATGAGTTCCTGGGCTGTTTTAATTTGTTCTGTTCTGCTTTTATATTCTTTTAATAAATCCTAGGGCCTTTCATCACTAATGCAGCACTAGACAAAACAAGTGGGAAGGATTATATGAAATTTGATCAGCAGCGACAAAAAGCCGATTTAACTGGGGGGTTACTGCTCTGCTTGTGATGTTTTAACTTTTGTGAGAGGCAGAGGCTTAGTTTATGCTGGGATTTCCTGCATTATTTACAAAGCAGGAGTGAAACTCCTCACATCCATTCTGATAGATCTCTCCCCTCATCCATCAGTGCTGACAGCACTAATCTGCGAAGAATTAGTGAGCTAGAAGTTCAAGTCAGCTCTTCCCTTCATCTGGCTATAACACTCTTCATGGAAACGGCATATAAAAGGTACCAATAAATGTCAGTGTGCAATGGAAACAGAAATGATTGATTGTAGATTTTTGCATGAGAAAGTGTTTTATAACAAAAAGACCGATTATCAAATCATTGACATAAAAATGGGAATGGAGACAATGGAGTCTTCTGTGAAGAACTTGATTTTTGCTAGATAAATTTTTTCTGTTCTCTTTTCAAAAGGCATAATTTGATCAGAATTAAGTGGCAGCACTGACATTGCACCATGAATGGTGTCTGTTTACAAGTCAACTTCTAGTTTCATGTGAGACACCTGATTTCTCAGTGGACTAAAAGCATGAGTAGTGTGGAGCTGGGCAGGATCATCTATGTCTAATTCATAAATGAAACGGTTTAGTGGCACAGCATAGACTGAGGAAGTCACACTGACTTTGAAGACCCAAAATGCCTGTGATTGGCTCCTGTCTGATTGAACCCGGGACTATCTGCTGCCTCCAGCTGACCATTTTCAAAGGGCTCTAACTCATGTAGCTATCGAAGCCATGAGCTGGAATTGATGTGCACGGTTCAAAGTCAAGACATATAAATCTTTGGTCTTTCCATGAAGAACAGCAGCATATTTTCTCAGGAGGAAATCATATGATGTATGGTTACTGTACTGCAGCAAAACAGATCAGAAACATAGGCTTTACTTCTTCTCCCCTCCATGGTTGCAAAATATGCAGACTGAAGAAAAGAAACTTTTCAAGGAACAAGAAAGCCAATAGTTCCTCACAATTTTTTTCCTCCTGCGGTCTTGTAAAAAAACAGTAACAGAGTCACAACAAAACAATGAGGGTGCTGACTACACCTGACAGTCATCCAACATTTTTCCCAATAAATTAGTTGACTAATACAACTGAGACTTGAAAGTAGCAGTAATTAGGGAATCCAGTATGGCAGTTCTCCTTTTCTCATTCTTAAAGTACCCTTTTAGGCTTCTAAGGACATTTATTACCACTTGAACCCCAGAGCCTGTCTAAGGGAAGCTAGGCTTACCCTAGGCAGGGGCAAATAGTGTGCTTGCTCTGGGCTACTGTATTTTACAGGAGATTCCCTGAAATCTCTTGGCTGCATTTTAGCCAACATCTCCTCCTCTACAGGCTTGTGCTTTTTCTCTTTTCTGTGAAGAGTGGTACCAAGCAGAATGGGTTTGACTTTTGTAGGTGATCAGTGCATGCCTATCCAATAGACTTCTCTTCAAAATCCTGGATTAGAGATAGGAGAAATTCCTGAATGCAATTTAAATGTCAGTTTAAAGAGTTCATAGCTTGACAAGGAGAAATACTTCACGGTGTCATAGAGCTCCTGCAATGCTGGGCAGACGCTCATGACAATTTCTTTGGGATAGTTACAGAAAAGTACTCAAGGATGTCTCTTATACTGAGGTGTGCTTGGGCTTGCAGGGTCTGGCAACCCTTTGTCATAGCACCAAATTTTACACATATCCCTTGCAGGAAGTGAACTGATTCATGTTGAAAGGGTCACTTGGGACTTCTGCTGTGAATGGCTGCTTTCTTGTACCCTCCAGTACCACCTTGAATTATGTCTTGAATTACTGTAAGATTTTGGCTATCTGGAAGATTGTAACACTTGAGTACTCATTTTCACAGTCTCCTGCAAATGATAAAGCATTATTTCATGATGGAATAGAAAGATTGAAGAAAAATAAGTGTCAAAAAGGTGCTGAAAATGAGCTTGAGAACAGCAGATGCATTTCATGTGAAGAGAGGCTGTATCGGTTGGAGGTCCTTGAAAGACAGGAGAGATTTTAGATTATATTCAATAGGTTTGTCATATTTCCCTTTTGATGAAAGATACATCACAAGCCCCAGAACACTGTATTTTAAAGGCAATAGGACAAGCCTTTCCCTTCCCTACAAATCCCAACTTGGAACAAGGCAGAAGATGGGAAATCATTATCTACTGAGAGAAAATGACGCGATCAGCATATCCCAAGGCAGTGCTCGCATATCAAAAGAAGAGAAGTCTTTAATGTGCTCACATATTGACTGCCACAGTAAGGAGAAGCTCAAAGCAGACGGTGTCAGAAAGTAGCACTTTTCTGCCATGCATCTTGAGTGTGTGCCTAGATAGTTTAGGCTGCAGGGAAAAGAGGATTGCTGCCTGCCTGGGACAATGAAAGGTAAAAAAAGGCCTCTTGTTTCTTATAAATTAATGTACAGTTTGATTTAGGCTTTATTCCTGCAATGACTTCAAAAACTATTTTTAAATACACGGTGGGAACTGGCATGAGATGGCAGAAAGAAATGCAACAGAATATATTTGTAATGCTTAACTCAAAGTTAGTCCCCCCCACAAGAATTACTGTGCTTTTTCTGCTAAACTTGGAAAGATTATTTGTGAACATGAAGATTCCAAATTTAGCAATTAATAGAGTTGTGTATACACAAATGCATGCACATACGTCACGCTGCCCAAAACATAGCTCCCATTTCACAGGCCAACAGTTTGGGATTGGCAGCAATGATTTTATAAATCATAATTTTGAAATCAGGGCCTGAAAAATGAAATTTGCATTCTCTTAATTGCATCCCATTGGAACAGCAAGTATTTAAAAATTCTTTCAAGCATTTGTCTTTTAAGCGCTAATCAGTAAGTAGGGGTTAGTTTTATTGGATTGTAAGGCAACTTCGAAAAGTTGGATGGAAAGATTGTATGGAAAGCATCAAGACAAATCATGACAGGGAAGCTAGTCTGTCATATTTCCTTCAGTCAAAAGAGCTATGAGAAAATGGAATGAAAAGACATTTTTGCTGCAATCAAGACCTTTGGGGGAAAAGGGTACTGAAAAAATAATTGCTATCTTGGAGAAATATATGAACTACAATTAGGCCTTAAAAAATAACTAATGTCAATTCCCTTATCTCTCTGCAACTTAAATCACAGTTCTCAAATGACCAAACTGTATTGGCTGATAAGATGGGCATATTCTTGTCACCCAAGGATAATTTACAGAATGTCCATACAAGCTTTTCTGCTGCAATTTATTTCATTTGGTAGCAATACACAGAATTTCCCTGCATTTAGAGAGCATGATCATATCTTTTAGGTGACTATGTCACCAATGGTGTCTCTGGCTTGTTTCCAACCAACACCAAAATCAGAATTAATTTATTTAAGAATAATATTATGCACATAAAAGATATCATATTTTTGCTAACGTTGAGAATAAAGCTATTTGAATAGTAAATGATGGTGGTACGAACCCACAACTGCCGTTCAAAGAGGTTGCCCAGTCCTTAACTGAACATATGTAAGTGAAGGTTTATGGTGAGAAATATATCTTATCAAATGTTCTCTACTACTGCTGGAAACAAAAGACTGACACTTTTCAGCTGTAATACACTTCCTTCTGGGAAAGCGTTCCTAGCATTTCTGTACAATATCTAATTTATTTAATTCATGTGAATTCTCAAAGGTGGCATTGAAAATCTCAAGAAACACTGCTTACATCACCGTAGTTTCAGAACAAGATGTTATTGACAATTTTTTGTTTTCATGTACAGCAATGCAGCTACCACAGTGAAGTGTATGTCTTTAAACCTTATCCACTGCCCAGCACCACTTTCTAACTAGGTTGTTTCTTTTTTTTTCCATATTTTTTTTCATTTAAACATTGACTCAGGTAACCCATAAAACAAACAAGAGAAAGCACTTCTGCTAACGTCGCAAATATTCAAATGTCATATTTACTGTTTTAACTTCTAGTTATCTAAAGCTCATTTCTCTCTCTCTACATACAACAGGCATACACTCATGCAATACATATAAACATACACAGAATTTTCTTTGAATTGTCTTTCTCTTTCTCTGTCTCTATATATAGGTATAGTCATGCATATGTATAAAGTCGTAATTTCATATATATGTTCAAGATCATAAGTAGATCTAATTTTTTTTGCCAGATTCCTTGTGAGCTAAGGTTCAATGCATTAATTTCTGAAAAGAGATTCCAGAGGAGTCACAATGTAATTATACAGGCTTGCAGTAGAAAACACAGCCTGATATAACAATTTATAATTTAGCCTTCCACCTTAAACGGAAATTTTGAGAGAGAAAATTGCCATTTCAAGCAAAGTAACAAACTGTTGGTGTTATTTCTCATGAAGGAAGATACATTTATTGAGTAGCTATACTTAAATGATGACAAGGAACAAGAGCTGGCACAATCTGTCAAGAGAAGTTTAAAAATCTGAGTCAATTTAATTAGAATGAGCCATGGTATGGTGCAATAATTTTCTGGTCTTTCAGTGTGTCAGCAGATAAGTTTTGCATTGAAGTTCTCCAGTATTTTTACAACAAGAAAATCATCCTGGAATATAGCATTTATGTCTAGACAAGCTTAAGTAAAATTCCCAGGAGAACTATTGAACACTTGCAACTGTGTCACTCATAACAGGACTCTCTTGTTTTCTTTTACTGTACAATAAATTGAGAGCCACTGGAGAGTGGATTCTCTGGCTTGCTCAATTTAGAGGTTTGCATGACCTCTTGATTAGATGAGTTCCTTTAGATGCTAAGTCAACAGAGGACACTTACACTACACCCTGGAGAAGTCAACTACTTCGGAAACAAATAAGGAGCAATGAGATGCAGTTGCAGACTGTCCTGTAACAGTTTTTCCAAGAGTCGTATTAGAACATTTTGAAATATAGTTGAAGCAAGAATTCTTGTTTGGGATTATATTGTTCTTTCTCCAGGGTACTTGTGCACTTAATTTGGAATGGGAATCCAGAATACAGTGGTCTGTAGACAATGATTGGCAGGAGGTATTTTTCCAGTGAGAAGCCTTGATGCTACTTATATTTACAGAATTAAAATTTTAAAAAGGAAGTTTATAGAGAAAACAGATACTACTTACATGAGTAACTCAAGCAGCATGATTGCTTTGGTTGCTGTAAAGGTTAAGGTCTTCTGCAACAGTGGTAGACTACAAGGGAAAAATTAGACCTACAAAAATTTCTTCCATGAAAGTGGAACAGATCTTTCCATATTTTTATTTGATTGATTCATTTACAATTTCAGCTAAGACTTGACTCTACAGAAGTTTGTGGGACCTTTAATTTTGATTTTGCTGGGCTCTTCTCTGGACAAGAACCACTGAAAGTTATTGCTCTGAAGGACAAGAGGAAATGGAAATATAAGTGCTTCCCAGTCAAGTTTGAGACTTTCAAAATTTGCTTTTGAGGAGTGATTCATACACTCCTATTACTTTGAAACTAGAAATTCTTCAGTTGCAGACCTGAAAAACATCTACATGACACCCTTTGTTAAACTTAGAAAGAATTTGTTGCTTCAGAAATCTTAGTTCTTCCTCTGTGTTAGGTCTACAAAGCTAGGGAAATAGTTACTATTTATCATTAAGAAATATACCCAGAAGGTGTAACTTATTTGTCATTCAAACCAAAGAAGTGAGAAAGTCTAGACATCAGGTTTCTTGACAGTTGAAATATTGTACTATTAACAACATCTAAATAAATAATACATGCTGTGGAAATGATATTGCAAGAGACTATTGAAAACATTTCAAACTGAGGTAGTCGGGGAAGAAATGAAAACATTACAGAAATGATAAACAAGGAAAAGCAGTAACTCAGGGAGGAATACTGAAAATAAATATAGGGCCTTTACATACCCAAGACAACCCTTTGTGTTCTCTAAGCATCCTCATTGATGGAAAAGACCATACATGTAAATATTTCTTCATTTTACCAGATGGGCAACTGGGGCAAGGATAAGGTTTTTATGAGCTTTCAATTCAGATGTATGTGTATACAAAAATTCTGTGTCAATGTCAAAATTTAACAATTTCAAATCCATTTTCTGGCAAGTCTATTATCTACAATTAATTGCACTGGTTAATGGCCTATTCCACATACTCCTGATAAATTTCACTGTCACTGCATAACCACTCCCTCCCCTCATTGTAGATGACATGATATTTCACTGTGAAACTGTGAATTTTAGGGAGGCTTGTCTTCCCATTTATTTGAACTCTTATTTTCATCCTTAATAGTGCCCTAGGTGAATACTACAGACAGTTGCTGCTTCAGTCCAGCATGCAGACAAAAGCAATACAACAGTCCCCCTGCAGACAGTGCTTAGAGTAACCTCATGAGATGAATGAGGATCTCAGTTGGCAAAGAAACCAAATTACAGCTCATCCTGGGAACTAAGGTGGAGGTCACCAGTGGGGCAAAGTGATTACTGTGACGTAATTACAATAGTGAAGGATGAATTGATCTATTTCATTTCAAGTGATGGGAAGACCTTACTTTTTGTATCTACAAACGAACTGATACACAAAATTCAGTCAGAGGCAGGAGTGGAAAAAGAGAATATATTATTAGAAGGCAATTGCATTTACAAATGTTTCATAGATAGGGTCTAATTAAGTGATTCAGGGAAATTTTTGTCATAGCTTTGCAAATTTGACCAGGAAATGTCCTACTTTGGACATGTCTGTATTCAGCCATAACTGCATCTGCTGTGAAACGAATTGCATTAAAAAACCCCAAACATCTCTGTTCAAGTAGGATGGGATAAATGTCATAAGAGACCATAATCTTAAGGTAGTGTTTGGTTATCAATGGAAAAAATTGCTGTCACTGGAGTATCTTCAGTCAGTCTTGAAAAAGGGGGAAAAGCACACTAGTTACGCCTTCACATATGTTTCTGCATCTCTTTGCTTGCTCAAATCAATGCAATCTTAAACCTAATGAAGTAATTTGACATGTTTAGAAAAAAAAATCAATCAGAAAAGACCTTAATGTGGTATATTTTTCTTTAATGATAATGACAGGAGGTCAATCTTCAAGTTTAAATAGCCACATTTTTGGCTTATTACACCAGTCATCACCATGACCCAGTGAAGCTGACACTATGAGAAACAGGGTGGCAAAGCAAAATGTATCCATCAAAACATCCTTCACTCTAGAACTAAAAGTGACCATCATTCATTAGTAGTAGCCAGCCACTGGAAGAACAGCTCCCTGGTGTTCCTTCCCAGAGAGAACTTTTCTGTATCAGTAAATATTGATGTGCTGCCCTGGCGGGATGTGTCTCTCTGTTTCTCTGGTGTTCCCAGCAGAGAAAAGCGTGGTGACCCTGGAGAGTCCATGCTTGTGTGTCTGAGAGCCTGAAGAGCAATAGGCCAAGCACCAGTGTCCCCTCATACTGTGACAGCCATAGCCAGACAAAGATTGTGAAAAGAGAATTTAAGCAGGTAAGGAAATTGGAAAAAAGCAGGAGGGACAGAGAGAGACATCTAGGAATGAAAACAGAAAGGATTTTGGGTATGGGAACTTGGGCAAAGACTGTGCAACAAAGAAGGGGAAGAGAACATCAAAATACGGGAAAGGAGAGGAAAAAAATGAACTTATAGATGTAAAAAGAATAGTAAGAAAAGAGTATGAGAGGTGTAATTTGAAACAATAAAATTTTTGCTGAATTTATCTTGAAAATTTGTTACGTATTAATTTACTTCTGCTGCCAACTACAAAATCCAGACAAAAGGGTAAAAGTCAGAGGGACCACAAAGAAACGAACACCACCTCACATTGCAGTAACTGATGGGAGAAAGAAAGAGGAAGAAACAAAAAAATCTCCAGGACTGGTATCTTGGTTTGGAAATAGGTAGGAGAGATTCCTACAGGGAGGAAAGGCTCTTTTCAGCTTTAGATGAGATTCACGCTGACCACACACCATAATTCACTACTCCTCATAAATCAGGCTAAGACAAATTCCCCTTTAGTACCTGAAGACAGCATTGCCTTCAAGGCTCAACACTGTTTAGTTGCCCATCTGCTGATAAAACAAACCTTGATACCTTATACATAGGGTCCCTTAATGTCAGTTGCATCTCCAACGCCTGTCAGCATTTTTAAAGGGCTGGCTAAATCATGAATCTGCCTACACACAGTTATACCTCATGTTTAGAGCAGTTTGCATGTTGGTAACTCTGAAAATGAAAAGTAGGGTCTGTCATACACGTCAGTACAACCAGAACTAGAGCTTTTACACTCACAGTGGGTTTTTTTTCCACTTGCCAATCCAGAAAACTTGTTTTTGCTGTTACTGGTATCTGTCCTTGTTTTCTTCAATCTGTTTAATCATTCCGTTACCATTCTGGGTATTTGACACCTTCTGGTGAATTTGTCAGCATAATGCACTGGTCCATTAATTTTAAATTGACCACCAGAAACATGTAGAAGAAAACAACTTACCTATGTTTGGAACAACCAATTATGTTAGTATCACAATAATTGTATTATAGCATTAGTATTGCTCTTTGCCTCCACAACTCAGAAACCACAGAACCAAACCTAGGTAATCCTTAAACCTCAGAAATTTTTGGCTTATAATTGGTACTGCCATTCCAATAAGGGCATCAAATATTTCAAAAAAATGAGAAGACCTTTCATCCTCACTGAAGCGGACCTGAATCACATCTGAATGCTGGTCAAAATTAAATTTAACAATGTAATTGCAAGTTTTTCAGCTTGATTAGCAACTGCATTCCAGCTTTCTTATACCAAGTCTTATTCCTGTTGTGTAGATTCTACTTTTGTGAAAACAGCTATTTGCTTGATAATGTTGTATTAAGGGAAAGACTTGCTCCAAAGTAAAGATATTGTAGAAAGAGCCAAAGAGGTCATCAAAAGTTGTGTATGTAGAGGTGGACACATAGGCATATGGATTAATGTAAATATCTGTTGGGACACACAAGTGTCAAAGTGATTTGGGAATCATGTATTTAGGAGGTTAAATCTCTTATGGATTTAGGTCTAAAAGTTCTGTCAATGTTAGCAACAGTCTGGATGATTCCTTATTTTGCCATAGCCTGTGTCTCTGAGATGCTGAGGGCTGCTTATCCTGACTTCAGTAAGGGCTATGTATTCTGGGCATGCCCCAGGACCAGACCAGCAATAATTTGACTCTAACTGCACAATAGATTCTGTACTCACAGCTGTCTGATCCCTCTAATATGTCCATTCCTTTCTCTGTTCCCAGGGAAAGTCTGCAAGAAAATTAGAGATACAGATAATGACAAAGCAATTTAACTGAAAAGAGCAGAAGTGTAAGGGCCTTTTCCCCAGACAAACAGGGCTCGAGTTAGACAGCTACTGTCTTTCATTGGCTTGTGTGTACACTCAGCCTTACCATTCTTTACCTTATTCATATGAACATATCTCAAAGCACAGCCAGTATGCTATGGCATTTAAAAAATAGCCTATTTACCCAAAATGTCAGTGCCTGAATGGAATCCTGTGCCCATTCTTAAAGACTCAGCAGACACAAGGGCACCTGCCAGCATGAGGTAACTTAAAGAATTGGCTTTTTAATTTTACATCTTGCAAGAGTTTGCTAAATGCCATCACTCACTGGAATGCGCCTACTGACTTCTCTGGACCACTTACCTGAATAATGAGTTAAGTCTGCACATCTTTTAGAAAAACCCAACAGCCCTGAACTTTGCATACTCTTTTAATAATGTTTTACTAGGAAAGAATAAAAACTTTCAGAATAATCAGAAATATTTCTACTCTCTCCCCACCCCCACTTTATCTCATTTTTCATTATAAAGGCAGAGTGTTTCGTTTCCTTAAAATTGTTCTCTTTAGAACTGTAGCACATTTCTTGGGAAATAAAAAAAAATAAGGTTAGCTAAAGGAATAGCAATTTGTCTGTGGCGTTTCAGCAAATGTGGCAGTTTTCTCCTGTGCCACCAGTTTATTTCAGTTATGGGAATACAACCAACCAATACATTTCTGAAGCATGAGTGGAAAAAAAGCCCATAAAACAAAATCCAACTGTAAGCACAGAATCAATCAGTGCTGCTGTAGTCAAAAAGAAAGATTTTCCTCATAGTTAAAAAAAGTGTGTCGGATTATTACAGACCCAGAATTTAAGTGTGCTAAAGGCAAAATCCAAGATCAATGGAAATACTTCTATGAGAATTTAACACATACTATGAAAAAAGCTTTGAATTAGAGGGATTAACACTAGATGAAACTCAGGTACATACGTGACACTCTCATATTAATGAATGAGACGGATCCTTTCCTTTCAACTGGTGTTGTGCTGAAGGGTGATGATAGCTGAGTGAGCTATCACCTCTTGTGAACTGCATATCATGTGTTGGTTTCATAGGTCATCTAGACTCATCCTATCTCTGAACAGAGATGTACCACCTTGTGTGCTTAGATTGTATAAGGCTGAGGATGGGTAGTCATTAAATGTCTATACCATAAACCTGGGAAGTGATTTCATTATAAAAAAGTATAGGCCTTACTAAAGGTGCTTTTCTTGAGTCTAAAACACCAAAGGTGGGAGATTCTGCCTAAACACAGATTTCTTTTACCATATGAGGCACTCTGCTGTGTGATCTGGGATCTTCCCTACAGGTGACTGACCTACCTTTCTCCTCCCATTTCATCCTTCTTACATGCCATGTCCTCTACAGGAGTGGCCCCAAGCCCTCTTTCAAAAAACATGGTACAGGTGACACCTAAGTGAAATTAATAAATACCCAAGAAAAAAATTCTGTAGCCACACTGAACATGGCTTAGCTACTGGTTTTTTGTTCTCTCTTCCATCTCTAAGTCATCTAATTAATCTGCAATCTGTCACTACCACAAACATGATTATGATGATAATTACTATCAATTGTGTGCTGGCTCTTTGTTGAGACATAATGTCTCAGTGATCTGAATTAGTTACAATTTCTCAAAAAGGCAAGGTATTTTTTTTGTGTGACTTCAGTAGAGCTATTGAAGGTGGAAACAACTTCTATTTGTTTTTCTAACGTTACTCTAAACTTCTCTTGAGGCCCTTAGGAATAAACAAAAAAAGGACAAACTATTAACTTCATTGGGAAATGTCACCATTAACATTCATCTAGAATTTTTAAAAATAAAGACTAGGCTTTTCTCCTGTCCTGCACTGCAATGATAATTTCCACGACTGAGTATCTGGAAGTAGGGTGCCAAGAGGATGGAGACAGGCTCTTCTTGGTGGTGCCAAACAATAAGGCAAAAGGCAATGGACAGAAACTGATGCACAGGAAGTTCTATCTGAACAAGAGGAAAAACTTCTTTACTGTTCAGGTGACTGAGCATTGTAAGAGGTTGCCCAGAGAGGCCATGAAGTCTCTCACTGGAGATATTCAAGAACAGTCTGGACGCAATTCCTGTGCAATGTGCTCTAGGATGTGCTTGAGCAGAGAGGCTGGGCCAGATGACCCACTGTGGTCCATTCAGACCTTGCCCATTCTGTTATTCTGTGACCAGACATTTGGAGTGTGCTGTTGGTGGGCCAGCCTTTGTATCTGGGCAGTAAAGAACAGAACGTCATGACCTCTACTTCTATTTCATCACATGTTCTGAACAGATCTGAATGTCTCTCATAGCAACCTAATTATCCCACTGTCAGGAAACCAGATTTTTCCTCTGAAAGAACTCATCTCACACTGTTTAGTGAAATGTTTCCAAGTAAAATCTTGATGTTCCACAAAAAGTTAAAAAAATGATGATCCCTGAAAGTGAAGCTACCTATTAATACATCATGATGTAATAGCCAGAGCCATATTCTTGATCAGCTTTCTCACTTGGAAACTGACGTCATGTTCAAACTGGGCCCAAATTGCTTAACACAGTGTTAATGCTTATATTGCATGCAAGGTAGCAAAGAATCTGGTCCAGTCTGCTTTGGTAAAAGATACCTAATAATAAAACTGAAAATGTCTCTATAGGTTTTGAAATCAAACAATTTTCTTTATGTAATCAACAATGCACTGAAGACAGCAATGCAATCAATCATGGTAGCTGATATTCTTAAAGCTTTGCTCACATGGATAATTCTTAAACATTTCCACTGTTCTGTTGAAACTGATGGGGCAGTTTAACTGAGCACATCTGGCAGGAACAGGCCTCTAGTTTTCATTTGGATTTTATCCTAGGACTAAAATATAAGTAAACAAACAAATAAACCTGATGAAGAAAACATTAATTCTTTTGGGTTTGTCCTCAGTACTGCTTTGCTTTACATTGCCTTGGTGAACAGCTTGATGCTTCCATAACAAGGGTATAATAACTTTACAAGTAAGTGCATCTAAAACTGATGTGTTACATACATAAAGAGGAAATAATTAATAGCTGTTAGGTTTTGCTTTTTTTGTTCTTCCTTTCTTCAAAATCTCTTTATCTACTTTCTTTTGAAGCACATTCAATTACTCCATTGGCAATAAACACTGGAGAAATACAGTCAAGATGCATTCTGTGTTGAGAAAATTACTTTTGTAAATACAGAATCTAGTAAAGACTTACTAAATTCAAGACAAAATAATTTTATAACACTGGATTTTGACCTCTTTAAACAGGTGATTAGAGAGTAACATGTTGTACCATCTGGTAAATAATACTTGACCTCATGATCAAGTTAATGCTTTGAGCCACTGAGATCTGTTACAAAGTGGTTACAGCAGTTGTGCCAACAACTTGTCTCTGACTCCAGAGTATAATGTTTAACCATAGAAAAACCTCATGTTTATTGTTACTAGCAGACTACTCTTTTCCTTGCAGGGTGTACGTGAAAAATTTGGCCAGTGATGGCAGAACCATACATCTCAGTTTGATGTCTTGATAGGGTTGTCCTTTGAGAGCTGCCTCCCCTCGGGCTGAGTCACCCAATTCTACACTCTCTTTTCAGCAAGACCTCCACACCTCAGCCATTGCTGACATTAAAACAACATGCATGTTGTTTGGTCTGGGTGCCGTTTAAAAGTTCCCCATCGGCATCAAGACCCATTTTGGCTGATACCTATAGGGAAAATGTGGAAATGCCACAGGCTTAAGAGGCTGACTTCCTAAATGGACACTTTCCATACTAGTACGCTGAATCCTAGTTTGCTAAGCTTGTAGTTTCTTAGGTTTCCCATAACTTGTTCACTACTTTTTCATTTCCTATGGCACGTTTTTTTTTCCCATCACATTCCTGGGCACAGACTGTTTTTTGGTTACTTCTCCAGTGAAATGAAATTCTGCAGCATACAAGTTCCCTGCCCTAGGCTGGTATAGTCCTTTCTCATTGCCATATTCAAGTTTAATGTTACCTTTAACTCCTGGGCCCTCTCAGTCCTTTGGGTACATATTCAGGGCACTTAAAATCTGGAGTCAATAACATGTGCACATACACAGCCAGTAGCATGGAAAAAATTTGCTGCTAATGCTGTTTAAAGCCAGCTAGTCTTCCTAGGCTTCAGACAGCCTGATGACTTGTCTGGCTCAAATTATGAAGGTTGCCTCTCTTTTCTTGCTGGTCATGCAGCCAGCAGAGGACTGCAGACCACCTTTGCAGTAACCTTCTCAAAGCAACAGCTTCCATTTTTCAGCCAGAATGCATGAATTACATGCGTTTGGATCGCCCTAATCATCATACTTCATGCCCTTTTAGGCTGATATCCTCAAGGAAGATGTGCAGGGATACCAACCTTCCATGTCATGTCTGCTGCAGCAGATTCTGTGCTCTACCACAGGTCTAGGCCAGAGCATTCTTGGGCAGTACAAGAGGCAGTATAGACACATCCAGACCACATAGGCTGCTGCATGCAGACATTTTCTCCTTTCCTGTTTGGCTGCTTATCCTGAAGCAAAATCCTGCCCTGTCTTTCCTCAGTGGGCCCACTGTGAAAAATGTTTAGTAGAAGATTTAGACTCTGGAATTTGAATTTGGCTTTCTGAAATGCCTTATTTTAAGTCTTGTTGCACCTCTGGAGGTGCTGAGCACCCAGGAGATCCAGCCATATTCTTTCTTATGCCCGCCTAGTAGCACAGGGCATTACTACTTCTTCAGTACTGTGGGCTTAGATAGAGAAGAAGGAGGAAAGGATCAAGCATACATTATATTTAAAAATTACAACATATTCAATTATATTTCTGAGGATTTATCATTGTCTAAATGCTCTTATTATTCGATCTCTCTATGTCTTTTGTTCCTCTGTGGACTCATGTCTGGCAAAAACAACAACCCTACACGTGAATTCTTTGAGCTAAAATATAAACCCATAGTTAAGTGCATAGCAACATGGTGAATTTAAACCAAATCTTTGCAAAAATTCCTAGAACATTCACAGGCAGTGTTGAGGGAATTAACTGAAAACAAAAGGAGCAAACTGATTTAGCAGTATGTTGTTCCTCTGATACACTTGTCTCGAATTCATAGATGCTCTGCTGGTGTAAACTGCACTAATTCCATTTTTACCATTTTTAGCTAAAGATCTAATCTTTGAAAGTGTATGGTTTCTTCCTACAGGGAGCAATTTGCACTATTTTACCTAGGACAGAGTAAGCAATAAAAGAGGACATTTCCTACAACGGCCTATTTGTGTAGCTAGGATAATCTCAAGTCTTCTCAGGCTTTCAAGGTTTTCAGACACCAAGTGGAACATATTTAGATTTATACATATTCAGAAATCAAAACCCCCTCAAGTACTAATGGCTTAGTTTATATTTCATAGAATAAAAAATGTTAGAGTAGGATTTTCTGAGCTGAGTAAACCTTAATCAGCTGTTCTTATGCTTTTGGCGTTTGCTCTCATCTCTCTCCCTCGGGGATACAATAAAAATAGCTAATGCTCATTTTCTTCCCCAGTTTTTGCATCCACTGCTTCTGTTCGACTTTTATCTGACAATCCAGCTTCCATGGTAGCCAGCATAGGATTTTGATTACTGCCATCTCTTTTTCTGGAGGTTGCTGATCATACCCTCTCCCTTGCTGCAGGTCCCATCAGCTGGCCTTGTGCCACCGCTGGTTATGTCCTGACAAATAATACAAGGCTTGGTTCATAGACAAAGGCTTCTCTTCCATTGGGACAACTATTTGCCAAGTCATGGCAAGGTGCAACTACAGCTCCATTGGTGCTGAGACAGAGCCTGACTCCCTCAGCTACCATTCACCTCCTCCTGGTATTCCTTCTCCCAGGCTCCTTGCAGTGTGTCAGGGTGCAGAGGAAATGTAGCTAAGCAGTTATGGCCCAGAGAAGTTTTTTATGCCTGAGAAGGAAGTGGGGAGTCACAGAAAATTAGCACACAGCAGCCTGGACTTGTGTCCTGCAAGAAGGTCAGCCTGGGATGTCAGATTAATTGTAGGAAATTTATTTGTACTTTGTCTAAATAGAATAGTTGTTTGATACGACTCTAATCTTGTCTATGTTGTCTCATGTTTTCAGCCATCATTTCCTCAGCTAGATGACATTTATGTTGGTTGTACATCCTTCTGTGTCTGGGAGCATGACTGTGCTTCTGGGCACAGGGACAAATCCAGGCAACATAAGGGCAGGACTCCTCTTCCTCCGTGCTCTACTTTCTGCCCAAAGGTGAGCACCTGGACTGAAGCTGCAGCATGGCCCAAGTGGTTGATAACCTCTGTTTCCAAGCACAAGCGCACACCAGTTACCCTTCCAACCCTCGCATTACACATGCTCTACTCTCCTAGGTTTAATCACCTCCACCTAGATGGTATGGTGGGTAATGCTCTGTGCATAATCCAGGTCTTTGTGGTGTTTTCATGTGAGTTTAGGCTCAGACTGAAGTGAGGACTTCTGTCCATTTTCCCTTTTCATGTTATCTTTTCCCCTTCTTCATGCTGTTGACCATATTATCTTTGACAAGAACTGTGTTAATCAGTAGCCCTTCACATAAAAGTGTTGACAGTGAAATCCTGTTTTTCCTTTCTCTAGGAAACAAAAAAATTAACAATTAGACGTTTGTGTTTTTTTTTCTCTTTTCTCTCTGATAATCTAAAGGAACAGCCCTGGGATGTTTCAAATCTGGTTTTTTGTAGAGGTGCTTAATTTTCTGATGGTGCAGTACATTGTTCCTTGCTGATTAAACTTGCATAGGACAATGTTTAATGTAAAACCAATCTTAAAGAAATCTGTGACTGCAGAGAATTGCAGTGCAGTACACTACCTCAGAGGTATGCTCGTGTATGATTTTATGATAGGCTGTGCTAAGCTAATATTTCCCTATTGCTGAAAAGGAAATCTGACACCCTCTGCTCCTCCCTTACCTGGTTCTGTGCCGTCACTCTCTTGTACTTGGATTAAATGCATTCTGATCACAACCACAGAGGCCTATCACCTACTTTTATATGCAGGGTGAATTTTCTGCCATTTAAATGTGTTGAACCTCTTGTTGTGCACCCAGATGAGAGCTGGCTTTGGCTCAAGATATGCCACAAAAATCATGGCTAGGATGAGGAGCTGGGAGGGGATAATAAGACCGTCCCTTTTGACAGAAGTAAGCTGATAATTATCTCATGTTGTATCTTGAAGCCATGCACTACATCCCAGACACTTTAGTGATTGCCCCACAGTTATGGCACTCAGGTTTGGAAGACATCAGCACAATGACACATTTCAGCTCTTTCAAAGCAAATGGTACAGTCCCTGTTTTGCAGGTTTCTTTTTCTGTCACGCTTATGTGATTCTTCTTCATTAAGTGTAGCAGCAGCACACACACATGCTTGTTAACCACCACCACAGCCATCCAGAGTCAGGAAAAGGAAACAAGCTCCTTTAGATCACTTAGGGGTTGCTGGCAGAGCACCTTGATGGCGATGGAGAGGCAGCCTAAACAGACCTGTTGCCAGATCACTTAGCTTGAGTGCCAGTACAAGTGCTCTAATGTCTGGGACTGAAATTTTCCAATATATTCAAAATGCACAGAGTGGTAAAGAAAGCCATGCTGATGACTCCCTGCCAGATCAAAGCATGAGGAGTTAAAGACTTGCTGGAAAGACACTAGACTCAGCAGCAACCACTTTTACACCCACCTCACTTGTTTGTGCTGCTGTTTCTGCATATTTTACAGAGATGTTTTGCTAGCTGTCACCTTTCCAGGACAAGTCTGCCCCTGGTATTAGTTTCCTAAAGTCCTTTTCTACTTCTCAGGTGTTTTAATATGGGACTAAATGGCAATAAGTATGCAA
This sequence comes from Eulacestoma nigropectus, assembly GCA_013397775.1. Taxonomy (NCBI): domain Eukaryota; kingdom Metazoa; phylum Chordata; class Aves; order Passeriformes; genus Eulacestoma; species Eulacestoma nigropectus. The sequence continues at coordinate 228,858 of VZTE01002393.1, forward strand.
AGTGCTTTTTTGTTTCCTCAGTTTCAATAGGTGATGAGGGTCATTAAAACTCCCCAAATGTAAGCAAAGACATGGAAACGCAGTTTAAAGTTATTTAAGTTTCTGGTGAGCTACCGATTGGGTTGCCCTAACTCAGCTTTGCGTCTTTGTAGCAGACACCAGCAGTTTTGCATATGCTGAGGACATATCCAGTGTCAAACTTCATCTCTTTCAATCTACAAGGTCAGAAAATGTAGGCATAGAAGCCCACCACTACAGGACAGCGAGTGAGACTGAGCTTCTGCATGGATCTGCCTAGAACCTTCCTTACTATGAATACATCAAAAAAACCCTCAATAGAACATCATTTCAACTCAATAGCTCAGGATTTATTGAAGTACATCAAAATTTTTTTTTAATTTTCTTTTAAACACAGAAAAAAACAATCACAAAGGTTTTAGAAAGAGTTTTCTCCCCAGCTCATCCTGGATTACAAAACATATGTAATCCTAATTAGTTAATAAACATTACTGTGAATTACATTTCTCTTCAGCTGACACAAGCAATGCATTATTGCTGATACATAATTCCAAAGAATTTTCACTCGCTGTCAACTTTTTCCATTTAAGGAGAAACCCTCCTCAGAATAATGAATGCAAAATTCCAGTGGCCTAGAAACCCTGAGAATTTTACAGCTTGACCTCAAGGTTTGGGTTCTGCAATGACACTGCAGAAGTTCCTGCTCATTCTATGTAACTTTATAAAAGACCCATGTCAATATTCACAGGTGCAAAATCTCTGTGTGTCAGATAGAATTTGTGGGTTTTTTACGTACTATACTAGATTTAATAACACTATCTTAATTAATATTGTGTTGCAGATCACAGTTAGTATTGATGCGAAACATTGAAATAAGGTTTACCTGGATGTAAATGAGAACAGAATATAAGCTTTATCATAGAAATTTCACTACTCCTTTTCATGAATTTTCCATGAATCAAGGAATTTATTCCTTTAATCAATGGGGTAAAATCTTGCACCTGTGACATTAAGATGTATGTGCTTAATTCTGGCAATCTAGCACACATAAAAATCACTGTCTGAAAGACAGGCTGTGTCTGTATCTTTGCTCTGTAAAATAATTAGAGTTTTGTGAGAAAGAAGTGAAAGGGGATAGTTATGTCTTCAGAAATCAGTTTTATCTAAGCTAGTGCTGTGTCACTCACGAGGCAGAGGTTGCATGCATGCATAATTTATGTGCTTCCATATATCAGATCATCCAGATTTCTTTTCATTGTAAAATTGATATTGATTCTCCTGTATTAGTAATACTGACACTGGAATAATTCTGACATCATTCTAAACATGCACTAATACCTCCTTCCTTAGTGTAACCCTTCTACTCAATAAATCATGCATGGAAAGAGTTAGAAGAGGAAGAGACAGAGGAAAAAATGTTATTAGGACTTGCTAGAACCAGTCAGTGCCCAGTCCACATTGACTGCCAAAAGATACCACATGCTGTATTAGGTCTTATCCTATTATTTTCAGACAGCAAGCAAGATACCAGTGTATAAAACTTGTAGTTGATACTGATGGAGAGCAGAATCCATGCAAGAAATAAAACTAACCCTTATATCACCCTCATCCTCCAGTATATTAAATGCACAGTTCAGTCCAGAGGTGTATTTCAAGCAAAATGTTGCACATCTTAGGGAAAATGAGAGCTGTTTCTTCAAGAACCTGCTTCTACTGGAGGTCAATGGCTTTAGTATTACTCATTAAAAATTAAGGATAGTTATTGACAAGCAAACCACAGAAATTGGTTTATGTCAATGAAGAATGGCAAATAGATACATGTATCAGGGAAAGAGCCCTGGAGGGGAAGATCTTTGCACAGTAAAATTAGATTCACAGGTCACAGATGATTTGTTAGTTCTTTCCAAGTTGTAGTGATGTAATTTATGGAAGACTTCTCCCAGACTCTTTACTTGTGCTACAAAAAAGAATCTTTTTTATTAAAGTGTGAGTTGCAGGTCCTCACTAGTGACAACCCACAGATCTGACTGAATTAATATAATTCCCTAAGAACGGAGCCCTCTTATCTTTCTGAAGGTAAGAGGTGTTCTTTGAACTCTGTTTCCATTCTTCTCTGTGAAGCCTCTTTTCAGCAAGCCCAGATGGAGGAATAGCTAAAGGGCTGGATAGTTAGTTTTTAACACAGAAAGATCTCAGATGTCAGCTATTCAGGTTGCCCTCATGATGTAAACACATTGCCACTGCCTACTTGTGATTTCTAGAAACAGGCTTTTCAAAACCAGCAACTTCAGCTGGTACAGCTCACAAGGCGGGGAAGTTCTGCCCCACGGCAGATACTTGCAGCTCATGCCCAAGCTATGCTCTATCCTGCTGCGGGAGTATGGACATGCCAACTATGGGAGTGCAGTGAAGGGGTCTCAGACCCTCAAGGTCCTGCAGTAAGGGTGTTTGTGATGGGAGAGAGGGTATGGACAGGAAGCCCAAGTAGTACTGGCAGAACAGCTCTGACCTTGGGAGAAGTTCTCTGGTATTTTGAGTATCATAGCTTGCCAATCTCCTAATGTCTCCAGAGGATGAATAGAGAGATGAAGCACCTATTTTGTAAGGGTGAACTTCCACAGCAAATGAGCAACCAGCGGGGCGTTGCAATGCATGGGCTATAGGCCACCAATAGTCCCTGCTTTTTATACCAAGAAAAACAAGGTCTTGAAAGTCATGGCTTCCTCTGTCTATGCCCTCCAAGGACTCCACATGCCTTTGCGGCCATCTACATTGGGGCTCCTTTAGGACCAAGAGGGAGCAGACAGTGTTGGTGTGCAGTTTAAACACAAGGTTGTATTTACCACCCCCTGCCTAATCCACTCTGAGCAGGAGGAAGGCAGGAGCAATGAAGGACAGAAATTTCCATCTTTTCAAGACTTCTTCTCCTACTGAGACAAGTCAAAGCCTTGGAAGGAGCTTCTGTCTGTACACTTCATGTTTTATGATTTCCTAATAAACTTACCGAGGTCCTAAAATTATTTATCTTTGATTAAAAGTAATTAAGTATTAAGTACATGTTTTGGAGATTAACAACTGGGCAGCTGTGTGTGAAAACATCCCCTGCAAAATGTTAGCAGGCCGACCAAGTGTTTCACAGAGAGTTGCAGAACACTAACATACTTTAGATAGAACTACCAACTCTCAGTTGTGACTGCTTTTTTTAATAGGCTTCTGTCAATTATTTTCTCTTCTTTTCTTCCCATTTCCATCCGTGTTACAAGGACCCCTCACGCCTCTGAATGGTGATACCAAGCAACAGTCCTTGAAGTCATTGTCACGCTGGGGCTCTGCCAAGCTGGCTCCCTGGTGCTCCCTGTGTCGCTCATGGGGACAGAGTCAGATTCATACGTCCAGCTTATCTTTTTTTCACCCTTTTTTTCTATCTGCTCTATGGATGACCCTGTGGTTACTGGAGTTGTACTGAAATCTGGACAAGGGCACTGCTTTCTGCGGAATGAGGCTGCTGGTGAATTGAAGGAAATGTGTGATTTCACCCCCCCCAGTTCTTACATTTGCTATTGTGTTTTGCATGTGTGTAGGTGAGTGTATGGGTGATCATGTGGGAGAAAGAGAGATGGATTGATAGAGGGAAATTTTCCAGAACACTTTCCTCTTTTACTTAGGAAGAGGATATATTTTATCTCATTTTTATCAAAGGTGACATCAGAAGTAATGACAGGATAAATAATTTTAAAGCTTCAAAGAACAAGGATTCTAAATAGTAGGATTCTGAAGAATTGTAAAGAAAGGATCTGTCTTGAAGATTAAGTTTTTTTAAATCCTTCAGATCCCTTTGCCAAATACAATAATATTCTTTTATAAATCCTTCTATTAATTTACATGTGGTATTGCATTTTTCCTTTAATGGTGCATGTAGGTACAAAAAGGCAGTGATGTGTATTTACTAAACTGTTACCTTTCCAGTTAGTGAATCGCTTAGCCTGGATGCTTTCTTTCATAAATACAGTCATTAAATGCATGAAATTATTGATCTAAACTGTTTTCCTGGGAGACTGTTCCTTATAAAGAGCAGAGACAGGTCTCTTTTTGACTGCAAACTAGGCTAGATTTCATAATAAAACTTTCATCATAAAAAAGAAAAAATAAAACTCTGATCAACAATAACCTCTCTATGATACATCAATGACTAAATCTCTGCGAGAGCTGGCTTTAATTTTTCTTACTGTGAAACAGAGTAGGAAGGATGCATTTTTTTGCAAGGGACTCCTTTTTGAAGAGATCATGCTGAATAGGCTGCTGAAGGGATCTCTTGCTGCTACAATTTGTAGAAAGGAGCTCTCATAATTAGAGTTTATTGTGCCTCTCCCTCTCTCCCCCCCTTCTCATTCCCCTCACCCCCACCGCCCACCCCTTGTGTGTGTGTATGCAGAGAGCTGGAGAAAGCTGGCAGCACTACCTGAATAGCTACTGAAAGAGTGAGACTTCTCAGCTCCTGCTTCGTTACTGGGTAGCAGCTATTCCAGTGTGTGCGAGCTCCTAACTGCTTCCTCCCATCGAAAAGCCCTTGGTAAGTCCCTTCAGACGGCAGAGCTGCGGATTAACTCAGCAAAAGGCAGGAGGGGGGTGGCAGGGAGCTGTGGGGACACTCAGAACCCGTGTGCAGCTTAAGATCTATTAGATTTCAAGGATTTTCAGTAATATATGTGTAAAATCTTCTGTGGATTGCTGGGATGCCAAGGCAATCATGAGAAATGTTTCGCGTGCTCAAGAGCAATGCTAAGTACATCCAGGAGTGCCTAAAACAGAGCAGAATTTTCCTATGGAAGATGAGATTAGTAAATGCTTCTCAGAACTGCAAAAACAGCGGTTGTGTGTTGTTTTGTTTTGTTTACCCCTATAGTTTTTCTCTTGTTTTCCTCTCCCCCCCACCTTTATTGTGTTGAATGTGTTAATAGGCTCAGAAAGAAGAAACTGTATCTTCCTGCAGACTGGTGGCATTTGAAATGTAGAACTTTTATCAGAAGAGGGATGAGAGCTGAAGCTAAAGAGGAGATAACGTGTGCTTTTTATTTGCATTTATATTCTTGTGCATGTTTCTGGTGTTGATTGCATAGACTTGCTATGCTCACAAGAAGTTCAAAAAGCTGGGAGATGCACATTTACTGCTCAAGATGCTGATGTTTGCACTTATATCACGTTTTATTAGTCATCCACACGAAAAGTGGCACTCTTCAGGTAGGTCCTTTCAGTACGTGTAGCAAAAAGCACTCCCAGACACTCTTCTTCTTTACCTCGATCCTATGAGTCAAGCTCATTGAACTCCACAGAAAATTATAGAGGCCACTGGAGAGGTCAGGTCACAACTCTCCTTGCCCCAGTTGAGCAGTGGCATTTGAAACAAGAGGCTGAAATAATGCTGTTATTTGAGGGTCCCGGAACCCTGGACCTGGCTGTGTTCTGATTTGAAAAGTAGGAACAAGTTAACCAGGGACAGGCCAAGGTTTCTGTCTGGCAGTATGGAGCATTAACAGAACCACTGCCTCTGAACTGAACCCACAGCTACTCCCTTGATGGATAAATCCAGTCTAGAAGAGGTGACTGCCTGACTAGCTGGGCATGGGGCCACTGGCTCATTTGTTACTGTCTGTCCAGTCCACACCTCTGTTGGCTACAGCTGTCCATCAGATCATACATAGGTGACACAGCTGTGTTTCTAGCTATGAGAGGTTAGCTGCTCCTTGTATTTAGAAAGCATACACTCATGATGTGAAACCACCGCTCAGTGTCCCAAGCCATCATTTCTTTTGCTACTGAGCAAACAAGATAACTCAAGGAATTAGGTTTTACTTCTGCAGTGGTGGCTTTCCAGTTAGTATGAATAAATTTACATCTCTTCTACAGGCCAAAAGGGCGATACTGACATATTTTTCCCCTTTCAAAAGACTCTATGTTTATTAAGGGACAACATTCAAGTAAATATTAAAACAGAGATTAGCCAAGCACAGAATAGATATTGCTTTCTGAAACTCAGTCATTTTATGTTATGGTGACGGGAGAATCATGGTGAGGGGTGCATATGACTAGGGGATTGATAAGTGAGTTTATATAATACGTAGCAATGGAAATTACAAGTAGGAGTATGCCTCGTGTTCCAGGTTGTCAGAGTCAACATTAGTTCATCAATAAATTAAAATGTTGTCAAAATTACATCATTACCTGAGCTGCTTAGTACATTAAGTATAATACTGGGGCGCAATATAGAGAATAATAATTTCTGGGGGGTGGGGCGAAGCGATAAGCAAAGAAGATGTTTGAGGGGCTATTGTTGGGGTTCTTTTAACCACATAAGTCTTTGCTAGAATACTCTTGGATACAACTGAGTGTTGTTTTTTCTAAGTTTGTTTTGCTTTCAACATCTGCTTGGTTGTATGAAAGAGGAAAAACAGCTCAATGAGAAGAATTCCACTGTGAAGAGGAGCAGGAACAGATAGCTCTCCAGCTCAATGCCACATCCGTGTATCAAATTCAGCCCTGACCACACTCATTTTAGTAAGTGAACTCTGCTGTCGTCTGTTTGCTGTCAGCACGGCAGGATGTTCTCAAAACATCTTAATACCAGGTCAGGCTGGTAGAGAAATGCCAGGGGTTTTTCACCAGGGGCCAGATACCATGACCTTTCTGCCTATTGGAAGTTTGCTCTGTGAGGATCATGCAACCTAGCACAAGAAAAAGAAACCAGGAAAGCATCTTTGCTGATAAGAAAAATCTGTGTTTATCATGGGCAGTGTATGCTCTGCAGAGCCTCACCCATGTCACAAGAAATCTGCCTCCCCTCCCTTCTCACAGAAAAGTGAGAAGGCAGGTACTTTTTGTGTATTCCTGTAGAAGGGACTACTTGTCTCACAGATAAGATCACCTTGCTTGTGACTGTGAACCCACACAGCCATATAGGAGTAGATACCCTGGTAAGCAGTGGGCAGGAAATGCTGCCTGTGCTTGGGCTGATCTGACTGTGTCAGCTTGCAGTCAGCATGTGTCACCAAGCAGTGGCTTACTCCATCCTCCCTAGCAGCCCTAGGGAGTTGTTTCTGGAGGATGACCAGGCACAGTCCTAAGATCTTGCTGATAAAATAACCTTCAGACCTTGCCAACATGAAAGATCTAAACATACTTTCAAGCCAACCAGGCCTTTCATCAGAAATTCTCTCTGTTACTTCTCTGACTGGAAATGAGCTCTCCTCCCTGCCCCCCATCAAAGATTACAATTCATGAAGCAGAAAATGCCAGACACTCAAGCACTGCCAGAGTTCTTTTAAATTATATTTCTAGTTTATCATCCTTTTATACGTCAAAGTTTTCTATTTCCCCTATCTATTTTTATATATAGCAAAATGTATCAATCCAGGCATTTCAATATCCATCACTGAAGCATAAAGATCCATATATCCTTGTCTACTGAACAAACGGATTTCAAAGAGTATTCCCGGTGCCAGCAGTGGCTTTTGTTTGCATTACTTGAGTACAGTTCTGCTTATAAGAATTGCAAAACCAAACCAAGAAAGCAGAGACTGGGGTAATCCATGGTTTATCACCCTAAAAGCCTTCACTGTTGTACTCAGACATCTTCTATCTTTCCCCCTTTCCTGGGAAATCTCCATGGTTATAACTTATACCAAAGCTCTTTGAAACAGGCATCACATCTCCACTCATTGCACACCTTTATGTCTATCAAGTTACATGAAATATAAAATATTGAGCACAGCTAGATTATTTAGAGTGTGTAAAAGCCTAGTGTAATCATAACTGTTCCTTTTCGTGTGACTCCTTGCACCTTGGCAGGGTCAAAAGGAGTCAAAACTAGGTCAAAACTATTCAGAAATTCTGTCATCGTCTTTTAGTTTCTGGCCCTGGAGAAGCAACTCAAAATCCAAACATCTGCTACCTCCTCCTACTGCAGGGCAGTGGGAAGGGTGAAAGGACCTTGAAAAGCCTTAATCTTGCACTTATCAGGGGAATTATGAAGGGACAAAAAGGACATTTTTCAGTGTGGCATTCCCATGATTAGAATGAATTTCAAATTGTTTTTGTCATTGCTAGGAAAAGAGTGGAAGTGACATTTAGTAGCATATGAATTCCCCAGTAACTGGTGCCCTGTAATATAAATTAGATTAGAGGCAGTTTACCAAGTCCCAGTACAGCAAGTTTCCCTTTTACTATTCTCTCAGAGGAAGATAATCTATAATGTATATTTCAGAAGACAACTGCAGCAAAGGAAAACTACCATCCTAAATGAAAAAAAAAAATTACTTCAATAGGACTTTGCAGTCAAAATTCCTCTCTGGTTTCAAGAAGACTATCTGTATCCAGAAATAATACTGAGTTTGAGAGTTTCCTTTACTGCGTTTCTGTGTTAACTCTGCTAAATAATTAAAGAAATGAAGAAGAGCAGAACAGATAACTAGGTAATAGCAGATATAATCACATCCCATTCCTTTAAACCTGTATCTGAGTTCTTTGACTTGCAATTGGTGTTTTTTTTCACTGAGAATCTGTGGCAGGATACGTTCCTAGCACTACAACAGATGCTATTAAAGCAGCTTCTTTTCATTATGAAAACAAAGCTGAAGCACTATAACATATGTTGTGCTGATTCATGTCTCAGAAAATATAATTCCATGGAGATATATTTTATAAATGCAATAAGAAAGCAGCTGATTCCTTGGAAAAATGCATTTGACTGCAGCATTTGCCACTTGCATTTTGTACTTGACAAGCACTCAAATGCGCTGTGTTTTAATACATTGCCACAACACCTAAGAATTTTCATTCAGATGCAACACTATTCCTTTCTCTTCATGAATGTCTTAAATGATGCTACTGGAAAATGGAAAACATTGGTAAACAATTCCTTTTTTGGGAATCTGACCCTGATGTTCAGTTGCTAGCATTCAGACCTTCAGATTGTATGTCTCCTCAGCTGCAAAAGAGAGATAATTCTGCCTCCCTTTCCATCTATGCACCCTTCATCTGTCTTCTGTGCTTATGCAGCATACTGAGGACAGAGGCTGTGCCTTATACACACAATACCTACACAGTCAGCACCTACACAGTTCTTGCCTGCAGCCTTTAGGTGCTCCTGTGAAAGAGTTTTCCCCACATACCACTAACTGATATTCTTAGTATCAGCCTCAGACAACTGGATGGTGCCAGTGATACTGGGGAGCATTTCCCTCAGAGTACTGAGCATAGAAGCACCTGCAGGGTCCAGATGCTTTCCAGGACTGGTGCAGTGGTCTCAGAAAACTTCTGTTCTCCCCTCTACTGTTGATCCTCTCAACAGATAATATGATATCCTCATCCAAGTGTCTGAAGGAAGGACTTAGAATACCATTTCTGGAATCAGTGTCTGGAAATGTATGGGGCAATTATATCAACAATACTGAGAAATACCAATTTCTTTGGCAGTTCTATCAGCTGCACAGAACTCACTGCGGTAAGTGTTTGTTTCTGACAGTTGACTAGATAAGGTGAATCTGTGGTGAGCTGACAAGTGCCCTAACAAGGTATATTCTTCCAGATATTTCTTTCTGTCCAGAAACACACCCACATCACTGATAGCTGGCACCTTCAGCATAAAACGATCAAAACAACAATCCACAATACTGCTGTCTTTATGTCCCAAACCAAAGTTGGTGCATTTGTCTGGAACAGGCTGTGTGAAACAGGAGCAGATTTCGGAGTGCTGCGTGCTCCTATCTTCCTATTTAGTATATTTTATATTAAAATATATTTTAACAAAATTTAAAGGGTTTACTGTGTCCCCTTTAAAGAGCCAAAAACCATCTCTCAGCTGAAGTAAAAACATTCAGTGAATTGATCCAAGATTAATTCCATCCACTCCAGGGACATTAAACCTGGTTGTAGGGACAGAACAGAGTAGACAAGGGTTGTTTCAGGGGACAGGGAGCCTGTACAGAACAGCTGTTCTACATCCTTGCTTGTCTTATTCTCCACTGGGAACACTGAGGGGAGAATACAAGTTACAATAGTCCAACACAGTACAGGGAGAAAAGTTAAAATATTAGTCTGAAAAAACAACACAGAAACTTTACTGAAAATTATTTTCTTATCCTGAGAAAGACAGAATAAAACTGACCACTTTTAGCTCAACTAAAAGCCTAATTTATGATAACAGTCTTAAAAAGAAAACTCAAATAGTTAGATGCAAAAAGATCTCCTTCAGTTTATTCAAACGGAATTGTTGTAAAATGCCTCAAGGCAAATCCAGATCCCCTCATCTCATAACTCCTGTTGTCTTTTAGCTGCATTCAGAGGTCAATAAGGTGACTCAAGCCAAGACCCAGCACAGAAGAAAACTCCCAAGAGGTTTTTACCAGGATGCTATCTTTTTGCTAAAGATTTAAACAGCTCACTAGAGCTTATTATTAGAGCAAGCATCCTGATTCTGTGTCCTGGGGTTGCTGTATGATACTGTATTCCCTATCGTCTGCTCTATGCCCAGACATGAATCCTGTGCTTTCCTGTGTCTTTAAGCTGGGTCCAGGAGAGGGGAGAGAGAAGCCAGGCAAATTCTTCAGAGCGCATTAAAAAACACTCATCTCTTTTCCCTACATTTATGAAATCTGGCAGTCCCATTTGCTGAGATTGCTGCTTCAGTCTTCTTTTTGGGACGTCTGGTGTCAAGTTGCTTCCTGTCCAAATGTCCCTGTTGAGTGCTTCTGAGATCAGATCCCAGGAGGCAGCAGTTCTTACCTCTGTGGTTATCCACAAACACACTGATGAAGCTCCAGGGAAATAATTATAACGTGTCATTCTCCACTCCCTATGCTTTCACACTGCAAATTTCCTTTTCTCTTCTTGTCACTCTTCTGAGTGACACAGTATGGTTGGCCACTTTCACAGCATTAAACAAAGTCATTTGATGGTGAAATTGCTCAGCAACAGAAGAGAACTTATTTATTGATTGAACTCCCCACAGACATGACCTGATATTGCGGAAGCTTATAGGATCAGTATTTTTGTGCTAGCAAATTGAAGAACATAGCTTTAGAAATTGTGAGTAGGTGCAATGTTATATTTAAAAATGAAAATTTATTTCTTTATGAGAATGACGTGTAAAGCGGGCAAGCATTTATTCTGCTCTGCCCATCGGGAAGTACCACTGAAATATGCTTTCCAAGGCAGTACAGAGAGCAATACAGATACAATGTACTGCCTTGCTTTCACCAAAGATCCCCTTTGAATTTCCTGAGCATATTTTTCTAGCTCAATGTCCCTCTGCCAGGTGTGTTTGAGGAAAAAACTAAGGACCATCACATTTCCAGTTAATATATCTTAAGAGCTGCTCTCATAATGCAAAGGTCAGATGAAATCAAAATACTGTTTAAAGCAGTGCTCTTTCAGCTCTGAAGTTATTAAAGGCATTTAGACTGAATTGATTACAAAAAAAAAAAGAAGGAAACTGCTCTTGACTAACTTAAGGAGTAACATGTGGCATGTAATTTGGATTGCTGAGTGACTTAGACATGTAAGCTGCATTACTCATCCATCTCACTTAAGATATGTAGATTTTGTAATCTTCCATCTGGATTTTCAGACAAAGTTTAAGTTGCTTCTTAGTGGTTTGAAAAAGGCTGGAGAAGATGGCTCACCTTAGAATGAACAAAGAAATGTGAAAGCTGTCCAGCTGGAAAAAAAATGAGCATATGACAGAAAGTGTTGTTTGGTACGGCAATATATTTTCAATGTATTTTCAATATATTTTTGAATTATTTTCAGTGACAGAATGGTTCTTTTACTTTATTTTCCACAGCAAACAATCCCTCTGTATTTAGTGCAGGATCCATGTAGAACCAGAATGGCACATCAGTATACAGCACTCACAAGCTTTGTCTACTGCCATTGTTCCAGCTACCATATCATCATATGAACACATCCGAGATCATGGAAAAGATCCATTAGCAAGCAAATCCAAGCTTTTACTCTTAGGGTGGAGGGTGGAGCGGGGGGAAGAGGGGATTTTTGAGGGAATTTAAGAGCAAAAACAATACTACCTTTAACTCGTCATCCTGCAGTGCCAACACCATTCATTTAAATATGGAATACAGATAATGCCCTGTTGCTTGCAAAATTAATGGTACTAGCAGTTCAAATTCCTGTGTTTCCATTCACTAACTAGTGCATGGAAGCTATTCCCAGGCACTCGTTATCCATTATACAGTGGAGGCCCATCTGTCTAGCCAACCAACCAACCAACCAACCAACCATCGAACAAACCATAAGATCTGCCTACTCCAGTAGAGGTGAGAAAAAACTTCCTATGATAAGGCTGCAGCTAACAAGGTTTGAACAATTGTGAAATGAAATGAAATGAAATGAAATGAAATGAAATGAAATGAAATGAAAGGAGGAACTGAAAAAACCCAAACTAAACCCAAACCCCAAACCCAAACAAAATCAAAGAACCCTAATGTTCTGCAGAAAGATATTTACAAACTCCAGGAGAAAATACATTTAAGGCATTTGAGCCAGGCTTGTGTGAAATTTATTAGATGGAAAAGACCAAAGTATTTGGAAAACAACTGCAAGAAATCTTAGCCAAAATAATCTCAGGGAATAGATGCTCCACAAAGATAAAGAGAAGTGCACACAAACACCATTTCTCTCCCCCTGCCTCAAATGAAAGAATAGTAAATAGGAGTGGCAGCTTCTTGATGCTCATTTTTTTCCCTTGACAAATTTCTCTGGCAGCAGAAGCCCAGAAAGGTTCACCAGATCATCCTAATAGACCTCATAGGAAGGCTAGGAATACCTGCTACTTGAAGATGGAACTTGATGGGGGGATTTGTCTCTAGACAGAGAGATTATCATGGAAGATGCCTAGAAGGAGATCATTAAAGGCTTCATGGTAGGTACAGTTCAATGAAGCTCCACAATTGCTCTATAATTCAAAGGATCAAGAGGATAAGCTTGAGCATTAAAACTAAATAAAAATAATGAGGCAGTTTTGGTACTAATTGTTTTTTTGGCAGACTGGGTCGCAGTGAGGTGAGATGAACTTTGTTCAGTTGAACCATCAGTCCAATGTCTTGCCAAGTCCTGGGTACTGTTTTAAACATATCAGGCACCTGGAGGCTGCTGAAGCCAGAGAGCCCATGAAGACTGGGTGTGTGGGACTGCACACACACACCACGAGCCAGGGGCAGCGCCACACTGAGGGTCCAGTGACTTCACAGGGGAAGAAGACTGGTGCAGACAGGAACGATGCTAACACAAGCCGCCTTGTGCCAGAAGACCTTGCTTCTGTGGCACAGCAAGACACCTATCTGAGCCACAGGAATGCTAAAGGCAGCATCAAACTACACCTCTTTGCCTTGATTTTAGCATTTCCATTTTCCTTATTGCCTTATGGACGGTCTGAAGTGCTATGTGTTCCCCATGGGTTGTAGTGGGGTCCCACTCCATATTCAGGCTCCATTTTGCAGCAGCAGAATCTGGAAGTTCCATGGGGCCAAGAGCACCGTGTAGTGCCAAGCAAATGGCAACTGTTCTCTCTGTCTCCCACCTTCCCCAGTGGGGCTTGGCAGTGGGGGGGAAAAAAGGCAATGCTTTTCACAGGCTGGGGCTTGTGTTAAGCATAAGGTGAGAGCTGTGGCATTAGCTTAAGTGACAGATGCCTCCAGAGACATGGAAACCAAGATGTTTGATACCAGTGAGAGTACCAGACCTGCTGAGACACACAAAAAGTTTGCACCCGAGGGGGTGCAAAACAAAGAGGATGGAGGTGATTTTGCTTGCCATGCCTGCCCAGAACCATATGGCTGCAAGAGAAGTCAAGACATGCAGTGCTTTGGGCCAGGCAACCAGGAGTAACTCTGAGCTAAAGGAGATAGAATTTTTGTAGAAAGCATGTAAACTGTATATATGAAAAAGTGGTATGGTGGGGTTAGCACTACTATTGTTCAACAAAGAGAGCTGCCAAACAGAAACCACTTTTCTTGTGGTGTCCCTGGTGACATTTTGGTGTGCAGTGCCTATAGTCCAGGCAGCAGCAAGGCAGGGCCAGAAGCAAGAAGAGTGACTCTACTCACAGCACAGTTTCTCAAGCCAAGTGATTCAGAAATTGGTGGTCTTGTACATGCGATAAACACTAACATATCAGAACAAATCCAAAGCTCTTATTCCACAGATCCAGAGCAAACAAACAAAAAAATAAGGAGTTACCAGTGTGAACACTGGGTAATTTGTGTTTGACTTTGCCCCAAAATCATGCTGTAAGATTCTCAACCTGACAGCATCAGCTGTGATTTTTTATTGAGGAGATTTATGCAGCCCTGAAAGTGAGGATCTGGCAATTAACAGGAACAAGATTGTCAACCGTGGTGCATTGTTTAGACATTTAGAAAATTATGTACACACCATGTGAAAAAAACATGTATGCTGCTGGTGGCAAAAGGACACTCAAAAGATAACACCATTAAGTTTGTTTCCATGAAATTTCCAGTTTTGGGACTGACGTTTTGTTTCCTAGGAAGGTACAAGCTTTGAATAAGCACAGAAGAATGAGATGCAGCAAGCAAAATTGTGAAGCAGCTCCATGCATGAGAATTTAGACAACATATCACTTTCACTTTAATTTATTACAGTTTCCTCATGTTTTTTTAGAGTACGCCCCCCCTTTTATATAGGACATAATCTGCTTGAAAACACAGAGTTGCATGATACCTTGCAGATTTACAGGAGTAAGTCTATTTTAGCACATGTAAATAGGATAATGTGAGTAGTACTCAATTTTTTGGTGCAAAACCTTGCAGGCAAGATTTTCAAAAACAGGAATCCAAACACAGGCTTCTGAGACACATCTATATTTATATAAGCAAAACTACTAAATTCTAAATATGGCTTTCTAGGTTTAAAAATAAGGTAAAATATTGAGTTGCTGAAGGTAACATAACTGCTGATTAGCAGGGTATGTTCACCTCAATGGAGACCTTCTGAACAGCACCATGCTGCTTCTAGGGTCCACACTAGCCTGGATAACCTTGCACAGCCCTGTCATGCCGTGCAAATGCATCCAAAAAGAGCTCTGCTTGAAAATGTGACATCCGAGTCAGCAGATCATGTTCGGTTTTAGAACGTGATCAGTGTGTTTCAGAACAGTCACATTTCTCATTGTCCTGAATTTGGCTGGGACAGAGTTACTTTAATCTCTGGTAGCTGGTACAGTGCTGTGTTTTGGATTCAGTATGAGGGTAGTGCTGATAGCACACTGATGTTTTGAGTGATGCTTACTCTTAATCGAAGATTTTTCAGCATCTTGTGCTTTGTCAGTGAGGAGTGCCACAGAAAGCCAGGAGAGAGCATGGTTTGTACTGCTGTCTCAAACTGGCCAAAGAAGTATTTCACATCATAGAACATCATGTCCAGTACCTAAACTGGGGGAAATACCCAGAAGGAGCCAACCTCTGCTCAGGGATGGGATGGGTATTTGTCAGAGGGTGGTGAGCAATTGTATTGTGCGTCGCTATTTTCTCTTGGGTCCTGTTTTTTCTCTCTCCCTCTCCTTATAATTACAATTATTAATATTATTAGCATGCTTATAATTATAATTATATTTTGCTTCAATTATTAAGTTGTTCTTATCTCAACCTGTGGGGTTTACCTTTTCTTTCCAGTTCTCCTCCCCTCTGGGGGCAGAGAGGAGGCTGTGTGAGAGAGAAGTAATGCGGTACTTTGTTGCCAGTTGGGATTAAACCGCAACACTTATTGTGGCACTGTCGCTGCAGTGGACATTTAGGACACAAAAGTGTTTTGTTCTTCAAGGCTTGTCTCGTAAGACTACTTTTTGACAAGCTGTGACACTGTTAATGCCCATGGAAGTGCTTACACTATGAGTAACAGCTAGTAAGAATAGTATGGATAATGTTTAACTGCAGAAGCAGCACCCTCTTTAGTCCCTTGTCTGGGCTATTTTTGAGCAACTGCTGTTTATTGTCATTATTGGGTTCAAAAACTGACTTTCTTTGTTCTCTTTCCAAAAAATAGACTAAATCAGGTCTGACATTTGAAGCAGCGTATTTACAGCAGCACAGAGCATATGTCTCTGGAGCGTGGCTGTAACGAAAAACAGAGAACAGCAAAAGCCCTTGTTATGTTTGTCACCCAGGGGAACTGGAGAGCAGAATGGCTTCCTCACCATCCTATTTTTTCTGCTTTTTCTTGTAAAAACATTTTGAAATGGAATATTAAAAGGGGTTGCTCTTCTTTCAGATATAGGCCCAAGGAATTTCACATGGAGGTATTAGTAATTGAATCTTGCATCCACATTGGATGAGTTTTGTCCCTGTTTCTACAGGAAGGGAGGAAGCACCAGTTGTCACTGCTTCATTAATTGTTCAATTTCTCCCAGTGGTAAAGGGACAAATTCTAAATTCCAACTGGCAGAGTTTGCAGGGGTGTATAATTTATGAGGCGTGAGAAACTGGAAAGATAACGACAATCAGTATGAGCATGAGAAAAACATCCAGCTTGCAATCTCTGCCACACAGCATAGCTGCCCATGCTTAGCTATCACAGTGCACATATTTTTTTACTTTCCCAAAACCTAATTCTCAAGGTTTTGTTGTTTTGTCTGTGTTTTGGTTTTTGTAAGGACTACATTTTTTTTTTAGGCTGGAAGGGTTCTCAACGGAAAGAGGGACAGTCTGGATAAAACAAGATTGAAAATGTATAAAGCAAAAAAATTATATCTTGCCAAAACCATATCAAAACTATTGAATATTGTGGAGGATGGAGAATTTGTGAAAGCAGAGGTAGGATTCTCACACTAGACAGCTCCTTACTGGAAATGTAAACAGTCTGAAAAAGGCAGGCGAGGCAGGCAGCCTTTCACAAATAAGAAGGGAGAGGAAAGGAAAATGGAAATGTAGGGATTGTGGGTACACAGAACTACTGCAATTAGTTTTCAACTTTTCTAACCAAGCTATCTGCATTACTGGCAATATCACCAGAACACAAACCAGGTGTCTGCAGACTTGCATAGATCTACATATGTTTAGTGATATCTGAACCATTGTGAAAAATCAAATGGGATGATATAAAAAGGGCAAATAGAAATACATAAATACCTCAGGATTTAAAATAATTTCTTATCCATATGTATCCTCCTTCCTTCTGCCTGTGTATTCTGGTTCCTCCCTTCCAGCAGGAGACTTTCACTCTAGTGTCACATCACCCTGAAAATGTTTCACTTGATGAACAACCTCACAACCCCGTCTCCCCCCCTAAGTTAACTATAGTCCTCCAACTTCACTTACTATTTCCTTCAGAAAATCAGGAATTCCAGCCCACTCCTAAAGCAAACCAGCCTTGAGTTCCGTATAGCTTGGCCAGATATGAACACAGATAACATTAGTCTCTTATTTATGTTATATGTTTCCAATAGCTTTCTTAAATAAGAAGCATCTGGCTTAAACAGCACAAAGCACTGTTGCCAGCATTGCTAGGAGGGCTTTGGCAGAGCCCCTGATCTCTGTTCTTGGAGGTGTCATGGGCTGCAGACAAGAATTTATGTTGTCATGTAAAGAGTTCTAGCCTGGCACACAGTCTGTTTGTGAAAATCTCTGTTACATACTTTTATTTATGCAGAACTTTTTCTGCGGTTGAAGAACTGAGCAAAAGATGAAGCAGACTTCAGCTCAGCATCTCCAGTGTGTGTGCATAACTGAGAGGTGATACCTCAACCTATGCAGCTGCCTGTCCTCAATGCTAACTTGACCTGAGATGATCCCCTTCCAAAAGGAATGTGAGATGGTTGGGAGAAAATGCTGTTGAAGGGGCCACAGGGCCAGAGCTTAGGGTAGATCTCATTCGCCATCATCAGAGCTGAAGCACTGCCACAGAAAATGAAGATTTGATTTCATCTCCACCACCTCTTGTGGAATAATATGAAAATTCATTTAGCTTGACTTAATACATTTTTTATGTGTGTCTGAATTTCACCCTTAAGTAAGAATAATGTTCATGAGTCTTTCCTGTTAAAGCTATATACATATCTCTAGAACATAAAATATGCACTCAGAAGGGAGTCTGAAGGTAGATTTGTTAGACTACCAGTCTTGCTGGAACTATTTCTAACTGGTGTGGCAGGCTTAGGTTTCCAGATTGTAGTCCATGCATTATTTCTCTGTACTATACTGGAGTAGCAGGCAGGGTGGTAGCACACAGAATTATTTATCAGGATAAATATAATCAAGTCTTGAAGTGAAAAGTGCAAGAAAGGAAAATAAATATCCAATAGAGCAATATGGACTAGGATTGTTATTTACTGAAAAGATATGAGAATTTACATAGGAAAAAGCATGACAGAAAAAATTGTCTTTTCTCAGTGCAAGTAATAGTTTTAGCCGATCTGCTGTCATAAAATGCTTCCTAAACTAGTTTTATTTAAAGGACCTCTAAAATGGTAAACTGCCTAGCAGTCAAAGAATTTCATTAGTTAATTTACCTTGATTAGCATGGTACTTCTCAAAAAGTGCTAATCGATTTTAACTTCTAGTAAACTGGAAACACCACATAAATTCCTGTTACAGTCTTAAACTGCTGATCAGTTCTGAAAATCTAAATCAGTGTGCATTTTTATACTAGCCTCTTTCAGTCATTGTCTGGAATGTGTTTCTTGACCTTGAACTGTGGGAGAAGAATTTCCATACGAAGTAGAGAAAAAGATGCCACACTTCATGATTGCAATTTTTAGTTAAAATATGAATATGTAAGAGATATGAAGGGCAAAAATGCTTTTAGTAAGTAAGGTGCTCATAAGGTGACTTTTTTTTCCATCCAAAGGGCATTCTTATGTGTTAGGATACAATGTTCTTTAAGCATACAGTGCAAACTGCTGGGTATGTTACAGTAACAGGTTTACTGAAAAGTTGCAGACAAAAAAATTCTTGCTATGCAATCCTTGTGTTTTGTAAGCACAGAAGTATCCAAAGAACACCATGAGATAGTTGTTAGTGCAACCACATATGAGTTTTCTGTGCACCTCTTTCATTTTCCATGTTGTCACAAATAAGCTGATCATAGGTGTTTAGGAATATAACTGCGCCTGAAAATGATGAACTTGCAACTGTTAAAGGCATAGATGCTTTTTAGCAAACAAATCTGATCATCAGCCATCTGGAGCTTCTTCCACTTAGACATATATTAGAAGAGTAGAGAGATCTGCTTTCTTCTGTAAAGAAGAAAAGTCCTGCTCCTAAATTCATTGATACATTCTATTGTACTATAGCTACACTTACTTTTTTCTTTGTTTTTTTCTAAAAGAAACATATAAAACAAGTTAGCAGAAGGCAGGCCATCAGAGATACTGATTTGGCAAAGAAAATCCTTTATACTAGAAAGAAAATGCCACAAGATAAACCAAGTTCTGTGAAAAAATGACAAACAGCCTGGTGCAATGTGCAACAGCAGCAGAGCAGTGCTGGCTTCCCCAGAAGACGCTGATGCATGACAATACCTTCCAAATAATCTTCTATAATAAATATATTTATGAAGCAGTAAGTTAAGTAGGGCAGCCAGAGGCCAGACAGTTGTACCCAATCTCCCCCAAATGGCATCCAGTAAGGAATAGACTGTGTTAAAACTGCTTACAGTTACATAGATGCCTACACTGGGATAAAAGTTTTCCTGTTCTTCCTAGACAGCTCATGGAAAAATTCAGAATATCCTTTTTAGGCTATACTGCTTTTTTTTCAGGAGCAATCCTCATTTGACTGCATGTAGAGCCCAGAAAGTCACCTCAGATAGGAGCTTTTACTATGTAATGTGAAGACTTCTCCCCTGAAAGGTCCAGTGTTGTTTGAGCACCACTTGGATCCTTCCTTGGATCTCTCTTGGCTTGTGGTCCTGTGTGCCAGTGCTGCACATTTGGGGCCTGTGTACTGGGGAGCATTTCCAAGATATTCCCATTGCTCTCAGCTGTGGTATCCCAGGAAAGCATGTTCAACTCCATTTCCTCAGACACTGGTTCATATGAAACCTTCTTGTCGTGTGTTAATCGAGGGCCTATGGCCTGCCTTTCTCTTGGTTCTGCTGTTTTTATATGCACACTGAGATTTTCCCAATATCCTTACTCAATAAAGAAGCTTCTATTAATTTCTGTTTGGCTGGCCAGAGAGAGTCCGAGCCGTCTGTGCCACTTCTATTTACTGGAGACATACACAGCCCAATAAAATGCAAACTGAAAAGCTTTTGTCTGATACTATTTTTGTGCTCTTTTCCTTCCAGTCATGTTCTATTTTCCTTCCACAATCTGGATCCTCAGGCTGAGTTCCATTGTATCTTGGACAGCAGAAGGCATAAGAACTTATGGATCCTTCACTTTCATCAAAACACAAAATAAATTTTGTGTCCTTCATTTACTATAAGCAATGTGATTTGCAACTTCCCAGACATTGATAAAGGCTGGGAAAATATAGTTTAGAAGACAATGTGTTTATGCTCCAGAATAATCATAATTAGAAGAACTCAGTTGTTTGTCAGTAACTGGTATAGAATGCATGTAAAAAATGTTGGTAATCTGAAATATCAGAATCCTGTTAATAAACATCTGATGCTGAGAAAGTGAAAGTAAACATGCTAATAAGTTTTCCTGAAAAGGATGATACACTCCTATGGTGTCAGACAAATGGCAGGGCTCACTGATGCCTCAGGACCTGGAAGATCAATACTGAAGGCAACCACACAGTCTCAGTGGTGACCCTATGGCTCAAAATGCTACTGCATGATGTTCCATTTGGTGAGAAAAATTGGGTGGAATCAGGCTGGTCTTTGATGTGAGCCCATGTATTTAGCTCACAAAGTCCTGTTTCCTTCAGAAAAGCAGAGGTAGAACACACCAAAATGTGACCAAATTCCCAAGATTTTCTCATCTACCATTCAGTCCAAAGTACCTCCCCATCACGCCTCTCCCTTAGGCCATGGTCTCAGTGCCTGCCCTGACTGTGTCTTGTGCATCCTTCCAACCTCTCATTGCCTCTACCATTAACATGCAAAACTGTGACCAGCCAAAACCAGCTCATCCACCATGTGCCTTGCACAACCCTTCATTTTGGATAGTGGTTGAATGCCTACACAGAGAGTTAAGGTCACTTTTCTTCATAAAGTACAGTACCTGGGTTTTATGCTTAGCTTAAGCCAAGGGCATCAGCTTCCTCATCCCATTCCATTTCAGTGGGTAGGTGGGATTCATCTTGCTTCTATCTCAGCTCAGAACACTTTTAGGCTGCAAATCATCTGAGTATTCAGATGTCTAAATTGGGATGAGATGACTTATAGGTTAAAATTTTTACAACAAGAACCTTGAGTGACCTGCTTAGATATAAACAGCTGTGCTCTAAGTGTCTGAATTTGGCCAGAATAACTCATTCAGTGACAGTGTGAGGAGACTGTTTCAGACTGAGGTAAAACACAGAGGTAACACAGGGTAGCCCAGGCTAAAGGTAGGCCATCAGCTCTAAGGAAATATTGAACTTTGAAGATATACCATCACTATTATGCCAAGAAATTGGAGGCTTGAAGAGATGCCCTGAAAGGTGATAAATATGGGTTCTGTTAGGAAATAGATGTGTTGAGAAATGCGTGCCTGGGACAAGCATTGGCTTCTGAAATGCTCTGCTCTGCTCATGAACAGTGATTAGGAGACTCAGTGCATTCACTTCTCCCGACAGCAGGATGAAAATGACATCCAATGGTGTAAAATTAAATCCAAGTTAATCATCATTAGGCTGTTGGTCTAATGTTCTAACAGCAGCAAAAATATAAGCATTGTGTGTATTTGGAAGATGTAATACAGGAAAAGAAAATAGAAGTGAGAAATTAAATGGAACTGAGGGAGGTTGAAAAAGGAGAGAATTTACAGAAGACTGAATGGGAGAAGAGGAGACAGGAATTCAAGGAAATGGGCATTAAAGTAGCAAGAGGCCACAACCAATAGAAAAATTGTCATACCTGATCTCTTCCACTGACTCTTCGACAGGGGCTAGCTGCCCCCCAGACCCCTTTGTCAGGGCCAGGCAGTCGACCCAGGATTCAGCCTGCAGCCACGAATTCAGCCCCTTCGGTCGGCAGCCGCCGCTGCTGGGGCTTCGCGCAAGCGGGCAGCTGCACGCTCTCCTCAGGGCAGAGGAGGAGGTGGTGAAAGCCCGAGGACCCCGGAGACGAAGAACGAACGAGGAGGGGTATCCTTCCTTGGACCACAGCAGGTTTTATTAGCCGGATCCGGGCGGAAGCGATAACTCCCGGAGAGGGCTCGTGCCGAGGGTTTTAAGAGAATCAATAGGAAAGGGGGAACTGGGAGGAACCAGGGTACAATCAACCAACGGGGTGATAACAAGGGGGAGACAGTCAGCATGCACCTATGGGGTGCCGAGCGGCTTGGAGGGTTCTGGAAGAAGAGGCATGGCTAGCTTTGGGGGGGCGCGAGGCTTAAACTCGGGAACTGCCCAGAGAGCCACCCTCCGATTCTGATTCACCAATCCAGGGGAGAGCCCTGTCAAGATTGACAAGAGGGGGTCTCTGGGGCAACCAGGAGGATGCTCTGCCAGAGCACACCCCAACATTCCACTGCCTTGGACACCTAGCATCCTGTTTCTGCTAGAAACTAGGATTAGGTGCTTCTGAGGATGGTGCATGAAATCTGCCTATTGAAAATCTATGATATAATCAGCCTATCAACGAGGTCTCCTCTTAAAAGAGATTATTTGAAGTATTGAAGCATGAAAGATGCTTGAAAACTGAGGTGAAAATAAAAATATAAGTTGGAGATAATTGAGGGAGTGAGGAAAAGAACAAACTGGGGTATAAAAGGAGCCCAGAAGATCATAATTTATTTTCTCCTAGACCTGTGCTCAAGAGATGATCCAATCCAAAGTCTTCAAGTTCGGCTCCTGTACAATATGCAGGAGAGCACATTACCTTTTATGAGAATGTTTTATATAATTTTATGTAGTGCTTGTCAATGTTGTAGGATTTCCAAGTTACCAGGTTTGGTCCTCCTTGTAATTCAATTTTTTTAAACAAATATAAGTATTTTTGAACCTAAATGACTCTATGATTCACTCCTTAATCCTCAAAAGATTTTTTAAAAAATTGTCCCTGTCCCTTCTTTATAGCTTCTGTGCTTATTAAAACTAACCTGAAATACATTGACTTGACTATATGAAATTTCTCATTGCCCTTTAAAGCTCTTATTTCAAATCTGTAATTTGCATAATTTATATTACATACTTACTCTGTTATCTGCCATCAGGGCAGGAAACTTTCTCAACTGGTGTGCACTATGTATAGACAGCTATCAAGCAACCCCACCATGAACAGCACTTGCCCCAAGGCAGTCCCCAGGAGGAGTCTTAGCTCAGGCAACCCCAACCTACCCTAATGTGTTGTCATAGAGAGGGAGCCTGTTCAGGGCTACATCTCTCCAGAGAGCAACGCAGATGCTGCACTTCGTGCTTACTTAGCCAGCACTGCTCATGGTACCCGAAATAAGATACACAGAGCTCAGAGAGACCACAGGAACAGCATTATCCAAGCATTTTTACCTTAGCAATTCAAAACAATGCGAAACACAGCAGCCCCTGAAGAGCAATTTTTTCCAGATGAGTTCTTCTCATGATGGCCCTAGCACCAGGATATAAGAAGTGACAACCAGACCAGGCCTTATGCACCTCTGCATGCCAGATATTTCTTGAGGAGGAGGGGGAGTGGGGAAGAGAAGCTGCTGCCTAACAGCATCCAGCTTGTACAGAGTGAAGGGAGCATATTTGAATGGTTTAGTACAAATACATCAGCTCCTGGTAGGATATTGAAACTGATCAGTGGGCCCTGTGATCAGCATATCAGAGCTGACTGATGTGCCAGTAATGTCAGCCTGTTGTCAGGGATAATTTTTTTTTGTTTAGGGTTGTCACTTCAGCTGGAGATTGGATATAAGACCTACTAAATTTGCAGCATTGTTATCTTGCTGCGGACATAAGCTTTGAAACATGCCTTGGACAAAAAAATATTATTACACTGGAGGAAATAGTTTCTATATACATCCTATATGGCCCACATTGCTTCAGTTTCTACACTGTAATTTGCTTATCCTGTTGTACAAACTTTACTTTCAGGGCAGTAACTGGAATACCATCATATCAAGGAATCCTATTCAAGAAAGCATGCAATTTTCTCATATTCAGAGAAACAAAATCCTTTAAAGACAAAAAAGAGAGAAAACTTTCCCATGTTACCATAGCAAACTGCCCCTTTACATTGTTGATTTAAATGGCATGCCTCTTTTCATATTGTGTTAGTGTTTCAATTTCTGCTCCTCCTTGAGTTTAGCTTCTGGTATTTTGCCATTTATAATCCAGTGTTCTGCTTCTCTGTTCCAAGACTTGTGTTGCTTACTTTGCCCAAGCCTGTAAAACCAGATGTCCATCTTGCCATGACAAATTTGCTCAGGGTCAGCAGGGTAAAAAGTCTGACAGATGAATCATAAAGAAAAACAAATGCACAAAGACATGAACCTAGTTTCTCCTCAAGCACAGTTAAGTCAGGTCTAGGCTCTGTCTATGTTTAAGGCATAGCTATCACTGTTTGTGCTTTGGGGAGAGAAGTGAAGTAGTACTGGAGGAATTTGAATATGCTGTACAGAAAACACACTTGTTTGTCACGCACCTGGTAGATCCCCTCATCTCATGTCTGAGAGTAACAGATTGCTTTTTCTGTGAAATTCAGATTAGAAATTCTTGGCAAATGAAATAAAGGAATGAATGTTTTCTAAAAACAGTCAATTTGTTTCTTCTGTGATAAACAAAGCTATGTGGACCCAAATTAACAGCAATATGGTTCATATTTTCAGTTCTGACTGCTATGTGTATCACATTAATTGACACCTTTATTCATAGGACACAAAAAATAAAAGTGCAAGAGTAGCATTTTTCAGAGGATGAAAAAAAGAGGATGGTGTTTCTAGAAAATAAGTTTGTTCTCTGTACAAAGAAGTGGAAGAGCTGGGGGACAGAACGAAGGACACTGTGAAATGACTCTCTTCCTCCTAAAATGCGTTGTGAATATTTGTGTCTGGTTTAAGGCAAACACTGGTGATGTATAAGCCTCTCATGAACTGGAGAAGAAAGGTGCTTTTGTGGAACAGGTGATAAGCCAGGACACAATCCCCCCGACAGTCAGTCCTGACAGGTTTCCTGTGTGATACTGAGTGTGTTGCTTTGGGACTCACCCCAGCTGCCTTCAGTCTCACAAAGTTAGTCATCTCCCTTAAACTACTTAGAAGGAGAGATATGGACATGTCCAATAAGTAATTAATACCACTGATCTGAGAAACCTCCTAAAGTCAGGATGATCTGCCCAGCAGACAATTTGGCAGCTGCAGCCTGGCGTCTGGCCACCCTCCCTGCCCTGTGTCTGCTCCGGCGGGCAGCTGTCCAGCACTCCTTCCTGCCTGGGACAGGGCGATCTGCTCAGGCTGGCAGCTCCTCAGGACAGGCTCTGTCTCATGCAGCCTGCTCATAGAGTGTCGGGCGTGACAGTGCCTTGGATTTGCTGTGAGACTGCTTAGCAATTCTGTAGTAATAAGTGAATAATAGCAGCAGAGTGTTGCTTCAGGCTTGGTAAAATTCAAGTTTTATAGCAGGAGGCATCTCAGTGCAGAGAACTGCAGAGTGTGAACAGCCATTCTAACAGTGCATCCTCTGTTGCTTTGTGTCTCAGCTTCTGATATTTACAAATCCAGTGATAATAAAATGAGGAAAACTGTCCCCACCAAATGAAATATGCATTGCCCTCTGTCTTTTTTTACATTTCATGGTTGGGAGCTCAGTGTAATGAATCTGACAAGGTAAAGTTTTCCAGATCTCTGTTATGCTGGTTTCAGTAAACCTGATAGCATCCATGAAAGTGCACCAGGAGTACCATGTGCCTGGGCACATCCAGAGGCCTTTCATGGTTTGTTCAATCACACTGAAAAGTTCCACAGGAGTGGTTTAATTAAACAGAAACATATCTTTTCGTTTAATTGCTTCTGCTCCCTACAGGCACTTTACCCCTACCACTGAACCTTGTGAGTATTTAAGCCAGGAAAATGTTGGTTTGACACAAGAGGTGTGTTTCCAGGAGCATGGCTAACCCGCAGCACTCCATATGAGGGACAGTGGTCAGTGGAGGCTGCCATGTGTCATCTGTGCTCTCGTACTTATAACCACACGCACATTCCCAGCTTGTCACAGGAGCGTAGAAAAACCTGCTCACAGTGGACACCATGGTGGTGCTTCAGCCAATGTCCCTCAGCAGCTGCAGTGGGAGAGGAGCACTGGCACGGCAGTGGATGGTAAAGGCTCAGCTGGCAAGTGGAGTGGGCAGACCATTCCTGCTTGAGAGAACATCTCCAAGGAAGCCAGGGTGATGCTCAGAGCACAGCCTTAGCCTCTGCCCAGACTTCCTGTGTGTCCCTAGATAAAGTTCATCCCATATTGCAACCTGCAAAAGAGGATGACATAATTTTATTTCTTCCTTTCCCGCCTCTTTTCTCTGTCTGCCTCAGTGGACCATCATCCTCTCGTGGTTTAACAGGTGCAGTGCAGCATTGGTAGGGTCACTGTTGAAATGGAGACAATCACGGTTTGTTAGAGGCCCTGTGATTTAACTGGACTGGTCCCTACTTCCAGGGGTCAGAATCACCAAAACCCTATCCCCATCTCCACTACAGACTGATGTGGAGCAAGTGCAGCTCTCTGTCTGATCTGACACAGATTAAAAGCCAGGTGGCTTTGGCAGGCTCAGCCTAATCCCTCATGGGATCTCCTCTCAGGGAAGTCACAACAGCACACAGTTTGGTTCTATCTGTATTAATGGTACTTGACACTTAGAAAACTCAAGGCACCAGAGCAGTGGTAGATTTTCAGATCAGGCTACTCCAGTGGCATACCAAGGGGAAATTCTCTCTGCTTCTCTATGCCTAATTCTTGGTAGCACTGCCCACTTTTCACAGGCAAAACCGAGGCACACAAACTGGGCTGAGAAGAAGTGTTTGCCATTATCACAGCAGAAGATTTCTGATCCAAATCATTGTTATTGAGCTGGCCTTGAAATTTTCAAACCCTTCTCATATAAGGTGACATTCACCCCATTTATTTCCTGCCTCCATTCTTAAAGAAATTAAATTTTACAGAAATAAAAGAAGCACATTGAGAATGGATGCACGTTTCATTTACTCTAATTATGCACTGTGAAAAGTTTCCATTTCAACAAACCTCATTGATATTCTGCTGTGAACTTGACTGGGGGAAAAAAAAGCACTAAAGGAGATTTTACCAGTCAATTAACTTTAACTAAAAAAAACCCCTTTTGTGGATATAAGACTATTTCATTCTACACTTTAATTTCCTTCCCCTCTAGCTATGACTGCTGTAATGATAAAACATCTCCCTGGATCACCCTGAGATTCTGCAAGGGTTGTAGTACCTAATACTCTGATACAGGAGCTAGTGTTATTTTATGGATTAATTCCAAATAGCAGGATATCGCATGTCAATATTGCACTGGGCTTTGTATTGTATGTGAACAGGCCACCTCTTAGGCCTCTGGGAGAAATACTTATTTCTCTCACATGTGTGGTTAAATCTTTCAATATTTCATGACCTCTGTCACTAATGCACTTAGACTCTACATGATCTTTACAAACAGTGTTCATAAAACTTACATATACAGGGATTTAATAGATCTGAGAGCAAGCTAAAGAATCATAATGCAAAACAATGAATAATTTATTAGAAAATATAGAAATCCTCAAAGAGAAAATGTGACAAAAGTATTTTTTACTCACAAACTATATGAACATTGTTTTCTCAGAGGTAGAAAGAAATTCTGCTAAGATTTTCTTTATCACTATCAGTGATACATAATTTGAAAATAATAAAAGTATATTTTTGCAAATGTTGGCATCCTTGCTTCCTTCTTAAGCAAGGAAGAAAGCAGTCTGAACTAAGCCTACTGTAGCAAATGGCTGTGCCATGACAAATAGAGTGTTGTCATCATTTTTTGCTTTCCCAAATACGAAAAATTCTTGATTTAAAATTTTTAATTTGCATCAATGGCTTAAAGAGGAAAACACTAATAGTATTTTATTGCTTAAGAGTCTAAACATTAGAAATACAAAATTAAAATGACACCAGAAAACATGATAATCACTGTAAAATAGAGAGAATAATGCAATGATTTGAACTTGGTCCCTGTATATATAATCATCATCCTCTGAAATTTTAAATCTGTGGTCCTGATTAAAAAAACTGGACAGAACTTCCCTCAAAATATATGACAAAGACATGTGAATTGTGCAAGTACAAATCTGAGATGAGTTTGGGAAACTAGTCTATAATATCAGTAGATGTTCATCTTTGTTCTTTTGAGCTACAGTATGCTGTAAAACTCCTCTTTCTGTTCAGCACAGGCTCAAGTCAGCCTCCTCAGTGTGCTCTGAGCCAGCAGCGTGTTCACACCATCCTCACCTGTCCTGCAGCAAGCAGAACTCCATGGTGTGCTCCATGCTGAATTTGAATACTTTAATCTGCATTCCTCATCAAGTTAGGAACATTTCTCTGCCAGGTGGCTGTCTATTTGTGATGTGTCTGTGTTGCCACAATGTTAAATTTTTTACTAGTTTCATTGATTAACTTTTTCTTCCTTTTTTTTTTTTTTTTTTAAATATCTTCTGTTTCTGAAACAGGGTAACAACTGATCCCTCCAGATCCTGGTATCCCAATATTAGATAAGATGATCTGGTATATCAGCCAAGGCTTCCCCTGACAGCCAGCTTTAGACCTGGGTTGCTTTATGTCTATTCCCTTCTTGCAGGAATACGAGTTGCCCAAAATCCCCACAGCACCAGCTCTTCCTTTGCCAGGCCACTGATTCCAAGGAAGCATCTAGACAGATTTTGCTGCATATTTCACAGGTCAATATTGCAATATTCAAAGCAGAAGCCTTGCAAACTCAGAAAAGACATGTTTACGTGCTTTCCAAAGGGGACACCACTATCTAGTCTTGCCCTGGATCCAGAATTGTTTCTCAGCCATCCCCACCTTCTGATACTATTAGCAAAATAGAGGCAATAAACTTAAAGAGATTTACCGGAAATTACTGGAAGGGTTTAGGGAAAAACTTGAAACTGTATCATACTGATATCACTTTTGGGGGTTTATCTGATTTTTTTTGTGCTGGAATGCAATAGTACAGTACTGTAAATTGCCACAGTTACCAATGTAGCTACTAAAATATTCCACACCATAATATATGAATTTGTCATTATATTTCCCCTCACATCCAAGAAAGGATGGAGATTGTCCTTGGTCCTCGTTTTGTTGCTGATATGTTTGTTAATGAATGAGAAAATGTGTTAAGAAACAAGTGTGGCAGAGGGTAAAAAGCAACAAAATAAGTACTGCAAGATCAACTGATGGAAAACATTAAGTGAAACAGGGAAAGCCATTATGGCCAAGGGTAGGAAAGGAGACATCTTTTAAGAATCTCTGCACTATTTCTTTATGCCAATCAAAAAACCACCCTGTTATTCTGGGTGTTGCATAGAAAAGCGTGCCATTTGAAGTGAGAAGTTTCATAGCATAAAGCTGTGCAACATTTGTCAGTTAAAATTTTTTGAGGGCCAGAAATGAAGATTTTTTTTTGAAAGTTTTAATTAATTA
Organism: Eulacestoma nigropectus; assembly: GCA_013397775.1. Lineage (NCBI taxonomy): Eukaryota > Metazoa > Chordata > Aves > Passeriformes > Eulacestoma > Eulacestoma nigropectus. The sequence goes on from VZTE01002393.1 coordinate 258,659, forward strand.
ATTTCCTTTTCATTGAATTGCTCTTTTCCACTGAAAAAAAATAAGTGAAAAAAAAATAAGTTCTGTTGTGACATTTTCCAAGCAAAATTATTCAATTTTTCAATCAAGATTTTTGATTTGAATTTCCCTTTCTCTTCCTGCTTTTGGGAGGAGGAAGGGAAGTGCATATATTTCAAAATTATTGCAACTCGAAAGAGCTGTTTCAAGTAAAGTGGAATACATTACTTTAATAATTGAAAAATAAATGAGAAACTGTTATTCAACTCAGCATACTTTTTAAACACAAATTTGTTTTTGATTTGTTCTGAGTTTATTTTTATTTCTCTCTGGAACTGCCAACAACACTGTCAAGAAGACTGTATATTATTAATGCACTACAAAATGCTCTTGGAACAGAACTCCAGAGATGTTGTGTGAACATTCTGCAAATGGTAAACAAGAGTGAACAAAAACATTTACAATGACAATGCCCCAAATTAATTTGACTCCACAGTCACTGTAATCTGATAACACGTTTAAGATTAAAGAAAACATCCTTTGCTGCACCTCATGAATAGCAGCACAAACCCCTTGCTGCCCTGCACCCAAGTTTTTTTCCTTGTGATTCATTCCTGTGAAAGGGAAAAATGAGCCCCTGGACTTCATGAGGTTTTTTCTTTCTCAGATGAGAAATATAATTTTATGATTGTGACTGTGTTGTATTCAAAGTGGAAAGCTTGCCAGCTTTGCTACATGAGAGCAGTCATCCAAGCAGTATCTCAAGTCCTGAATATGAGCAAAGAATAATTATAGCAACTTAGAGTTGCTATAATTATTATATATATATATATAAAATATAAATATAGTAATTATAGTTGTGCACTGCAACACTAAGGGTGTGTCAGCATTTCAGTGTAAAATCTGTGGACCAAATCCTGATGGCATCACTGAGGAGCTCGGTGCTTTTGTCTTCGAAGGAATGCTGTCTCTGAATTTCATACCCTTGACTTCCTTGATCAGAAATTAAGGAATGATTTCCAGATTCAGATTTTTGCGCTTATTACTCATTCTGAAATTCAGGTAAGAGATTTGTTTTAAGTATCTTAAAAAGCAGAATACATTTCTCTCTAGCCACACATCACTCCCACTGAAGTAAAAATGGTTTTGGATTCACACAGGTTTCCTTGGCTTTATTAGATGGGCACTTCCAGGAGAGAAGTGCTAGCAGGATTTATTCTGTGATTTAAATCACTAATTTATTTGTAGCATATACTAGTAGCTCTAAGGTAAATGTAAGAATTAAAAACCAAAACAAATAAACAAACAACACCACCTGTCAAAAAAAGAAACAAAAAAAATGCATAGACATGATTGAAGTGAAAAGAGGAGAGAGGTGAGAGGAGCTGAAGGAGGGGAGTGGAAAGAATTAGCAATAAACTAACAAAAATAATTGTAAAATATTTTTTAAATACAGAAGATGTAGTTAATTGTATCTCACTATCCTGCCCCTGTCCGGAACCCAATATATGAAGTAGAGGAGCAGGGAAAGCACACGTGATGCTTTGCACAAGCACTCTCTCGACTCCCAGACTCTTGAGGCTGTAGGACTTCTGGAGCGAGTCACATTTTCTGTTTGACCTCATCCCTTAATGGATTTCTGCTCCAGGTATATTCTCCTCTGGAAACCATGCAAACCTTTGGAATCTGGAAAAAATTCTTTCAAGATGAGTGCCAGATTAATTACCCCTATTTAAAGAACTTTTTGCTTCATTTGAGCTCTTTTCCCAGTGACTTCATTCAATGCCCCTAATACAAGAGTGTAAATACTTGGAAGTAATAGGTGACAATCCGTCTTTACTTGTGTCATGTTGTTTTATGCCGTTGGAGACTAAAATTCAGATTTTTGTTTTCAACTATGTAGGTGTTTGTTTTGAATTTAGTACTCTTTAATACATGGATGGTTTGCAAAGCTAGTGAGGTCTTGCAGCACCTATGAACTCCTTTGGAGTGTGGGTACTCTGCAAGTTGGAAAAATTTGGCTTCTGGTAACGCATGAAGATGTCTGATCCATAATGCCAAGAATATTTTACAAGACCATTGCAGAGACAGATTCTGAATGAATTCTACAGAACTGTGTGAAAATCATGGTTGTATCTAAACAGCTTCAACAATAACGTGTTGTAGAATCAATAGATCCCACTTAACCATAATCCTATATAACAATGGGGTTTATATGATTGTAAGTACAATAGAAAATCTATAGGAGAGAGATCTGAAAGATCAGGAACATAACACACCCCAAAGAGTTAAAATAATAAAGGGTTAGATTTACATCCACAAAAACTGGGAAAATTCCGAGTTAAACCTACATTTCCTTTCTTAAGTCATCCTATTCCTCCTCAGAATTTCAGAAGTCTTTCAAAATTGATAGCTTAGCTTGCAATTATTGCCTTATTCTCCATTCAGCCAGGTAAAGTAATACAGCATCATACAGAGGTTTACTTGTGTGTAGAGATCAAGTCAGACCTTCGGCAGCACTCTAACACAACTTTCCAGGGGTTTTGACATGCAAGTAATTCGCTTGTGTGGACAGATGACAGTACAGCCATGTAAATGAGCATTCCCTAGAGAATAGCAGGGTCAAAGTGAAGATTTATCTTTGACCTGATAGGATTGTTCTCAATATTGAGAGATCATTTGAACTGAAGGTTTAAGCCCTATCAAAGCCTCATTTCCAAAGGCCTGTTTCAACTGAACATAGCCTTAGTAGCCTTAACTAGCACCACTAGATCACCAATAAGGCACTGAACACTGGCAAATTAATTCTACTCTCTGCAAATGCTTCAGTTTCCAACAGACAACTTTCCAGCATTCTCTATTGGGGTTTGACCTACTTTAGAAAAAAAAAGTACTCATAAAATGTCGGGGAAAGAATAATTACTGGATGAGAGGCCTACCAGGGAGTGTACCTCTGCTAAGAGTGTTTATGCCCAAGACAAGATTAGCTGAATCTTACGAAGTAGAGTTTTAAATATTTTACAAATCATTCTCTCTGCCTTTTTTTTTTTTTTCCTTTTCCCAGACCCAGAGAGGAGAGACTGCTGATATATCTAAACTTAAGTTTTTCACCTGAAAGCTATTGACCTCTCCTTAGAATCTCACCCAAGATCCTACTGCAGGTTTTAACTTATGGAGAGCTCTTGAATGATAGGATTTTTGCTGGCCAGAATTTAAGGAGGACATTCAACCAGGACATAATTATATTACAAGAGTTTTCACTGAGAAATGTTCCTGGCAGACATACTGACCCAAAAGGACTGTATTGTGTTTTCAGGCCTTTAAAAGGACACCTAAAGGAGTTCAGTAGAATAAATCCTATTTCCATAGATGGTGGAAGACAATGCTTGAGATGCCACTCGGACTGCTCTGGAGAGGAAGCATGTGTTGTTTTTGGTTGCTTTGGCTATAAACAAATTGTATACTCCCAGATCCCAGAAAATCAGAGATCAGTACTTCCAGAAAAGGATGTAAAAAGGAAAATACATGATTATAATAATGTGAAAAAAGGGGATATAAAGAGTTCATAGAAGAAAATAGCAAATATTTGGTGATAGGATGAAGAGAAAGAGCTATGGAGCTATGTGAGTTATGAGCAGGGAAGAAGGAGTGCATATGAAACTAGAAATTGTGGATCAGAGAGAAAAAAGTCATGGAGGAGAGAACATGAAATGATTCAGAATAGCATGTGGGAAAGTAGAAGTAACAAAAAAATTCCATATATAAGGTAATTTTACTTGAGAAGAGCTAAAAAACATAAGAAATCTTGTGGGACTGGAGACATACAATTACCAAGACCTTCAAAAGGCAGGTACTTTGCATCTTTGTATAAATAAAAAATCCTTTGATGTTGAAATCTGTGTTAGAAATTATGCCTTTTTGTTTCTCTCTTTTTCTGTTTTCTTAATTTCATTTTGAATGTACAGGATATTATCCATTAGACCATGTATTTTCTTAACTGTCAGAACTAAATACAAGACTACACAGACCAAGAAATGCAGTATAGAGCAATCCAGTGTTCCATAGTAGTTTTTGTGGGTAATCTCTTTTATTTACCCAGGTGAGATCAGCTGCCTGGGAAAACGTTTATCTTCATTAAAATGCAGATATACTCACCACTACAGTTAGTATAGAAGTAGCCCATAAACATGTATTCATGCAATCATTCATAAACTTTATAAAGTTTTCACTGGCAAATGTTTGCTGGAGCTGCTGTGTTACTGTTTAAAACTGTTATTTTTGCCATTTCCCTAAGTAAGTCTTGGAACATTCAGGTATCTGCCTGCTTGATGAAAATGGATTAATTAGCTCCTCAGAGAGTCAAAACAAACAAGCAAAAA
>VZTE01002393.1:263237-361154 GCA_013397775.1 Eulacestoma nigropectus
AGAAAGAAAGAAAAACAAAAAGAAAGAAAAAGAAAAACAAGTGTTTGATTTAGTGTGCTAGCAACAACTAAGCAATTAAAGGAAGACAATGAATTTTTCCTAAATTAGCTTAAATGTATTCTGTGTGGTGAATCTATGAGGGAGAAGGCATTACAGGACATACCTGAATAAATACTGTGCACTCCTGCTGTGAGGACACACTTAAATTTTTATTTTCTCTTAATTTAGCATACTTTTTCATCTCCATATTAGGTGTGACAGTTTTAATCCCTATAAGTCTTAGAAAAACATGGTAGATTATTCTTAGTTATCACTAGAATAAACCAACAATGAGTTTTGTCTACCTACAGAAATAAGGATACTCTTGTTCTGGATTTATAATTTGATATTTAGAATCCTTAACCACCACTCTCCCTGTCCCAAAGAGAATGATGACAAGATGCATCTTTTGCATTTTTTTTTATCTGTTACAGGAATCAGTTAGAGTCTGAGGCAGGGATTTGATTTTGTTTGTGATCATGTTGTTATTAAAACAGCAGGATTACTTATGGAATGCTAAATATTAAACTATTGCTATGCAGCAGTATTTTAGGAGACTGAGAAATTAGGAGGTAACATTTAAAAATGCATTTCTCCAAGTCATTCTTAGTTGGATGTTGAGAATTAAAAACGAACTTGCCGTTATTTCCTTGATACGTGACTAGTGACAAGAGTTGCTGAAGCTCGTTCTTGTTTACAAACATGTACTTGCACATAGCAGCTTTGCTAAAAAACATTTTGTGATTTGGAATTATGATGGCAGTTGAAGCACAAAGGTAGAATCTAGGTCTCCTTCGAAGACTGGACAATTACAGTGAGATTTTCACAAAGATACAGAGAGAGATGAGTCTTTGAAGTACTGTTCAAACTTCTAAATCTTCAGGGTTTTACCACGGTTATCTACATCATCCCCTTTGAGATTACATTCCCCTGTAGAACTGCAGGGAATGTCTCTGCTCCCTTTGTCTCTGCTGCCTTTGTCTTGTCTATACTTCTCCCGTCAATGTAAGAGTCTGCAGTTCTTTTTTAACTTGAGATGCTTCTAGGTCTCCATTCCATGCCAACACTTAGAATGCAAAGTGCTGCTGATATTATAAAGATCAACATCTTATTCTAGTGATAACTCCACAGTTACAGAAGTGGGAGGTCGAGAATTATTTTAGATGCTTTATAGCTGACTTGAAGCATAATGTTAGCTTCCATTTGGAAGAGAGTCTTTTCCATTTCTTACATATATTTATGGATGGGTAAATGAATGGGCTCTATTCCTGCATGAAAATGAATACAGACCACTTATATCCCTTGAGTGGCACAGGTGCCTACCAGTGTTATCTTAGTAGAAACTTGAGACACAGCAGAAGCTTTTTTTTAAATTTTCTCCCCCAAGTATGGGTTAAATTACAATGCAGAGTATCTTGAATGGAATTAATTTTAACAATATATCTTACCAAAGGTAAGATCAAAAAGTAAGAAAAGTATTACACCCTGAGAAGAGAGACCTTTTTCCTGGGAAAGTGTACTTGTTTATCAAGTATGTTCCCAGAACCTGAGCACCAACCCGAGGACAGATAATAAGTCTGCACACTCATATCTGTTCAGGTGGAATTGAGAACAGGGCCTTCTTTGTACTAACATGCAAGCACCAAGACATCATTTGGGATTTTGAACAAAAAAAGGCAGTACATGCTGCTTTATGCACAAATCAGCTGTTAAGATCTGAAATTTTGTCTCCAGGTATCCCTTGACCCCATAATAAAGAATGATCCCTGTGAACACAGCTTGATGAACAATATGATTCTGCAAAACTTGATAAAAAGAAGTGAAACGAAATAATCTTCATTGGCACTGAATTAAATAAATTAGTCTTCTTGTAGGTCTTAATACTACCAATAATGAAAATCATAAGCCTTGATCTCTATTGTGATATAGATCAGATTGGTTTTGTTGTTCTCATCTTAAAATCTACTATCACATAATTTCAGTAATTTCAAATAAATAAACACAAGAAGTAAATGAATGTCTTAACTGCCAATCTAAGTACAAGTCTGATTTTTCTTTCACTTCAGTGCCCAGAGATCAGACATAGCTCTGCCTGCTCGTTACCAGGAAAGAACATGAGGGCTGATAAGACTGGTGTAGTGAAAAGAAAGGATTGATGGGACCTAGGGGAACAGCAATATGCAATCTATGTAGATTTTCTGTAACATGACTAGAGAAGGAAAAACATTCAGATTTATATATTTAGAGATTCATTAAGTTTCAGAACAGGCAATCCCTTCAGTGCACTTAGAGAGGCAATGTGACCTTTCCATTCTCGATTAATATTCTTCTGTTTACACGTGGAAGAACAGCATTAATCCTTTCAGTTCTCTTCTTTCTGCGTTTAACATGTTTTACATGAGCTACTTCCTCAGCAGGGTGTTCAGAGTCATCAAACTACCAAAAAATCATATTCCTCTGATTAGATTTAGATGTGCTAAAAATTTTTATAGCATCTCTGCTTCCCAGAACTGATCAGCTGTTTTTCTTTATCAGTCTATCTTTTATATATATATATATATCACTACTTGGAAGTACATCAAAGTATTTACCAATAATTTAACCAATCATTTTCATTTTTCAATTCTTCCTAGCTTCTTTTTGGACAGAAACTTTCTCCAGCAATGGTTCTGTGTTTGTTTCTAGGTTTGTTGGTATGATTCGTACTGGAATCAACTTACACTTGGCTATTTCAGAGCTGTTCTCATCTGTCATTGCACTCAGATGTTCATGAACTCATCCATTTTAAGCCTCTTGCCATGGCCCACATCAAGTTTTCATTTGAGGCGCAGCCTTCAATCCACTCATCAACCAGTTTATCTACATATGCCTTTACTTGTGCCAAGGTTTTTTTCCTACTGCCAGATTAATGTATGACTGGGAAGATGTTTGAAGCCAAAAGATGGTCATGGTAGGTGAAAGAAACAAAAAGACAGAATGAGCTCAGGCCCACAGTGAGAGTCAGTATCCTGGAGAGAGAAGCTGAGAAGCCTGGCTGGTGCTGAACAGCCGAAATATGTGTCTGGGCCTCAGCAGTAACCTGGCGGTGAGAAGAAAGCCTCCAATAGGTGCTGGGAAAGGATGAAAGGTTTTGGAAAGATACCAGTGCATAAAGCATCATGGTACAAGCAAGAGACATCAGACCATGATTAAATGGAGGGCTACAAAAGGAAGATTTTATGAGTGTGTTAGAGAAATAAAAGGATATTTTGATCATTGCGGGGGGTTGACCTGGTTGACCCAGGTGTTCACTAAAGCTGCTCTGTCCTTCCCCTCCTCAGCTGGACAAGGGAAAGAAAACACAACAAAAGGCTTTTGGGTCAGGATAAGGGCAGGGAGAGATCACTCAATGGTTACCATAATAGAAAACAGACTTGGGGAATCTAGTTTAATTTATTACCCATCATATTGGAGTAGTATAATGAGAAGTAAAGCTAAATCTTAAAAACATCATCCCCTCATCTCTCCCTTCTTTTCCAGGCTTAATTTTACTCACAATTCTCTACCTCCTCCTGCCAAGAAGTGCAGGGGGACAGGGAATGGAGGCTGCAGTCACTTCATCACATGTTGTCTCTGCCACTCCTTCCTCCTCAGAGGGAGGACTCTTCACGCTCTTCTGCTCCAGTGTGGGGTCCCTCCCATGGGAGACAGTCTTCCAACACAAGTCCTTCCCAACAGCTGCAGGTCTTCAGAAACTTCTCCAGCATGGGTCCATTTCCAAGGGGTGCAGTGGTTCAGGAACAGCCTGCTCCAGTGTGAGTCCCCCATGGGGTCACAGATCCTGCCAGCAAACACGCTGCAGCATGGGCTCCTCTCTCCAGAGGTCCACAGGTCCTGCCAGAGGCCTGCTCCTGTGTGAGCTTCCCAAAGGGTCACAACCTCCTTCAGCCATCCACCAGCTCCAGTGTGGGGCACTCCATGGGCTGCACGTGGATCTCTGCTCCACCATGGACCTCCATGGGCTGCAGGGGCACAGCTGCCTCACCATGGGCTGCACCACAGGCAGCAGGGGAACCTCTGCTCTGGTTCCTGGAGCACCTCCTCCCCTTCCTTTCTCACTGACCTTGGTGTCTGCAGGGCTGCTGCTTTCGCATATTCTCACTCCTCTTTCTGCCTGCTATTGCTGTTGCACAGCAACTTTCCCACTTGTTATATTTGTTATCCCAGAGGTGCCAACACTGCCATTGATGAGCTTGGCCATGGGCAGTGGTTGGTCCATCTGTGAGCCAGCTGGCGTTTGTTCTATTGGCCATGAAAGAAGCTTCTGGCAGCTTCTCACAGAAGCCACCCCTATAGTCCCCCCTGTTGCCAAAACCTGGCCACATAAACTCAGTATAATCATGCAATCTGAGCTAAGCAGTGAGAAAAGTGAGCAGCTATCAGCTGTTGTGGTTGAATCTTTTTGTTTTAGTAATTTAATATGTTGACAACACAAACTTCTGATCATTCATTTGGGTACTGAGACAAGAAACTAAAAGAGAACACAGACACTTAGAGCACTTCTCATTATACCTCCTCTTCTCAAATTTCTCTATTTTCACCACAGGTTGTACTCCCTTTGTCTCAGCTGTAACTGTGAGGCACAGGAGGTTTGTGGTTGTGGGCATGACGATTTCTGTCTGTCACTCCATGTGCATCGGGAGTCTTTTTTCTGCTGCTACCTGCTTCTTGTTGATTTTCCTCTCCTGCTCTTTGTTTTGGGGTATCCCAGCCCCAGCATGGTCACCTGAGGCTGCAGTGTCTTTATTGGTGTCCCTGCTCTGGCAGTGTCAGTCCTGGGGCTTCTTTCACAATGCCACACCTCCAGCCCCCACTGTGCCCAGCTCAGATTCGAGGGTCACCCTGAGCCAGTCCTCGGGCACAGCCTGGAGTGACGCAGTCTGCAGATCCTGGCTGTGTCCCAGCAAGCTCAGTTGGAGGCATTGCACTGTACCAGTGCTGCCTCGAGCTGCTCTGCTGCCTTGTCTCTGCACTGCTCTCCTCTGCACCATGCAAGCACACCCAGGCTTGTAAAAGCCTGTCAGAAAAACCCTCTTAATCCTCAGAGGAAGGATTTAATTAAGTTATTCTACTCTGGCATACATACTGCATGTTGGACTGCGTGTTTGATGACCTCATCTATGGCTTATGAGTGTCAGTGTTTTACTGAAGCATATTTACATTTCATTGATAAAACCACATTAAACAAAGCAGCAGGCACAAATACAGAATCGATTGGCTGAACGGTAAAAAGGTTTATCAACGTAATTATAAATAATTCCTCCTATTGTTGCCAGCTCTGTAGAGCCGTATAGATTAGGAGCAACCATATCTGGAGATGAGCTTGTGGAGAAGTATTGAGGTGACATCTATTACTGAATAACATGGAATGCTGCCAAGATAAACTGACACACCATTGTTCTTAAAAAAAAAAAGAAAATAAAAGAAAAAACAAAGAAAAAAGAAAAGGTTTTGCTAAGCAGCTCAGATATTTGCTGGTCCACAGAATGATCAGACATAGCAATATCCTCTGTAGATCCTTTAAAATCCTTGCACATTCAGATTTTTTTTAAATGCAGCTAAATGTGTTGTCAGGATTTATTTGCAACTGCACATTGTTTCCCTGACACAGATCTGCATAAAAATAGAAGGACTAAAGGCCACTGAGACATTAACTGGACCATCGAGGTTATAAAGTTTATGGTGGCTTTTACCTAAACCTTAATGAAAACACTCGCAAAATATAATTATACCTAATCTGTTTTCTGATGACCTACATGGTGAAATGGGATTTTTTTTCCACAAGAAAGAAAATAATTTTAAAATGTTCTTTGAGTCCTGCATCCTGAGAATGTGCAGGCTGTGGTCCATTTGGTAATGTGGTCTGTTTGACAATGGCTGGACCCCTCCATCCTTCAACGGTGAGACAGAGCTGGGATTGTTTGCTTGGTGCCTGTTGTGTCCCGATCGTTTCTTTGCCTCATATAAAGCACAGTGACAATAAGCAGAGTTCTGTAGGTTTTGGAAAGCCTTCACGAGCATGTTTTGGAGGGAAAAACAACCAACCTCCCAATAACACCACTCCTAAATCTTTAATTTCTGCAATCTTTTGTGTGGATGTCAGCCCTAAGCCTACAAAACATAATTAAATTACTCAATTGCAGGAAAGAAAAGCAATGCCTGCATTTTATCAGCTCAGGTGAAAGCAGCACAGCCTACAGACATATGTTAAATTCCATTACCTGTAAAGGGAGCATTGATTTAAATTTTCCCTGTTTTGAAAACCATGACATGAGAAATGATAGGTTTCCATTTTATTTTTATTAATTGTATACACACAAGGAAGCTGATAGGGTAAGATTGACTTTAATTGAGCCATAAATTTAGCATTGAGAAATGCCATCCATTTAGCTGGACAGTTCTGTGATGAAATGCTTTTCTAAAGCAAGGATTGCTGGCAGAGTGTCTGAGATAACAAATGATAAATGCTTTATACCTATAGCTACAAAGAGAGAGTCCTCAATAAAAAGTGGGTAACTTCTCATAGAGCTGCCATAAGTTATTTTCCCTTGATTTTGTACCACAAGAAATTTTTTCATTAAAATAGTGTTTAACACGTTACTCCTTTTATTTGCTAAAAACTTGCAGAAGATACATTCTGAAATCTAAAATACTGGGTATCTTATCACTGTTTGATGTGTCACAAACCTTCTGCTCCACAGGAAAATCCTTTTACATAAATCTGATTAAATAAAACTCTTCATATCTGTACACACATGAAAAAGTAAGCTCATGGATACTCATACATGTCACCAGCTATTGTAGGCTACTGTACTGCTATCAAAGTCTATAGAGCTTGAACCTTTTACACCAGACAAGGATCTGCTTCAAAGTGTGTATAAACCTATCTGGAAGCAAATCTCAACAAGTCTTGAAGGTGACTATGAAAAGCATAATCATCCCCCATGTATTTCCATTATTTTTTCATCTACCGAATTTCATGAGGAAAACATCCTGCCATTTTGATTCCAAGATCTCTTTGAGCAGCTGTAAGAGGATGATTTCTATATCAGAAAGAGAAGAGTTGTCCCATGTGAATAAATGTGGATTTTTAATATTCAGCTATATAATCAAATTCTTATTCCTGAATTAATCCTTTTTTTCTAACTGCTTAAATCAACCTCGTCAGTCAGATGCCTGAGTATCTTTTTAAGTCAGATAGTTCTGTTTCCCTTTGGAGAGGAGATGATTTGGCTTTGGGATGGAGAAAATGTAAATAGTCTTATGAGAATGAATGTCAGAAAACAAAATGCTTATGATTAAATTCGAAAACAGTGTAATGGCTGGCCTGGCTTCAACTTTCATGGATCTGTGAAGGCCTTTGCCTTCTATATACATAATTATTTTTCTTGTTGACCAATGGTACATTTTTGTTCCTGAAATAAAGATCTTAGAGGTGATGATAGCAAGAAAACATGGTAGTTAACCAGATAGAGAGCTCCTATTCAGTGTTGAGTTTTCTCATGTAGAATGATGCACATAACAGAAGTATTTTAATGCATCTCCAAGAAGCATGACAGAGATATTTAACATTCTGTCTTCGTACTTCCTTTGAAGACATTCAGTTACCGTGTGGGTCAGCAGAGAGAAACACCACTGCTGAAACAGGATCACCTGGATACCTCCAGTTCCCATCAGTCATTACATCCTCAATAATGGAGATATATACAGGGCGGCTATTTCTAGCAATTCCTGATATTGCATCTAGCAGGAAAACAACAGATTCTTTTACATATGAGAATATAAACAATAATTTATGTGCACTGTAACCATTCATATTATGTCTGAAAGAAAAAGAATACAGTGTTTTGAACAGGATTCAAGTATATGGTTCAATCAGTATTTTAGGTCTTAAAGTCTAGATGCTTATTTTGAGTCCATAACAATAATTTACTTTCTTTTATCAACACTTTATTTGAAGCCCATAAAAGATAGTTGTCTGAAGCAACAAAACAGCTTTATCCCTGTGAAAACAGAAAAGAATGGTGATCTGGTTTAGGTGACAGACAGCTAGAATACAACCAGGGAGTTTCACTGGTGAAATGATACCAGCTTATGTGATAATAAGTGATCTTAATTCCAGAAAAACTGTAAAAAAACTGGCCACTGATTTTTTTTTGTTTTGGAAAAATAACTCTTAGAGGTATTAGAAACTTTTGTCATTATTATGACAATTTTCTTGAAAGAGACTTAATTTTACATTTAGAAATAAACCAAAAAACAGAGCTCCCAGAATGAAAGGTGTAGTGTGTTGGAGATTTTGATGGAAACAAACCAAATAATTTATTTTTATCCTTTAAAAAAAATTAACAGAAAAATATTAAGTACATGCCCACCAAAGTTCTCTCTGGAGTTAAACCCAAAAAACCCAACAAAACCCCCAACAAACAAACAAACAACTACCAAAAAAACCCCAAACAAACAAACAAACAAAAAACTATGAAAAAAACCCCAACCAAACCCATAAAATCTCTGTGCCTTGGATTCAGCTAAAATACAAATAATTGTGGAGAATTTGTCTTATTCTTTATCCACCCTGAGCGACGTGGTTTAGGAACTGGATTTGTGCAGATGCAAGGAGGTGCTCACCAGCACAAACATTCTGCTCACATAAGACGCATACAGACCCAGCATTGTGGTTTACTCCTGACACCTAGAATAATAGCTCACATCTTCTGCCAGAGATGAATGACTGCAAATGAGTGTTTAAGACACTCAACTTCATCATTGATTCAGCAGGCTTTTTTTTGCTGCTCAGTCTCCTCCACCAAACTCAAACTGCTCTAAAATTTCTGCCCCTTTTCATTTTGTTTTGCAACAGAAATACATCATCCAGTGTATGCTTTTGAATTTATAAAATATACAATAGGTAGTCAGGTTTTCAGCACTGGCATAACTCTGGGGAGTTCTGAAGCACTAACATTTCTGCAGTAGTACAACATGCTGTGAATTTGGAAATGTTACCATTTTATTTTCTGTGGTAATCATAGTATTAGTCAAAGTCAGCAACATATTAATGCAGGCAAGTATAAGAATGATTAAACAGAGAACTCTAGGAGATGGATAGTAAGATGTGACCTCCTGGTAACAAGAAGCGCATTCTGCTTGTCATTTGGCTTTTGTCCGTAACTGTTATGTCTTGGACTTCAACAGCGTTTAGACTTCCCAAAATTTTCCCCCTTCACCCCAGCATGTCCTTCTGTTTTTCTCACCAGCTGGGTTGGGAGCACATTTAGGGATGTGCGTGTTTGCTGTCCAGATGACAAAATGGTGTGTGTTACATCTCTCAACACACAAGTAGTGTCAGCAGTCTAAGGAAAAGAGATCTCCTGTCCTCCTGTGGTTCCTTTAGTGTCTCTCTTTCTACTGTAGCGCTGACAGGCAGGTGTGAATGTGACACATGACCCTAGTGCAGGTGGTGGTCAGTAACTTTCCTTCTTCATGTTGTTATGGAAGAGTTTGTCTTTCTTGTTTAATTTATTTCTTCAAATTCTGCCTCTGAGTTGGTGGCCCTCTGAAGGGCAAGAGTTTTGCTATATTCTTTTCCTACTTTTATAATGGTTTTCCTGCTTTTGGAACCAACATAGGAACCAGAGGGCTTGTAGACTTCTTGTAAATCACATTTCCATGCCCTTTTACTTATTGCAAGCTCAGTCATTGCTTCACAGGCCACACAAATAAGTCTAAAAGCTAATTTACAGTACTAAGGTAGGGACACCTCTGTTTGAAAGCATCTTATCTGAATAATCCGCTATGAACAGATAAGGTTTATGAAGCCTGGTATGGAAAGGGGAACTGCAATGATCATAGATGTGTAAGCTTTTTTCTTACTCCTCAATTCAGTATTCTACCTGGCCATGTTTCTCTTCAGCAATTGCTCCTTCTTTACTCTTTCTATTTTTGTTTCATAGTTCATAAGTTCATGCTTTTCTTCTTGGGCCTCAGATCATCCTGTTTCATCTCTCTGTTCTGGTGTGCTGCAAAAAAGAACTCAATATAAATGAGAATCGGGCAGCTCTCAGTCAAAAAGTGGGGGCAGAGAAGAGTTGGATCAAGAAAAATTAATATAGTCTTAGAAATTATTATTACCAACTGTTTTAATGATCTGTCCTGTTTCTGCCTGCTAAGTAGAATAAAAGTGCTGGAAGTTCACAGGTGTTTTGACAGACCAGGACAGTGGGGTTGTAAGAATACACATACTTCTGAAAAACTTGCAAAGCATGAAATGTTAAATTTTTTCCTTTTGAAGATGTTATCAAAACTTCACAGACTGCACCAAGGCCAGGTTTCTACCCTAAATATCAGCATACTGCTTTGAAATTATGTGGCACTGGACCATCTGTTATCAATCTCTATAAATTCTGGGCACAGAGTAGAGATCCCACTTGTAATGAATAGGATGTGCATTCGTTTTCACTCAAGGTGCAATCTTCAAAAGAAAGGTTTCTGGTATTATTATATTCTTTTTCTAGTTTTAAATGAATGCCAATTTTTACACTGATGTGTACAGCCTGTTTAACAGAACATTTACAGGATGCGTTTCTGGAGGTAGAATTTCAGGTTGTTGGACTTGAGTTTGTTCTGACTTATGGAAGGATTTTTTCTGATTGCTGCATGTTGAAGATTTGAAACTTGGCATCCAAAGCCTGTAATTTTCTTTATGAATATTAATTCATAATTAGTTCCCAGTCTCTGCTATTTACAAAAGACAGTTTTGGTTTATTTTACTCCTAAAGCCTTTTTCCCCTCCAGCTGGAAAAAAACCAAACTGGCTGGATAACTAATTTTCAACAAGATTTTCTTTTCCTTTTTATTACAAGAAGATAAATGGTCATCCATGTTTCTTGGACATTCTCTGGTCTTACACAAGTTTTCAATCTACAGATTCTACAAAAGGCTGGCAATGGAACGCTTAAAGCAAATTCCAGATGGTATCTGTACACATTATAAATATACTTACATGTCTTTATTTCAGCTATTATCCCAAACAGCACAAGGAATAGCAAATCTCTGCGCTAATGGGCAGCTCTCAAAGCCTTTCACAGCAGGATTGTCTCGGCAGGGGAAAGGTCATGGTAATGGGTTGTGACAAAGAGTTCCTGAGAGTCTCTCTTTTCTTCGAAAAGTCTGGATTTTCCTTTCATCTTGTATCACTGTTCAAATACACTAATGATCATTGCTGTACTGAAGAAAATCCTGAATAGGAGATGCGTCCAAATGGAGTAGTTATCATTCATTCAAGTTCATGACACAGCAAGTTCTGCAAACCAGAGGAGCTGATAAATTCATTGTGCACAGCTAGCCAGGAACTGAAATTGCTGTTTCCTTGCAAATAATGATAATTCCATGAGGACAATGAGATGCATAATAAAAAAAAAAGCCACTAAAAATATGACTTCTGCTCTAAAATGAAAATAGTCTGAAAGCGTACTTGTGCAATCAAAACATTTTAATTTGGTAGAGTTCAGAAGTTTTGATTTGACTTAAATACTTCTAGATGTTTCCATTCCTCATTTGATGAAAACTTTAAATGCAAACAAAAACATGAACACATGAATGGTATTAAAACGAAAATCTAAATACATAATATACAACACATACAAAATAAACAGTATAGACACAAAAATACGTATTTATACGCACTGTGCCAGTTATTGTGCTTTCTGAAATGCTGTCTTTAAACTGCCACTCATGCCACTGTATTTTTAATATGACCATAGAATTGTAGAATCATGGAATGGTTTGGGTTGGAAGGCACCTTAAAGTTCATCTAGTTCCAGCTCTGTTGCATAGCCAGACACCTTCCCCTAGACCAGGTTGCTCATAGGCTCATCCAACATGTCTTTGAAAAATTCCAGGGATGGGGAAGCCACAACTTCCCTGAGCAACATGTTCCAGTGCCTCACCACCCTCACAATACAGAATTTGTTCCTTATATTTAATCTAAATCAACCCTCTTTCAATTTAAAATCATTGTCCTTGTAAAAATATCCCTTCCCTTTATTCTTGTAGGTCCCCTTCATGTACTGGAAAGTGCTCTAAGTTCTCCCCAGAACCTTATTTTCTCCAGGCAAAACAACCCCAACCTATTCAGCCTTTCTTCATAGGAGAGGTGCTCCATCCTTCTAATCATCTTCATGGCCCTCCTCTGGACCACGTCTTTTCTGTGCTGAGGACCCCAGAGCCAGACACAGTACTCCAGGCGGGGAGAGAGAATCACAGAATCAGAGAATGGGTGAGATTGGAAGGGATCATCATGAATCATCTGGTCCAACCTCCCTACTCAAGCAGGGTCGTCCCAGAGCACATTGCACAGACTTGCATCCAGATGGTTCTTGAGTATCTCCAGTGAGGGAGACTCTCCAGTGTCTCCAGGTAATCTGTTCCAGTGCACAGTTACCTGCACACCAAAGAAGTTCTTCTTCATATTCAGGTGGAACTTCTTGTGCATCAGTTTCTACCTGTTGCTTCTTGTCCTATTGCTTGTCACCACTGAGAAGAGCCTGGTTCCATACTCTTGCACCCTCCCTTCAGATAATTATAGACGTTGATGAAATCCTCTCTCAGTTGTCTCTTCTTGAATCTGAACAGTCTTGGTTCCCTCAACCTTTCCTCATAAGAGAGATGCTCCAGTCCCCACATCATTTTTGTCACCCTCTGCTGGACCTGCTCCAGGAGCTGCAGGTCTTGCTTGTAGTGAGGAGCCCAGAACTAGACACAGCATTTCAGATGTGACCTCAAAGGGCTGAGCCAAGGGGCTGGATCACCTCCCCAGACTTGTTGGCAAAGCTTTTCCTAATGCTCCCCAGGACACCACTGGCCTTCTTGGCCACAAGGGCTCACTGCTGCTGGCTCATGGACAGTTTATTGTCCACCAGGACACCCAGGTCTTTCTCCTCAGACCTGCTTTCCAGCAGGTCAGTCCCCAGCCTGTACATGAGATTAATCCTCTCCAGGTGCAGGACCCTGCACTTGCCTTTGTTGAATTTCAGACATTTCTCTGCCCATCTCTCCAACCTGTCGAAGTCCTTCTGAAGGGCAGCACAGCTTTTTGTTGTCAAATCAATTCCCTTGACCTTCTGACCATGCTTCATTTGATGCAGCCTGGGATGCAGTTGGCTTTCTGGGCTATAAGAGTGCATTGCTGGGCCATATTCAGTTTTTTATCCACCAGTACACTCAAATCCTTCTCTCCAGTGGCATGCCACTGGGTATGAATAAATGAGCTGAAAACTGTGCTGAAAGGATTTCAGAGTCTGAAACTAAATGGTGTAGCACAACTCGAGGGCATTGCAATAGCTGCTCTTTCCCTTCCATAACTGGGAAACCATATGCAAACAGACAACCTTTGGTTTCTAACCATACTTTCTGATCCAGCCCAAAACTGCTCCTATGGCTTTACCAAACATCCAAGAGCATGGACAGTCAAGGGACAGTACTTTGTCCTGTGCCTCTGTTCTTTTTATCTTGCTCATGCGAATGTAGTCATAGATGCTATTCCAGGAGAGAAAGGCCCAAATCTCCTTCCTGAAGATTTGATTTTGTAAAGAACAAACATATCTTGCAGCAGAAAAGCTGGGGAAGAAATAGATGAAATACCTCTAGAAGAGACATGTGGAAGGCCAGTGAAGCCTCAAGGTCTGATCTGAGCTCATCTGCATGACTCAGGAAAAATATTAATGAAATTCTTTGGATTTATTTGATAATAAAGAAGTGTGAGATAGGCACAGACAGCACCTGGACAGGGATACAGAATTAGATTCCCAGCCAAAACACTGGAAGGAAAAAAATAGCCTTCAGACTACCTACATATTCATCAATCTTTCAGACTTTAAGTCACTCAGAATTACTAAGACTCTGTAAAATTTACTCCTTCAGCAATGTTTAATCATGGAGCAGTCTTGCTCTTTTCAGACCATGAGGGTATGTATTAAAGCTACATGATCAGGTTTTTAGCTACATTGTGTTAATATATACATCAATTTTTAACATACCCATTATCAACGTGTACAGCACTCAGTAGATGGTGATATATGCCTCCCACTGCTGCTGTCAATCAGTTATGACAAGTGTCCTTGCTTTACTCTTCAGGTTTATAGCATAGCAACCTTACTGAAAAATCTCCTGTTGATGATGGTAGGGGAGAATGCACCAGCTGTATCCCATCTGATGGAAACCCTTATAACAATGCTGCTCTGACATTATCAAACCTCTGTAATTTTTCAAAGCAGTAGCCTTTTTTACTTCTTAAACCAGAGCAGAATTGATTCAAACATGCTGAAGTCCCAAATGTATGTAGAAATTCTAGCAGTGTAGATTTTCTTTAAAAAAATCATATAGGAGCTCAAATAACCTGAACGTGCTTTTAGGGTTGGTTTATACAGTAGAGCTCACAAGGTATTCGGTGACAGATCAGATCTACCCTTATGATAATTTGTATGGAAATCAATATGATTAATGATCTTTTAGTGCAAAACTTATGTAAATACAGCATTATGACTGAAAGAGCATGGGTAGAAATATCACACTTCATTTCTACATCATCTTTTCTTTCACTTGCATTCACAGCTGAGGTTCCTTCTCACTTGCAGCAGCCTGTCTCTGGGTTTGGTCCAGTGATGAGACTGTCCAAAATGGATATACAACAGTGACAGATATCTTTGTCACATTTTTTCCCAGGAAGTTAATTGCTGGCATCAGAGTATTTGTCCATGTGTAGAAACTGTTGTGGAAAGTGAGGCTTGCCCAGCTGGCAAAGAGGGCAGATAAGAGTGGGGGATTTTGACAGAATATGAAAATATTGCTAGTACATGTTTTTCTGGTGAAAGATATTTCTTACGTGGCACAGAAGGCAGATGTGGATCAAGTAGCTAGTGTAAAAAAAAGGATGGAACGAAAACAAAAAAGAGAAAAGAGAAAGATGAAGAGAACAGACAAGAAAAACTAAGAAATGGGTGTGGGATCATATTTCAGTGGTATTTTGAATCCTCTTAAATGAGTATTGCTGTGAAATACTAACATTCAAATTCTTTTCTTCTCCTTTCCTCATTTAAGGCCTTTAAGATCCAAAGTTGAGAGCATAGCTACTTTCAGTTCCGTGTACAGCCACAGGTACTTTAGCCTAGTTCCGTTCCACAAGATGATCTTTCTTCTCTCTCTCATGGCTATATGGATTAGTTAGTGCCTAAAGTTACAGGTGGGAGGAACCTGACCAATGTGTTTAAAACAGAGTCCTACGTATCACTCCGAGGCTGGAGGACATATGCTGTGCAGCATTTTGCTTTTTAAATTTCAAGCAGAGGACATTCAGCACCTTAGGGAAGGAGCTACTTTGAAAACACAGCAGTCAGTCACATACACTGTATATTCATCCACACCAACATTGTTTAGAGTTCTTCCTTGCCTTAAGGATTCCCTTGCGTGCATTTAGTAAGGTGTAACTACACTTCTGATAATTCTGTTTCTTTGATACTTATTGTCCTTTCAAAAATAGCTTTTAAATAGAGATGAATACAGTGGTTTGATTTTTGTATCAACTATTATTGCAATGTAACCCTGCTGAAATAGAAAGCTGCTCCATTGGAGTCAGAGAATTGAAGGTGACCTGCTGGAAAAGCATTGCTAACCTCTAGGGTCTGGAGAGGATCCACGCTGGTGGTGCATGTATAAAGTACCTGCACAGAACTAGTACACGAGTACCTGCACAGAATTAAAGCACCAGACACAGGGGATTTCTAGCAGAGAGCAGTAGTAAAGACATTTTGAAATGTAGAGAAATGGAGAATGTAGCTGAGAGAGAAAGAGACCTTCCCAGCAGTATGCTGGCAGAGACATGTTGAGAAATCTGCAGAAAAAACATACCTGCCACAGGTTCAGTTTATAACCAACAGCTTAGGCAGAAGGATTGATGGGGTAGAGGAGAATATTTGCCAGACAGTTGCAATCATTAGGCTTGATCTTGAACAAAGAATTGTTCAAAGATTTTATCTGAATCTTCTTCTGGTTTAGCATGAACCTATCTTGCTGAGGATGGGGGAGGGTGGGGAGAAGAGGGGAGAAAAAAATCTGTCTTGATTTTAGACTCTTGTAGCTTTGTCAACAATTGCTTAGTTGTCTCAAACACTATTCATCATCACAATTTGAAATGTGCACCCTGCTTGTGTTCTGAATTTGTTGAACTTCAGCTTCCAGCCTTTGGCTCCTGTTACTCCACCTTCTGCTAGGTTGCAATCAAGCCTCCTTTAAGCTTCTTTTCGAGAAATGAAAGATTTTTCTTCTGTCATGTTTGACTCCACAGGACAATTTCCAATCATTTGATCATGCTGGCTGTCTTCCCTAACAACTACTCTTTCTGCCTTTGAACTGCAAGTCTTGCAACCACCCGCAATGTGCTACAAGCCATTTCCCCACTATAGTTTAAAACAGCAGCAGTAAAGCCTCTCTGCTTCCACTCCATATCCCTCAGTTTACAGTCTTCAGTCTAAATCACCTTTGCTTCCTGTGTAGTTCTAAGATCTCACATTCACCAGATTGCCAGCCAAACCTTTTCTAGAGTCCCTATCCCCAGAAGTGAAGCCTGTATTCACTCTTTGAAAGGTATTTAATTTAATGTTTCGTCTTAGATGTACCAGTTAAACTTCTGCTGTGATTAGAGAGATCCTGTTACATTTTCCCATCATAGCTGGAGACATTTGTTCTACTTCAATAAGCAGCAGTTCTTACAAGCCACGACAAATTATTTATCTGGTCTCTCTAGAATTTTTGGGGAAAAAAGGAAGGTCATGGAGGCAGTCAGGCACCCCACAAAAGTCAAGGATGGAGCACTTTAATCATACAATGATTTCAACTTTTCAAGCATATATGCTAAAGAGGAGCATTCTTCTGAAAAGGTTTGGGAAAGAGACTGAAAATTTCTCATCTCCTTCCCCATCTCCCTCCTCCCTCATCACCCTGATTCTCTTTAAAGTCACCAGACTCAGAGCTCTGGTCTATTCCACTAATGCTGAGACTGCTTAAGCTGTATTCTGTAGTCTATCATTAACAAAGGACTTCCAAACTTCCTAAAAAAAACAAAAAAAAGAAAAAAGAAAAAGAAAAAAAAAACACCCAAAAAAACCCAAAAAACAAAACCAAACCGAAACAAAAAAACCCAGAAATCTGATAACACTTTGAATATTAATCATTTTCTCCTGCATTCTGTATGTTTCTTTTTTTGAAAGCAAAGAAATCTGTCTCTGTGTGTGTGATGTAATGATTTGTTATTAAATGCCATTATTTGGCAGATCAACTCTATCTCTTGTACAGCCAAATGGTGCATTATCAGCTGCTGGTTGAGCAACATGGTCATGGGCCACATTGACTCCTTCAGCTGTTCAAGGGGTCTGCAAACCCTCTCTCTCTCTGGAAGCAGATCTTGGGCCCATTGTATTCCTTGTCAGAGTATGGAACAAAATTTGAAACAGTATATTTAAGTCACCCTGAGAAACACTGACCAGAACATTTAGAGTGTGCTATTTTCACATCCACCCTTTTTTTTTTCCCTCCTACTCCAGGAAGTCACATGTTCCTTACTGAAGCAAACACAGGGCCATATCTCTGTAAGAGAGCACCCAAATTGCATTAACAGCAGTTAACTACCCGATTTAGCTCATCTGGAGACTTCATCCATTATGACATGTTTGAGTATTTCCATTTCACTGAGAGTGGGTGTATGTTTGTATTTGGGCACGTGGGCATGCATTAGAGTGTATAGATGTGTACAGGAGTGTCCATGCTAGCATTCCAAAAGTAAGTAGGGTAAAATATATTACAATCATACAAGGATAACTGGACTAGCTAAGTAGATTTCCTTCAAACTTATGTCCCCAAATTACAGATAAGCAAAAACCACAAGTGCTAAAACTGTCAGCACAAAGGTAATTTAGGCAAGAGAAAGTTATAAGCTACTGCAAAAGAGCATTGAAGGAGAGTAGCTCTTCTGTGAGAGAAGTTCAATTTCACCTGGCTTTGGCATTGAATTTTTCAGGGAGAAATTATCCTTAGAACTGACTTCAAATATTAAGAAAATAAAAAGAATAAGAAGAAGTGCGCAAATGCTGATAATAATTGAAATGGGAAAGAACATCAATAATTTAGATTCTAATCACTTTAAATGTAGAATCTATCAAGGAAACATCTGGGAAGAATATTAACTAGAAGCCACATTTACAAGGATGGCCTTTAATCATGAATCACATTGAATCAATTAGTATTATATTTAACTAGATATTTGTAAATCCAGAGGCAATTTTGGTTCATGGATTGTATCCCATGAATAAGATGCCTTCATCTTTATTTCATATATTTGAAATACAGCAGAACCATCACGTGCCATGAGGTCTGGCGCTTTTTTTTGATGTACCAGCTTCTGAATACAATATTTTTTGTAAAAACTGCACTGAATATTAATTCTATGTTTAATTACAATCCATGAATTGTAAGCAGTACTGATGTTTCTTCATAAAAAATTGCTATAAAGGAAAATTAATTGGTTTGATCATTTTCTGCTTCTCTTATTTATGTTTTTTCACTCCTACTGTTAACCAAAACAGTTTTGTTGTTTTTATTCTGACAATGCGTGTGTGTTAATAATTCATTATAATAATGCAGCAGACAAGAAGGGAAATATATTGTTTTTTTAACATTACTTTTAAATAGTGAAATAGCCTAGTGTGCTAAACTGTAGTGCTGGGACATTGTAAAATTGGGGGTAGAGCACATTACATGCATATGCTTCTTTGATCCAAGGTTTATAGAAATCTGTGCAAACTTCTACACTGACTTCCACTGAATTTTGATTCATGGTTTCATTGCTAGTAAAGGTCTAGCCTCAGATCTTTCTGAACTCATGGGGAATGTGATTTATAGAACACATAAAGAGCAGCCACAATTTAGGGCTTCCTGCCCTGTCATCTGACCTTCCACAGCTAATGATGGAAAACGGCAGGGCAAAGCAGAGCTCTAAATGGTGAGTCCTGGGCACGCAGTCCTCCTATGTGATCTCTGTTTGCATGGTTTGCTCTCCATGTGTGGGTCTTATTTATTCACAGACAGTGAAGCAGCTTTCATAAAATATGTCCCCTTAAATACCAAAAAGAAAACCCCTTTGCATCAAGTTCCAGACATTCTCTCAACCTAATAATCTGTATGATCTACCCATACCTCCAAGATGAATGTTAGTTATAGATAATATTATTCAGCTGCACATCACTGATCTTCACTAGCAAAGTGCATAATTTACAGCCAAGTCTCTTTGTGTTTATTGGGCTAGTACACAACTTAGTAATAAGTCCTGGAGTTTCTCCTTTTCCCCTTGCCTTTCCATTTTAAACTTTTAATTAACTGCAGAACAGTCCAGCCATGGTGACAAACAGAATGAAATCTGGGGATACTGGAGCAGGCAGACTGGATAGCAACAATTAGACAGCACTCTCAGAGTATGGCTGTTATCAATGGCTGTACCAGTGAGATTTTATGAATAGCAAGTTTGAGAAAGCATCAACAAGTACCATACATGAAAACTAGTTGAGGTTCTGTTCACACTTGAGTTAAGCAGAAATGATGTATCTGAGCCCATGGGGACACTAATGATTAGAAGAGTTAGGAAGATATAGTATAAAAACTCAAATGCCAAGTACATATTTGCCATAATAAACAAACATTCTGATTTCCCAATGGTTTGGAAAGCTGCCTTTTGAGGTCATTTACCATTGTACTAACATCCTTCAGATTTGCTATAGCCATTGTTTGTTTTAAGATTTCCCTGAATGTTTTTAGGCATGTTGATATCTCAGTTTAAAATGATAGTATCTAGTGCTAAGCAGATAGAGTATTTCTTACATAAAACCCATTGAAAAGGGCTTTTATAAAGTATTGGAGTTAATAGGTTTTTCTGATTAATATTAAATTATGTGAGCAATTAATAAGGGCTTCTCTATAAACCAAAACCATGGAATGCCAAATTCACAATGTCTGCCCAAGGCTCCCTCAGATTACACTGGCTTTTCAGCCCTCTGTGCCTTTTCTGTTTCCAGTTCCACACTGGACTCCTCACCATGGGCTTCGTCATAAATCCCTTTTGAGAGTGGTCCCACAAAATAAAGCTGGAAAAATTACCCAAAGGATCCATGTTTTCTGGGGAAAAACCTCTGGTATCCTGGGAAAAACATCCCTCTTCCTGCTTTGTCTTGCTGAGGACTCCTAGCAAGGTTGAAAGGACACGGTGAGCATTTCTGCAAGATCCATGAGTATGCCTTTGTGTGACTAGTTTCCATCTTGTACTCAGGCAATTGAGAGGATAGACACCTGCTCATTTCCTCCTTTTTTCTTTTTCTTTTTGTATATCTGCCTGACCACATCTCTGTATGTTCTCTAGTCTTCTAAAACAAAGGGAAGAGCAAGTTTCATGAAGCAGCTACCTCAAAAGTTCTGGAGATAAATTCGTGTTCCAGCGCAGTAAAAAGAGGTCATTATGTTTCAGGGGTAATGATAAAAATTTCTCTGCTTCTTCTGTTGAGGATGGCAAGATCATCGTAAAGTTGAAATAAAGCTGGAACTACCATGTCCCAGTTCAAATGCATTCATTTATGACATTTTCTTTCTGTTTTACCGGTTCAACCAATAAAGTATATGAGAGAGAATTGCCTTCTCAAAGGTTGACATGGGCCAGAAGTCTCCCTTTTGTATGCAGGTTATGTTGCTTTCAGACCCACGGTGTCTATCTTCAACTGCTCTTTGCAGCTGGCCTGGTGAATGAGGGAAATGAAAATGGAGAAAGCAGGACTTCAGAAGTTTTATGCACCAGATCCGATCTGGAATAGCTTCTCTGACATCATTGGGAGACTATTTTTCAAGCAGTAGAGACTAGAATTTCCCTTGATGCCCCACTGCCTGTGCTTACCAGTGCATAAATGCACTAGAAATACTTCTGTATGGCTCTGTGGCTCATGTACGTCTGTACGGGAGGAAGATTAAGGGTAAGGATGAATGAGGCTGTATTTGCAAACAACTATGAAAAACAAAATAGCTTTTTTGTAGCCTTGATTTTGCTATTTCACTTTCTATATTTCTATTTCTATATTTTACTATTTTACTTTCTATAAGGCAGTGCTCTGTACTTGTGGTAGAAAAGATCTCATGCTCCAGAAGGCTAATAGCACTGTTTAGGCTTATTTGTTAAAATGAGTCAATTCCTGTATAAGACAAGTCCTTTTTCCTGTGCTCGAACTTGTTAGCGTTTAGCAGAGAAGGGAAAAATATCAGCTAGACACTAATAGTCTTCATTAGCAATTAATTATAAGTAATAGTTATGAATTTAAATCAGTATCAGAAACTAATGAATTAATCCGTGTCATGAATGAGAATGATTAATGAATACGGTCCATACGTAGCTAAACAATGCAAAGTAACTATAACTTATCAAGCAAAAGAATGGATAATGTGAGATCCTGGGTCTGACTCTGGTCCCACTGAAGTTAATCAAGAGGCTCCTAATTCTCTTCCAGAAGATGAAGTGTGGCAGTGTCTTTTGTCACAGAAGAAAGAGATAATTTTTTTATAGCTTTGAGACAGTCTTTTGTGGCAGATAAAAGCCAAAGAAAGGGGTATTTATTGAGGGAATGCTGACAAAGTGCTGAGTTTAGACCATCAGAAATGTCTAAGAGGTTTAGATGCTGGACTCAAGGCACTTCACTTTAGATACCATTAAAGGAGCTTTACAGAGACAGAGAGTGAAACATTCACCTAATCAATAAGCTGTCAATGCTTAGGGTACCAATTAAGGGATACCTGTAAAAGAATAATGCCCACTAGTTGGGAAAACAAGCACTAGTTGTTTACATGGGTCTTTCTAAAGCTATATTAATTTCATTTTATTGTTTCTAACTGAAAATTTTTTAAAGAGAGAGTATAATAATAGCATAGTCAGTTAATAATGCTTTGGTACTGTGGCACATCTCAGGATATAGAATCAGGAAGAACAAACTTTCTCCTTCTACCATTCTAGCAATCAGCACATTAGGTACCATCTTATTCCTGAAGGGAATGTGAGGGACAAGGCTTGGCCTAGGGAATTAACATTCTCTCTCTACTTCTGAGGGGGTGAAAATGTCTTTTCTTTCATATTTCTTTCATTTGCCATTTTATGCTGTGCACGTGCAGTTTGTAGGCACACGAAGACCAGTGGCAAATCCCAGCTGTGACTTAGCATCATGCCTGGTCTGTTGTTGTAAAGATACCATATGACAGATCACGGCCTTTTAGAGAACAAATGTATAGCTATCCTCAGTGCTGTCTAATTGCTGTGTTTTCACTGGATCAATCTTAGAGACTGCCCTAAAGTTTCATCATGGATCTGAAAGATAAGGCAATGGGAGACATTTGGTGGCATTTTTAAGTAGGACTATCTGCAGCTGATCTCATCTAATTGCAAAAGTGCTACCAGAACTCTGCTGTACCTTGCCCCAGGACCAACAGGAGCAAACCAACATAAGTCAGCATACATCCACTGATCAATAGTGATTTGCACTGGCCCCAGAATAGAGCCTAAACAGCCCATGTTTTTAGTTGAAAACACACGAGAAGCACAGCACTAACTACAGGGTGAAATAGAGGTAGGAATGGCAGGTGCTGAGGCAGTTTGGTACTGATTTAATCCTTTTGCTCTGAGATAAATAGCTTTTTTCCGGACATAATCACTTTTGATTCCCACTTTTCCTTGTCTATGGCAGAAACCCCAACCTCGGAAGTTTTACCTTCTGCAGAGGCAAAAGAGGTTTCTACGCATGAACTCTTCAGGTTAACTTCTTTCCCAGTTCTGCTCCTGGGTTATTGGGGTGCTCTTCCTAATCTTGATTTTCAGGGAAATAAGAGGGCCTTGAGATGTCCCTGTCCCAAAGTCAGTCAAAGACTACGGGAAGCCAAAAAAAAAGAATGTGGATTTGGTTTTAAGTAAAAACCCACTTCTGCAAAGAGGCTATAAATGTGGAATGGTGGAAGCTTTGCAAACAAACTCAGAAAGTTTGTACTGCTTACAGGAACGGCATGAAAGAAAACACAGCGGGGATAATGTGTCACCGAGGGTCCAGTGCTGGTCAGCACCGGTATGCCGTGACCTGCCTAGAGAGAGCATTCCGCGGGGAACAGCCCTTCCAGGGGCACTGGCAGGCCTCCCTGGGCCACGGGTGCTTTCAGCAAGTGTAGCAATCTCTCAGCTACAAGTGATTCCAGCTCTTGGGATTCAGCTCTTTGTGAAATCACCCGAGGCAAACTCGGGGACAGAGAGACAGGAGCCTCGTATGGCAGTTCCACAGAGGCAGCCTTTATTGTCCAGCCACCCTGCGAAGGGGAGGCCAGGGACGAGAACTCCCTGGTGTCAGGGGTATAAGCAGGGGTTTATATGGGAAAAACAGGGGGTGGGGTAGAAACGCATTAGCCAACAGGGTACAGGCTATTATCATGAAGAAACAAGGCATGTTAGGAGGTCACCATGACCCAGAGGAAGGTTGCTTATCTCTGGCTCCTCCAGGGGAGTGCAAAAGGCTCTTGCCTTGAGGACTATGAATAGTGTGAAACTCTCCTGTCTCTTGTAAAACAGAAACTCACAAACTCACAAAGTTTCAGTCTGGCCTACCTTCAGAGCTGGCTGATCTCCTCTTATGCTCCATGATCAAGCATTTCTTTGCTTGTCCAGTCAACCTCTCCACCATTTTCTCTTTATTTCCTTGCATCCTTGTAGGCATCCTTTCCAAAGGGAAAAGCTGCTCTTGAATATCCTTGCAGTATTACTACAGGATCTTGAGCTTCCACAAAGCAAGTCTCTGCCTCTTTGTCCTATGCTCCACAACTCTGACAGTTAATGCTTTTGAGAAGGCTTTCTGTCCTCTTATTCTTGCTCCTCCTGGTTTTTAGGATCCACATTGCTCTATCAAAAAAAAAAATCTTTCCAAATTTCTTCTGAAGTAGTAATTTTTTTTTTCTCTTTTTTTGGCTATGCTCCATATTTTGAGCTTATGATTTAAGGGGAGTCTGCTAACCACAGCTGTTTTGTTTTATTTGGTTGGTTTTTCTCAAAATACTTTCATTTCACTTATTTGTTTTGTTGGCATTTTAATAGTCAGCAATTTGTTCTAATGCTGAATTTATTGTAAAATGTGCGGTGGAAACAATTGAACACTTTAAGATTACAAACATACATAATTTTCTACGTATTTTACATCAGGTAATCTCTGCAATTTTCCTTGGGAAAAAAAAAAGCAGCATTTTCTGCATCAAGGACACTAATTCAGAAATTTGGAGGAGAAAGACATTTATGAAGGACAGAAAACTCTGAAGTAGTCAACCCCTTTCCAAGGCAAATCAGCCTAGTGAAAGTCTAATGCTTACTTTATATCTCAAGATAATCCATTGATCACTGTGGATTTTTAATTCCATTCTGTATTAGCGATTGTATATAAATTTCACTCAAATATGGATGAAAAAAAGATCTGACATTGAAACGACTCTCCACTCTTAAATCTGTATGGGAAGCACAGAAGGATCAGGTTCCTTTAAAGATACTGTAAACTTGTATGAGGTTCAACAAGACCAAGCGCCAGATCCTTTATATGGGTCACAACAACCCCATGCAGTGTTACAGGCTGGGGACAGAGTGGCTGGAAGCTGCCTGCTGGAAAAGGACCTGGGGGTGCTGATCAACAGCATCTGGACATGAGCCAAAGTGTGCCCATGTGGCCAAGAAGGCCAAGGGCATCCTGGATCAGCAACAGTGTGGTCAGCAGGACCAGGGCAGTGATTGTCCCCCTGTACTCAGCATTGGTGATGTCACACCTCAAATTTGGAGTTCAGTTCTGGGCCCCCACTGAAAGAAAGACACTGAGGGGCTGGAGCCTGTCCAGAGAAGGGCAACAGAGCTGGGAAGGGGTCATGAGTGAAAGTCTGATGAGGAGCTGCTGAGGGAGCTGAGGTTGTTCAGCCTGGAGAAAAGGAGGCTCGGAGGGGACATTATTGCTCTCTACAACTCCCTGAAAAGAGGTTGTAGCCAAGTGGGTGTTGGCCTCTTCTTACAAATACCAAGCATTAAGACAAGAGTAAAAGGCCTCAAGTTACACTGGAGGAGGTTTAGATTGGACATTAGGAAAAATTTCTTCACTGAGAGGATTGTCAATCACTGGAACAGGCTGCCCAGGGAGGTGATGCATTCACCACCCCTGGAGGTATTTAAAAGACATAGATGTGGCTTCAGGACATGGTGCAACGCTGGACTTGGCAGTGCTGGGTTAACGGTTGGATTTGATGATCTTGAAGATCTTTTCCAACCTAAACAATTCTATGATTCATTGGTGTTCTTGAAGGACTAAGTTACTTTTTACTGGGCATTCCAGTCACAGGGATTCTTTTACATTTCTCTGGGATCAGTAACATTTTAAGATCTTTACTGTGGCTTTTAGCATGCTGGAGGCATATTAATAACTCATGGTATTTTCCTGCCCATTTGTAAGTTTTGAATTAAAGAGGCAGACTTTATTTCCTATCTGTACCAAGAATAGAAAGTTTGGATGGTTTTTTTTTGCCTTCACAAGCTCAACACCTTTTTGTTTTGTACAAAATATGAGGAACTAATTTCACAGAATTAACTTGAAAATCCTTTTCTGAATAATTCATTCTGGAACATTTGGCTGACTCATAGAGACTTTGCTGCTGCAAGAAACTTCCAAGCCAAAATTGCTCTGAACATATCTGCATTTCCTTTGATTATTTATATGATAGACAGATTCACACTGGTTTGTACAAATATGAAGTAGCTGTGCAAATCAAATTTACTCAGAATGGGCCTAATATTGTGTGAACTACAAGTTGTCTTCTACTGAAATCTTGATTTTTGCTGTCATTGAACTGAGGGAGGAAGGAATAATTTTGTTCTTATGACTAAGGCTGCTAGCTTGACTTCCCGTCATCCATATTAGGCCATTTGCAAACCTCTTTTTAACATTTATTTGATTTTAAATGTTTGTTTCTAATCTGATACAGCGCAAGTATTTTGCAATTCTTGTGCAGAAGGAAAATAAATTTATGGTTCAAGTTAATTAAGCAGAGAAAAGTAAGAGATGTTAAAAGTACTGTTTGATACAATTTCATAAGCAAATCAATTTACCATGTGAAGAGGTATCTCCCCAGATCCATGCTCTGAAGTTGTGTTATGCAGTCATTAAAGATGTCTACAGAGAAGCACCCATACCAGCTTACTACTGACATTTGAAATCTCACTCATTTCTTGATGTCATCTCTCAGTTGCAAACCAGTGCATTCTGCAACCAAACCGTGTTTGCTGCTCTCTGATTGATCACTCTGCCCCAAATCATACACAACATCTAGCTGTTCATGGCACTGCAGGAGTTACAGTTCCAGCCAATTAAAGCCCTGTCATGTGAAGTATGTGAAGTATGAAGGTGACACTTAATATATATTAACATTGGTTTTTTTACTTCCCTCATGAATTAACTGGTATTGGCTGCAGTATCATCTTCTAAGTATCACTTGTTTGTTACAGACACCATGGGCTAGAACGTGGTGCACATAGAGACATGGCTTGTAAACTGGTTAAAGGGTGCACTAGTAAAAAAGCTTTTGGGTCCAGGCAGCTGGGCAGCTGATGGACAGACTCAAGTGCCCTGTGCAGTATGGGCTGGGCTGCATAAATATGTTGGGAACACGAGGGATGCCCAGTAGGAACTTCTGATTTTCTCCCACCTTAAGCAATCCACAGGCCTGGCAGCATGCAGGATCTTACACCAAACCTGGCTGGGCCCCACATAATCCTCCCTCCTGACCTCCAAGGGCATTGTTAAGCAGAGTGCCCACTCTGCCTGCTTGCCCCCCTGTGCAAGGGCAGAGACTGAGCCTGGATATCTCTGCTTTTCACAACAATCCCCATTACCAAGTGTGTGTAATTGGCAGCTATGTTAGGTCTTGACTTTTTGTAGCAGTCAGGTCTAGCCTCTGCAGATGCCTTTCCTGGAGTAAGCTCTGCCTGTCACCCAGAGTGAGCAAAAGGGAATCTCATGAACAGGCCAGATGACAGGACTAAACTGAGTGCCAGTGGCTGAGGGGGAGTGGATTAAATTGACTATGAGAATGATAATGGAGGTTGGAGAATAAAGACTTTAATTAGAGTTATGACAGTTTCCTTTTTTGCAATTACAAAGTGCAGCAGCTCAATACTGAGTCAAACTAAGCAAGACACTCCCACCTTGAAAAAGTGAAGCCTTGAAAAGGCCAAACTCTGCCACAGGGATGCTGGGCAAGGTAGGGAGTGGGAGAAGTCTTTAGCAATTAGCCAGGAGGTTGAACAACATGCTGGAGGCAGTAGCAGCTGCCCCTTCCGACTTATTGGGTCAAAAAAATTCAAATCCACTCCATAACCAACATATCCTGCCCTTCTGAGTGGCTGTGTATTCTTCTGAAATACTAGCTATAACGCAAAAATTAAATTCTCAGCCTGGAAAATAGACACCAGCAAATGTTTTTTTTTGTGAGAAGTTGCATAAATATGTCTATAAAGAGAAATAGGTCAGAGGAGATGCAGCCCATAAAACTTCAGAAGCCGTATTACAGAAGCCATTGTGCAAAGAAACACTACCTAGACTTCAGAAAATGATCATAAAATTGCAAAAATCCTCATTAAACTGAAATATTGTCCCAGTAAAGAGCTTTTTATATCAGACATGCTTTTAAGAGTGCTGATAAACACTGAAAGGAACAAGCTGCAGGAAGAAGGGTTTGAAGTAAATGCGATTCAAGTGCTACCTATTACTGTTACAAAATTTGACAAGTTTGAGCAAGAAATGTAAAATGACCCAACTTCACAGCAGCTTGAAAGAATTATCTTAGACTGAGGCTAACAAGAAAAGCCTGAACACCATCAGTAAT
Organism: Eulacestoma nigropectus; assembly: GCA_013397775.1. Taxonomy (NCBI): domain Eukaryota; kingdom Metazoa; phylum Chordata; class Aves; order Passeriformes; genus Eulacestoma; species Eulacestoma nigropectus. The sequence goes on from VZTE01002393.1 coordinate 291,318, forward strand.
ACAAAAGGCATTGGGATTATGGAGATGAAATAACTTCATGCCATAGGATTTTTTACTAGAAAAAAGATTGTCACAATAGAGTATCATAAAAGGTCAGCAATGTGGCACAAAATCCACATGGGATGTTGAATAGAGCAGAGCTCACATTGTCTGCTGCTGGTCACAGAAAAGAGTCTGAACAGAAGTCAGTCCAGGCACAAGCAATAATGCTGGAGACAAGGTACCAAAGGGTGAAATCCACAGTGCACTCAGGGAAAACGTGTCAGAGACCCAGCAGCTCCATGTTTAATTCCTGATTGCCCTGAGGCCATGATGGCACAGTCTAAACTAAAAAGACTTTGCATCTTGAATACTTAAATCTGTGGTAAGGGAATCTACATGTTTATTTTTCTGAGCTTTACATGTTTTTTTTTCTGAGCTAATCAATTTCAGAAGTGAGCAGGAAAAGGAAAAAATCTTTACCTTAAGCTCCTGAGCTAAATTAATTAAAGGAAGCAGACCTGAAATCATGGCAGAAGAGCCCTATGCCAGGCAGAGGGAATAAAGAATGTGAATGACAAACACTCACATGCTAGAAGTGGAAGAGTTTTGAATAATAAACCTTTTTGTAAAAACACTGTTGCATTGACATTAAGGCTATTGTTTACCAGTTTCTTTTTCTTTTCCTTTTTCTTTTTCTGATTTTTCCTCGTGGAAATATTTGCTCTGGTGTAAGGAAACTTCTGTATCATTGTACCTATGCCTATTCTAGAAAAAAACAAACTATTTCTTTTATGCTGGTACACACACACTGTTTGTTACTAACCAAGTTCCTGATCACCACTGCAGATATTCATATTCCTTTTAATTCATTTTGAGGACTCAAAATCCTATTTTCATCCTCCTTTTTAGTTATATTAAGTATTTTAGGTTGAGCAAACTCAAAGAGAATCCCTAATCAACTCCTGTGTGAGGCACCACAGCATTTGTGAATTCTGTTTTGCAGCAAGAGTAGAAGTACAAGAATCCCTAATCAGGTTAATAAGGTGCTAGACACAGAGAAAATATTTCTAAAATCAACAACAAAGTCTCTCTCCCAAGGATAATGCTGTAAATGTCAGAAATTTCAAGCAAGCCGTCACAATGATGGATAACGCTGCTCAAGTAACTGGAAGTGCTTTCGGTGCAATCTGAATAACCATTTTCCAGTGTTGATATGTACTGGATTGGTACAAGTTAAGCAGCTGTGTAGAGAGATCTGACAAGGATCTAGAGTGCAGAGCAGCCTGACTATGCAATACTCATTATACTTGATTTTAAGATTTCAGTATGTGATATATTTTGCCTACTGTATCAATATTGTAGCTCAAAATGCCTCCTCTGCTTCCCCCCACACCTAGAAAGAGGGGATATACAAAAAATAAAGTTTCAAATAAATAATTAGCAGTTCTATTGTCATTACCACAAATATGCATGTTTATTAGGAAACTACAGGAGTTTGTTGAAAATAACTTTTGGAATGTCACTGCAACTGGTCTTGTGGTGCAAAGTACAATCCAAGTGCAACTTAGATTTGGAGAAAGCTGTCATGAAGTCATTCAGTGTCACTTAAGGTCATTCAGGTCATTCAGTGTCACTTTATATATTTATTTTATAGTAATATTTGACAGTACTCAGACCATTAGATTATTTTGACAGGTGTATAGGAAAAAATCTCACTTAATTTAAAATTAATTTCATTAGTCACCTTTTCCCTTTTAATTTTGAAAATATATGGTATCTGAACTATTTTAAAGTGCTACCGAACTTTGTTACATTTTTTCTGAGTACTACCATCACCCTAACTACTGGCCTTGCAGGATCCCATTGAGCACATTGGCACCATTGCAACTTTAGTGGATTTCATCACAAAATAAGTTCAAATTTTGTGTTACTGCTATGAAAAATACTTGAAACAAACATAGAAACATGATGAATGGATAGATTCAGAAATCTCAATAAACTTACAAGTCAGATTACTTTATTAATTCATATTCACCAGATCTGACTCATATTATTCACTTAAATGAAATAAACTTCCCTGCATTCTTGGCTTTGTTATCCCGTTTATTCACATCCTGCCATTTGGCATTCCTTTTTGATAGGATAAACCTTTTGAGATTTACTACATTTTCCATATTGATGTCCATGTCTCTTCCTCATGTAATTATACCTCGTGTATAACCCAGCAGCCAGTCCCAATGTCTCAGGTGTCAAGTGGTCACCTTCAGTGCCCCTTACCTCATATTTGAGAACAGCAGCATGCCATTTGTCATGACATTCTGCCCCCTTTCCCAAGGTCCTTCTAAAAGTCTTCAAATCTGTTTCTAGTCCCAACTAATTAAAAGTACTTTGTGTTCTCTGCAAATATCATCACCTCAGGGTTCTGGTGCTTGGAGAAGAATCAGCTTATACTCCTATGTTTTTTCTAAGCATCCACTCCTGGCCATTATTGAAACATCAGGCTAAAAAAGAACTTCTGTCCAACAAGTGCAGTTATTCTTACAGTCACCCATCATCACCATTATCCTCGGTTATCAATTGTTTCACCATGTAAAGTAGAGACCTGAGGGTATGTGCACACAAAAGGCTGCTTGGTAATGTAAATGGGGAATTCAGCAGAAGCTGCTTGTGTGAGCAAGTGCATAGAAAACACAGGACCACCTCACCAGAACTCATTATGAGCTTAGGCCATGCTCAGGAAATCATATTTTCTGAATTCGAACTCCAAAGCAAAACTGAGAATATGCAAAGGAGTATTTGAAAATAGGTAGAATACATCCACCATGAAAAATGTCTGTCTCACACAGTTCCATTTTAGGCAATATTTTGGTTACAATATCACCAAACAGACTGACTAATGGAGAAATATATTCTTTGTGGAGTTGTCCAGGTTGTATCTGTATACAAGGGGCAAGAAATATTTTGATGATTTGATTTTGAGTGGAGAAAGTACATCTGAAATATATGCCATCCATGCAATCTTGTCAGTGCTATCTACAGATGATCTTCAGAAAATCGAGGGGATTGCTATGTTCTACTGGTTAAAAACAGGTATTTTGAGCTTTTTTAATTAAACCATTCCTCACTTGTAAGTAACCAGTGTTAGTTATGTGTGAAACCTTTACCCTTCATTGATCTATCATATTAGTGACCATTAAAATTATTAACATTCCACAAAGAGCTCTCATCCAGTCATTATTAGATTTATCTGTAAAACCATTTGCAATTCTTTGCTTAAAAGTGTAATTGTTCTTTTGAGGTTCCAGACCTGAATTATCCACAGTTTTTACCACAAGTTGATGGAAATACAATATTCCACACACTTGCCTTCCAGGAAGAGCTGAAAACACTTCATGATAACAATAATCTCAGCTCGCATTAATCATGATGAAAATCAGAAAGAGCACTGTGGTAATGGAAAATGAAGAAACACCCTGGATAATTTCCTGCTTAGAGGGTTCTGTCTCTAAACTAAGAGTGTGCTTTTTGACGCTTTATTAAACACTTGTCTTAGAGTCTTGAAAAATGGATAAGCAGATTGTTCTGGTGTTAGGCATAAAATAGTAATTAATACTTTTACTAAAGCTGATGCATTTATTTTTTAAAACACTGTTTGCGTTATACATTGTTTTATTGCAGTTGTGATAAATGACAAAAAGTTATATCAATGGCAGCCTTACCTTGCAAACCAAATCTGTTATCTGCAACTGTCACATGTTAATAAATCATACCCTTTATTTTTTTTAAAGCTGAACTACATATTTATAGCAGCCATTATTCACCTAAATTAACAATTCTTTCTGACCTCCTGTGAAGTATATGTTTGTGTTTTCACAGTCTTTTTTGTCAGATAGGTGCTCACTTCTATGTACAACGTCATATTTGTGTAGAAGCTCTCCATAGCAGCTAATGATCTCTTGAGGGTAAGAAAGCAATGAAGCTCAACTTTGATTTACAAAAATGGATCAGTCATTTCCCCTTTTTTGATAGTGACTTTGATAAAGTTTATAGCTCAGCTGTGTTGGTATTTGCTTCTTTTACAATTTTCATAGAAAATTTAACCTTATCCTCCAGAGAAATACTGCTGTCTGGAAGTCCTATGTGTACCTATGGTACACCAGCCTCCATACTGGATTTCTTCTTACCCTCTGTCTGGGACAAATTTTGAAAGTTCAGTGACCTGTCATTGAAAAGTGGCACCTATCAACTGAGCTGTGGCTGGGAGGTCTTTTTGTGGCAGCACTAGAGCTATTCCTTCTCTTCTAATGGGCACCACTTAATTTTCCTTTCATGCTACTCCATTTGGATGGTTGCCGTCACCTGGTCAGGTACTCGTCATCTTGTTCCTCTGAATTCTGAATCTGTCAAAACATAATTCCCATCAGTGTGGAGGAGGAAAGACACACAAATGTTTGCCCAGGAAGGTCCATTTCTGATAGCTGCTAGGACAACCCCAAGTGATGTGCTATTTTCATTTAAAACTTGTCATTTTTAAAGATCTTTGGTGCTGCATCTCAGGATGAATTTTAGTACTTTTTTCATAAGGAAACACAGAGTAGGCATAAAAATTTTTAATATAGTGTGGCAGAGTAACTGAAGTTCCTAAATTTCACTGCTGTCCACCACTGCTGACTGGTACTCCCTTACGTATGATCATCTTTGTTTTAATCCGTTCAGGTGCGTCTCTGTGAAACAGCCATATGTCACACTTTCACGCTATTTCCATGATCCTGTTTTTCACCTTCCTCTTTCAGTCTGAATATAGATCTATCCATTTTCTCTATTTCTCCATCATCAGTTTATCCCCATAATTTCTGGGAAGCAGAACTGATTGTCCTAAAAGACCAACCCAACTACTGAAAATGGAAATCATAAGCCTCTCACCTTCTTCTCTGTGGTTTTCTTGCTAACCAGTGAGCTTGTATTCATTTTGGATTCCATTTTGAGACAGAACCATCTTTTTGTTTCAAGTTAAGAAAAGAATTGTCACACTTCCCAGAAGCACTGTGAGCAAAAGAACTTGCTTGTGCTGAAGGGTTGCCTCCAACTTTCATCCATACTCTCCCTGTCAGGTGTGTATTCCTGGTGTCTAGTAGTGGTGGGAAAACTCACCAGGAGTTCACATGCTCTATCTCTGGCAATAGCAGGAACTCAATACATTTGATAATTCTACCTTTCTGCCCATTAAGTTGAAATTAGTCAACACATTCTAAAGTTGTATGTCCGGCTCACAGACACAAAAGAGCACAGGCAACACAGTAGGATAAGTCTACTTTCCTCAGAAAAACAGGATAAAAATCCTCTTAGTTATCCGTTCCTCTTTCCATTGTACAAATTCAATTTCTTTCTCTTATTCCCCCTTACTGTAAAACAGACCAGATAACTTCTTGCTTTAGATCTTTGAACTTTCAGTTGTACATGCACCAGAAAAGCACAGTGAAATACTCACTACTTTTAGTGACAGACTTGCTCAGACGTTATAGAAAAAAGGCTAGATTAAGCTAGACAGGCAGTTCTTTTGTGGTTTTTTGGGCTGATTATAAGATAAACAGTGTTTTCAAATTGTTATCCATACCCTTTCTCTCTAAACCCTAAACTCTCAAAACTGTACATAGCTATGACACTTCATGTGCCTTCTCAGAATTTAAAACCCATTTTTTTCTTTATGCAATTTTTGATCCTAGCACATTATTGTTTACGAACATTCTTCATTGTGCCTCTGGTTTCCAGAATATCACTCAATCAAAATTCCCTGGAATATTTTTTCTCTATCACAATTAATGAATAATAGTATTTTCCCCTTTTGAAACACCAACACTTGAAAACAATGAAAACTATTTTCCAGTACATGAAAACAGCTCCACAAACCCACCATTTTGTATTTCATTAAAATTATAGCCAGACAAGTAGTATTTTTTATATTTTTTTGCATGATTTTGAGTAGCGGTTAAACTGCATTTTTTATCATTTTCTTCCAGGTCAGGTTCCAATTACTTTTCAAATGGTAGAGGGCATCTTGGCTTCCCGGGACACAGAGGAGCAGGGTAAGTGAGTGGCTGTGTAACCCTGCTGTTCTCCTACGGAGACCACAGTGTAGTGAATAGGAAAGACAGTGGGATTTTTCAGTGTGAAAAGTGTTCTTTCATCACTGCTGATGAAAGTGTTCTGCCAGACTACAGCAGCAGCACACACAAGGCTGAGTCTGTTGAGGGGGTGAACTTGGCTTTGTTGTCTCCTCCAGACGTGAAAAATATCATTGGAAGGAATGGAGTCTCCCAGGATCCTGGCAGCAAAACCAAGGTGTGGGTGCTGGCCTCTGGGTCACTTTTATCAGGGTTTTCAAACCTTCCTGTATTTTCCACAAAGTCCCCTAAATATTGACATTGTTCTTGCAAGTCTTGTTGGCTTTGGCAATGTTTGGCTGTTACGCCCATCGAAGCATTCCAGAGAGGAACACTAAAACAAGCAAAATATATGTCATTTCCTGGTGTTAAACCAGAGCTTTTTGTATCTCTTTAGCTTTAAGATTGTGATAACCTTTGATCAATTCTCTTCTTTTTTTCCTTTTGCAAGTACAGCATTCAGCTATTTCATTGTCAGAAAGTTTATGATAAGATGGGAAAAGGCAGTGTTAATTAAGTGCTTATAACAAAAATAAAACTACTGAAATCGTTAACAACAGAAATACTTTGTGATTTGAGGCACTTCTGCAAAATTACTATTCACTTCTCTTTACTACAGACCAAGTAAGAAAATGTCAGACTTCTCATTTCGAATATCTGATGCAGTTATGTGCATTTTCTTCCTCTTGAAGGTTCATCCTTGTGTGAATATTTGTACAGTTAGGATTTAAGATATGCCATATTTGTCAAAATCCAATAGTACTTTCCCATAAATATATGAAATCAAACATTTCCTGAGCTGGATCTATAGTATGTGTGTACCATCATGCTATTTATATCACTGTGCTCCTGATGATGAATACGTAAGCATATTTTTTGTTTCAGATAAGAATCAATTTGATAAATATTTATCTGATTTTCCTTCATGCTTAGACTGAAAATCACTCCAGTAGAAAAAAGCAAGGCAAATTTAAATTTTGTGCATATGATGCCACTCTTTGATTATTCAGCCCCTCCCCTGTTCAGGGCAAGGACTGGAGGTGAAATTATGACAACACTTTGGAGCTCTGGTCTTTGACTGATATTACTATAGAAAAAATAGAGACATATATATCAATTCTGCCAAATATAGGCGTGTAGCTGGCGACCTCATCTATTGGCCACAACAGCAGCAATGTCTGGCCATAGACTACAAAGATGGTAAGAACAAAATGAAGAAAGAACATGAGAAATCAAGTGGAAAATCCCAAAGATCATAGAGCGGGGGAATGGTGAGAGAACCAATAAATGTTTCAAGCACACCAGGAGCAAGAGGTCAGTAAGAGATATATAAATGTTCTTTGAGAAGGAACAAGTAATTTATTGACACAAAAAATATTTTCTAGGCAGTGCACTATCTCCAAAAATTGGTCCTTTTTTCTATGAAGTAGGATGCGAAGAAGTCAGAAACAGTCAAATATATTCTTTCAAGGATGAAAAGGGAGGAAAGTAAAAATTCAAGCTCTGCAAAATAAAAGTTTAAATATACATCTATTCCAAGAAAATCCAGTGTGCAATACAATATTAAGTATTGTAGGAAATTAGTCAACCTCAGTTGGATGCGAAAGTATTTTTTCAGTATGTAAACCATGCATTTGAAGAACAAAAGCATGAAAAGAAAAAGTAGCACGTTTCAGTTTCATCAGCCAGTGTATTCAGTGTTCTGAATGTGGGCAAACTCCTTGCTGGCATGCTATGAGTTAGGCCAAGGAAGATTCTATAGACTCCATTCTACATAGTCAACAGCCTGCTTTTTATGAAATCTGATGTTACTGTTCAAATGAAGGACGCTGAGTGATTGACAGATGCTGAATGCTTTTCTTCCACTTTTAATAGAAAAAATGGAAAAGCTGGCAGCCCATGGCTTGAACAGGAGCACTCTTTGCTGGGTCAAGAACCGGCTGGACGGCCGGGCCCAGAGAGTGATGGTGAACAGTGCTGCATCCAGCTGGCGACCAGTCACTAGTGGTGTTCCTCAGGGGTCTGTGCTGGGGCCAGTTCGGTTCAATATTTTTATGGATGACATGGATGAGGGTATTGAGTCTTTTGTTAGTAAATTTGCAGATGACACTAAGCTGGGAGCATGTGTTGATCTGTTGGAAGGTGGGAAGGCTCTGCAGAGAGACCTGGAACGGTTGGATGGATGGGCAGAGTCCAATAAGATGAATTTCAATAAGTCCAAGTGCCAAGTCCTGCATTTTGGTCACAGTAACCCCCTGCAACACTGTAAGCTGGGGACAGAGTGGATGGAGAGTGCCCAGGCAGAAAGGGACCTGGGGGTGCTGGTCGACAGCCAACTGAACATGATCCAGCAGTGTGCCCTGGTGGCCAAGAAGGCCAACGGCATCCTGGCCTGTATCAGGAATAGTGTGGCCAGCAGGACCAGGGAAGTCATTCTTCCCCTGTACTCGGCACTGGTGAGGCCGCACCTCGAGTGCTGAGTCCAGTTCTGGGCCCCTCAGTTCAGGAAGGACGTTGAGACGCTTGAGCGTGTCCAGAGGAGGGCGATAAGGCTGGTGAGGGGCTTGGAATGCAAGCCCTATGAGGAACGACTGAGGGAGCTGGGGTTGTTTAGCCTGGAGAAAAGGAGATTCAGAGGTGACCTTATTGCTCTCTACAAATTCCTGAAACGTGGTTGTAGTCAGGTGGGGCTTGGTCTCTTTCTCCAGGCAGCAATTGTCAGAATGAGAGGACACAGTCTTAAGCTGTGCCAAGGAAAATATAGGTTGGATATCAGGAAAAAGTTTTTTACAGAAAGAGTGATAAAGTACTGGATTGGTCTGTATGGGGAGGTGGTGGAGTCACCATCCCTGGATGTATTCAAAAAGAGATTGGACATGGCACTCAGTGCCATGGTTTAGTTGAGGTGTTAGGGCATGGGTTGGACTTGATGATCTTGAAGGTCTCTTCCAACTTAGTGATTCTGTGATTCTGTGATTCTGTGATTCTGTAAGTCTGTAATGTCATCTTAAAGCCATCAGATCTGCTTGTATGTGCATGTTTTGTTCTTACATGGGTGTGTGTATCTTGGCATTACCATAAGGAACTGGAAAAGTTCTGTTTGGAAAGAGGAGATGTTCAAAAATAACCTGATAGTCTAAACCATCAGTGACTATGCGGGATCCCTCTTCTGCCTGATTTAGACCACAGGTTTGGATATGGGCTTCCTAACTCCCACATAAGTGTCCTGGGCTGTTAGCTCTGCTGTTGTAGACTTTTTGCATTCCCTGCTGATGGAGGTTGTATTCAACATTTATTACATCTGAATAAAAAAAATCTCCAAACTTCACACTTTCAGCGCACATCGATAATGTGCCAAAGGGTCCGGGTTCATTCCAGTGTGTTTTAGTGTGTGCGCACAGTGGCTTGTCTTCAATATACTCGGAGCCATAAAAAAACATACAATGCGTCACTATTTCTAGCAGAGATGGGAAAGACTGGAGCATCCCAGGGAAGCAGTTCATACCTGCATCTCAGCTCCCAGAGCCATGTTGTCACACAAGATCAATCTGAATATCTCTTGCTTTGCATGGAACCCCTGCTGGAGACCTGAAAGATCTTCTCTAGTAGCAGTTTATCAGGGAAGCAGCACTTTCCAACCTCTGAACTCAACAGGAACCATAGTCCCAAGCAATTTTTTATACATAGTCATATGTAACCAAGGATTTATTTGCAGTGTGTGCCTACACCCTACAGTTTTTGGCATTTCTGGGACATTTTCACAGAAAGGTAGGCATCTGATGTTACATCTGCTTCCTCTGCACCTGTCTGTGCAGCCTTTGATACCTACAACTGTCTGAAAATGAAGGATTTCTCTCCTCTCCTGACAATGCAGCAAATCCTGGTGCAGCAATTACTCCTCTATGGGTCAGAGGTGCTCAGTCATGCTCAGTGAGAAGTTACCCTTGGTACTCAGTGAAAAGTTACTCTTGGTACTCAGTGCAAGGAACTTGGCACACAGAGAAGAAAGAGGGTACGGAAAGCACTCTCAGGGAAAGGCAGCCTTGTCATATCAAGGCAAGGTGGGTGCTAAAAATATGGAGGGGGCAGCAAACACGTACACAGATGGGAAAATGCAGATACCTCTAGACTAAGGAAAGGTATATGTTACAAATGTTACGCATCAAATCCTCACCTAGCATAGTGTGCACTGATAATGAAAAGGAAATATACAGTTAATTGTGAATCACAGCAGTGACATGCCACTTTTGCTCCAACTATTAAAGATGGATGAGTTAATTACAACCTAGTTACCTAGCAGAAAGATTCACAATATAACCCAATCTTATGGAAAACAAAGTTAGCATGGTTTCACCGCCTGTTCTTAATGCAAGAGAATCAGAGAATTGTAAACTAGACCATGTGATCAATAATTGCCCAAGTGGAATAAAAATACAGCCAGAAAACATGACTATCTCCTTCGAAAGTTTCCGTGAAAACATCTCACACAGATTTGCAAAGAAAAAAATATTCAGAGGTTTTTGAGTGGGAGACAATTTTCCAAAAATACTGCAATTTTACAGTAATTTTGCTCATGGAATAACAGAAGTTCGGCAAAAAATATGTTTTTCACAAATTTCACTCCTTATTTCATCTCTATCAATTGCACGAATATAGTCTTTCAAGAACAAAACAGGCACACAGCACCGTTACCTGATGGCCAAATGCTCTCACAGAGATCCCCACAACCCAGGGGTCATCGAGCGGCTGAAGGCAGGCACAGACTCAGCATCCCTGAGGCTGCTTTGAGGCCAGGCCTGATGCTGATGCTGAAGCCTACGTTACACTGCCGCTGTTCCTGGTTCTGGTCCCTCAGACACTACGTACCAAATAGCTGGGTAATACGCTAATTTTTTCACCTCTATAATTGCTGTGAAGAGGGAGCTTAAGGTTAGTGCAGAGTTGATTGGACCAGACACCCCACACCGTCCTTGGAGAGGAATGAGTTTGTTAGCTCAACTCCTGTGCTGGGATAAATGGTTGAATCTCCACTATTGTCAGGGAGATTCAGCCATTCACACCAGCTTAACAGCCGGCTTGCTGAGAGCACTTCGGTGTGTTCCCAGCCACAGCTCTAACAAGCACCTTTGTAAGAGCAGCTGCACAGAGATCCAGAAAAGAGACTTTCATGGCCTGGGCAGAGGACTTTGAGCTGAGTTCATCCCAGTGGGAAGTTTTCCTTTGCATATCCTCTGGTACACATGAAAGAGCATAGCTACCTGTTGCTTTGTAGGCTGAGCATGAATAGAAGTTTATACTGCAAAAAGAAGGTGTGAGCATCATTGCCTTTGAAGTTGAAGCCAGAAATCTAGACTGTAGGAGCAGAAGTATCAGGAACATCATTAGTAACTTTCCTGTTTCTTCAGCACACAGTTGAAAGGCTGCTGTCATGACAATTTTAAAACATCTCCTTTGAAATGATTTTAAATACTTTTTTTGCACTTAACTTTATCATTTTTCATCTGCCCTTTTTTTTTTTTTCCAGCTCAAACTGTGTAGCATTTCCTTTATTTAAGTTCCTCATATTCATTTCCTAATATTTAATTTTGTAACACTGATCTGGGTTTGGTTTAACAAAGTAAAGCCCAAGTGTGTCAAAACACTGAGAGTGACATGACTGGATAGATAGACAGACAGGCACTGATATTTTCTATCCTTATAGCTTAGCCAATCGAAACCTGGTTAACTTGTCTTATTTATTTCATACTGCTTGTACCTCCTGCTCAAAGAAGTAACTTTTTTTTCCTATTTGCTTTGAAGGTGATATCATAGAGCAGACTGAACATCAGAAATAGAACTGTACTCTAGTAGGTGCCAGCCGAGTAAAATCTTACCATTTTGCACAAAACAAAGTAAAAATGTTGCTAATTTTAAAATAGAGTGGAACTGATCAAGATGTAGGATTCTGAGTGCAGATAAACTTTCTGGACTCAGGCTTATTTATGTGTTAATAGAAAATGTAGGCAGCCAAGAAGTAATCTGACTCTGTTCATTACAAGAAAAATTTCTGTTTTCAGGTATTCTCATGATAGGAAAAGACAGATACATGCTTTTGAAACCGCCACATTGTCTTCTCAAGTATAGGGGAGGATGTGTGGGGACCAGGAGATATTTCTTGTAACCAGTGGTGCTTTTATTTAAATATGTTATACATTCCAAATGGCTTCAATTATCTGTATGTCAGCAGTAATAAAGAATTTCTTTAGCACTTAATACAAGTAGTTCTTTGTATTTTTTAATCAGAACTGATTTCTGGAGACTACTTCATGGAAACGTAAATGTACAAAATAATGCATTTCTCTGTGAATTGCTTCAGTCCATGGGGAGGTAGGAACAGAAACTTGCGGGAAAGCCCTACTCTTCCGTCCCTGCCTCTCCATGGCTCTGGCTGTTTTCCTGGCTTCTCTGCAGTCTGAGAGCAGTGGGTGATGCTGAAGGAGACAGGAGAGAGGTCAAAACTTGTTCCATCTTGCTAATGCTGTGGCAGAGCCCATTACAGCTGAGGAAAAATCTGGGGTGACCTCCTGCTGCTCTCAGTTGCACCAGCACAGAGGAAGGACTGGTCTCAGCCTCTCTCATACACACACATAAAGCTTCATGGAATGGAGATGGGGAACACCTTGCCCTCATTACAAATCCCCTTTCCTGCCTATTTTACAATGGCTAGCCAAACCCTTCTTCTTCTAAGAAAGAAGTTCACCTTCCTGCAGGATAAGCTTCCATCACAAGAGAATATCTGATTATTCTTACACACCTCCAGCCTAGGGCTAAAAAAAAGTAAATAAAGAAGTAATGAGTGAAAGACTAGCAAGTACTAGGTCATGCAGCAAAGACGTCTGTTGACTGCAGAAATGAGGGCTGAATGGCAGACCTTTGCCACCTCAGCAGAGCTCTGCCAGGAAAATAAACTAAATAATTTGTGTTTCATAACAATAATAGTAATAAAAGTCATGGCAAGGAATTCTGCTTCCAGCTGTACAGAGCCAGACCTAAGCTCCCTGAAGCCATGGCAATACGTCCACCAATACAGCTGGCTTTGAGTCTGCACTAGAAGAAGCAGGAGAGAAAAAAGAGCAGAGATTGCCTCTGATGATCAGCAAAGGGCATGTATGGCACGGGCAGGAGTGTAGTACTTCTACGTAGGGGAACCTCTCCCGTGTGTATCTGGACAGGAAAGCCACCATGGAAAAATTAGGCACATTCACATTAAGGGTCTGTCACCAACTGACTCCTGTATCCCAGCTTCAGCTTAAGAGGCTGCTTCCCCACTGCCCCATGCAGGAGTCCCACTCTTCCTGGGCTCAGAATGGACTGTGAATGCAGGAGTCTGATGCGGTTTTTAACGAGAAGTATAAAAGGTTTTTTTTTTTAATTTTACTACAGCATTTTGTTTTTCTAAATTCAGAGTCCTGTAGGTTTCATGTTAGAAGAGATGAGGGAAAAATCTAAATGAGTAATGCAGCTTTTAATACAAGCATCTGGTCCTGCAGACATGCTGAGTGGGAGGAGGAGGATTTTTCCATTTTAAATAAAGCAATGATTATAAAAACATGACAGGAGTGTGTCTTCATATGGGAAAGCCTGTCACCTTTATTATTTCTGCTGGCAGCAGTGACTAGATGTACTTTCTGAAACATAAGCCTTTCACTCACAGGCACAGTATTGAAGTATTTCTCTCATGAAATGCAAGTAGAAAACCAGAGGTAGATGCAGATTGTATTGGGAGAGGCTGTTAAAATAATCACTCATTTCCACCTTTATTGCTTGTCACAGCAACACACCTTGGGCCAGGCCCTTCCTTTAACAGAGGGAGGCTATGATCCTTCAGAGCAAAGAAGATTGCTTCTCTTTATGGATAAGTACTTAACTAAAACCTTCAGTAGGCTGTTTTGTGCCTTTGAAAGTGATCCTTTTATTTAATGTTTTCCACATCCGGTGTTCCTTGGTGATATTTCATTATTGAAGGTGTGTGAGAAAACCTCTTCATGTTTTTTACTCAGTTTCCCTTTCAATAAGAATGGCTAAAAGTCCTCACTCTGGTCTACTGGAAAGAAGACGACTTTTCAAGTGAGGATTAAACAACAAAAAACCCAAACAAAAAACTAAACATCCAAAACCATTAAAAAGAGCATCAAGTTGTCCCAGAAATGATTGCTGAGAAATTGCAGGGATGGTGAAGGAGGCAGAGAAATTTTAATATTCCCAAAAGGCCAACAGCTGGAGAATGAGGAGAGGCATGGTTCCATCCATGCCGTAGTCCCATGAGATATCCAGTGTGCAGAGAGCACAGTAATGCTGCTGTCAAATCTGGAAGTTGGTTGGCTCAATTTGACCTATAAATTTGTGATAACTTCACCGAGTAGCAAGAATTAGCTTCTGGTGGTTCAGATCATCGAGTATCAGTGTGAAAGGGGGTCAGACCAGTCCTCTGCAGCTCTCTTCTTTTTGCCTATAGAGGTTTTGGGAGCCTCAAAAGAGGCATTGCTATGACAGGTCTGTGACAGCTCACCCTGCAAAGCAGGTGCTGAGCCCCAGGACAGCCTGTGCTGTGCCAGGGAACAGGAGGCTGCCAAGCTGCTCAGGGATGTAGGATGCCACACATCTATGTAGCACCCAGCACACCAGCCTACTGGCATGGGAAAAGCATGGCCTCTGCTTCTCTGCAATGCAGAACACAGAAGAGGGTTTCAAAGCAGCCCCTGGGAAGTGGTTTGCCCTTCTCACTGATGACAGACCTAACTACAGAACTGCAGAAACAGTCTGTAAGTATGGATGGTCTCAGGTAGAGAAGATAAGTGGCCTGATTCTGCCACTTCTGGGTAAGCATTCTGACCCAGTGGGATACACAAAAGGGAAGAGGTGGAGACTTCAAACTTTTCTGTTACGTTTGGGGGAAAAGTAGCAGCCATAACCATAGTTTGCACAGAAACTGGTTGAACGATGAATGTGAAAACAGGAGGAGACTCACGTGTTTGATACCTCCCAGGAGGTACAGGCTTGAGGAGGGAAGGTGAAGATCAGCAGAGGTTCTGGGTCAATGTTTTGGGGCAGCTGCCTTAATTCCACCCACAATTCTTGAGTGCCCATCTCTTTTATGATGTTTGCCCCTACCTGGCTCTGGTTGCATTCTCACACCTGTGGAGCAGAGGAAAGAGAAGGCCAAGGGCGAGTCTGATTGTTGGTGTTTACAGGGACAGGGATAGGACTTACTGAGCCATAATAAAAAAAAAAAAAAGAAAAGAAAGAAAGATATTTAAATGTAAAGATTCTAAGAAATCAGTGAAATGAGTAATCAGTTCTAAGGCCAACCCACTCTCCAGACAAACGCCAACTCTCAAGCGTGGACTTGGACAGCAAGGCAGACAGAGTCTGTGCACTTCCAATGCACAAAACTAACTCCCAACCTTCAGAGAAGGGTCTAGCAGCCAGTTACAACAGTGACTGAGCTTTGTGGTGCTCTGAACCCCACTAGGGAATGAGGACTGGTTTGTGCTGGTTACTACCCAGCAGGTTTGATGGGAGACATGGCACGTGTCAGAATTGTGAGGATGTAGGCAACAGGTGAGCAGAAAAACCTCCCTTGGTGTGGTAGGAAGAAGGATTTAAGAGAAAGTTTAAAATCAAAATTTAAATCAAAACAGATGCTGGAGGTCCTAAAGGGAAATCAATAGGTTTTTCTTGGGGAAATTTGTTTTGAGGAGAATTTAAAATGAATTAATTATGATCTTGCACACATCTTAGGGAGAAATCCCTAAGCAAAACCACTTGGGTGCAGGCTAAGCTGCAAACGACATTTGTTCATTCAGACCCATGTTTTAAGAAACAAAAGGGAATTTTGGGTGCCATTCTTTGTCCTACTCACTTTTTCTGCTGATATCAGGCATACAATTAACATTCACTCTCCAAAAGCAAAAAAAATCAACTGTGTCTTTGTGGATACTAAAACTCACTGGTCACTTACAGAAACACAGGTGTAATGTGGCTGTGAGGGAATGCAGCAAGAAAAGAACTCTGTTTTTACTTCTTTTAGGTTTATTTCAGCAGCCATTAGGAATTATCTGGAATTATCAAAACTTACTCAGGTCACAGAGAAGACATCATAAAATCCCGTTTTCTGTGTGTCATCATACCTTACTTTCAAGTTAGCCTGGTTTTGGTCACATTACGATTGGATAAATTATAGTTGTTTTAATGATAATAGATAATATGCCTAATTCAGTAACACAATCTTCCTGTGCAGGGTTTTCTTTTACCTTCGTAATTTGTTCTGTCACTGTCACTTCCATTACTCCTACTGAGAATCATACGCCTTTCTAAGAATCTGTATAACAGCAAGAAGCCCTTGGATATTACCAAGACACAGACAAAAGCAAATATGGAAAGATACTGTAATGCCACAGTATGAGAAATGCTTCCTACAATTCCATATTCTTGCAACTCTCTGGTACTCAGAATCACAGAATTGATCACAGAGCCCAACCATTAACCCTTGACAAGCCCACCACTAAACCATGTCCCTAAGTGCTAAATCTACATGTCTTTTAAACACCACCAGGGATGGTGACCCCACCACTCCCTTGGGCAGCCTGTTCCAATGCTTAGTAACCCTTTCAGTGAAGAATCCTATCACAATTTCCCATCTAAACCTTTCCTGGCACATCCTGGGGCCATTTCCTGTTGTCCTATCACATCTTACTTGGGAGAGGAGACCGACCCCCACCTGTCTATCATTTCCTTTCAGGCAGTTGCAGAGAGAGACAAGGTCCCCCCTGAGCCTCCTTTTCCCCAGGCTGAACAACCTTAGGTCTTTCAGCTGCTCCTCACAGGACTTGTGCTCCAGACCCTTTCCCAGCTCCACTGCCCTTCTCTGGACTTGCTCCAGCCCCTCAGAGTCTTTTTTGTAGTGACAGGCCCAGAACTGATGCATTTGATAGAAGGGGAAAAAAAAAGGCAATATGTATATCAAGATTTTAATTTAATCGATAAGCAAAAGGTGTTGGTTTTGGGTTTTTTTTAATCCATTTGCATGCAGGAGTGAACATACTCCTATTCAAAGTACCTTCCCTTGAACAAAGCACACAGAAGTGGCAGCATCCAGAAGGCCTTACCTCAAATCCATGTTGTACAGCCATACAACCTCAGTCCTCCTGGAATTAATAAGGAATTAGTGAGAGTCTTCAGTGGAATATGGATTTTGAGTGTATTCACTTCCCTGAGCATTTCTGCACTTTACCCACTAAAAATGTCCTTACATTTCCAGGCCATCACGTGACCCCTCAGCCTTCTGTTAACAGTTTTATAATATAACTGTTCACACTTTTTTTTTCAGCTGCAGAAACAGGTACTTCTTCATGCTGAACTACCAAGGAATAAACTCAAAATTCACTTAAAATATAAGGATGACTTGGAAAGGTTCTCTCCTAATGCAATATCTCCTTGTTAAATTAAAAATAAATAGGATTGTTAATGCACAGAAATTGCATGGCATTGTCTTCCCAGTGAACAATTTATTCCAAAATAAATAACAATATTTTGACGTGATCAGCCCACCCTAAATATTTCCTGGAAAAAAAATTCCTAGAATAAAAGCATCACATTCTGGGACGCAGGTAGAGTAATTTGAGATTACTCCTGACAATATTAATGTGGCTGCATCAGAAGCATCATTTCGGAAGACTCAGAAATGAGATCTACAGGTTGCTACTTTATATGTATGCGGTAGTTTTGAGCTGGAACATCCTCACATAAACTAGGAAGCTGGACAAATAATATTTTGAACCAATTAGACCCAATCTACTTCTTGTGGGCTCCCACATCACAATCATCAGTAAGGAAACAATGGCACCACACTCAGATCTGCTAGGAGTTAAGGGACCAGTTTTAGAAGACTGAAATTTAATGTAATAGAGACAAAGACCTCAGAGGATTACAAGAAACAAAAAACCCAAAACAATATGGTCTGAAGGTTTGTTTAAATGGACTTTAACGACTCTTCCTTTCAAACCAATAAGCCTGAAGTAGCAATTGCTAATTAGCAAGTCAGTGTCTTAGCTGATTGTCTTTCCCTGGGACCACAGTGCAAATAACCCTGTGACTTTTCTTGTGCCAGGAGAATGGGTTTAGAGAGCCTAATTAGGGCACTGAACAGCCGATGGTGATGAAGAGCCCAATATAGCCCGGTTGTTTTATAAATATCACAAGTGAGGTTCTAAACTTTTCCCCATTAGTGCTTTCTTTGGGAAAGCAGTTTCACCAAAAGGAGACAAACACAAACAGAAGTGGGAAGTGTCAGTATCTGAGTAGTATATGGTTTGGAAACAGGCCTCTTCTCTGTGTGTTATTTAATAAAAGAACCAATTCACTTTCCTCTTCAGAGAAAAAATTAAAAGAAAATTTCATCCCACTTAATCAATATTAGTCAACAGTAGTCTTCCTTGGTGAAGCTAGAAGGCAGTTAACATGCACACAACCTCCCACCATGATTTTATCTTCATACAGATAAAACAAATTATCTGTAACGATCAGCTTTCTCCCCCTCCCCATTTGAACACCATGGTCTACCTTTGGCAGAAATGAGCAAATTCAAGCAACTAAATTGCTATCAGCAAAATAAAATCATTATTTCAACAGCTGTTGACAGTGTCTAGGTGCTGTCTGGTATGTGCCCTCTGAGATAAGAAGTGCCACATATTTGTATTGAGTTTGCTTGGCCAGGTTTTGGTACTGGGAAGGACTGAGAGTGGTGGCATCTGGGAGGTTACTTGACACCTCCCCCATGTCCAGTGGAGCCAGTGCCAGCTGGCTTCAAGGCAGACCCACCACTGGCCGAGATCGAGCCCAGTATCATCAGTGGTATCGCCTCAGAGGCAACAAATTTAAGAAGAGAGAAAGTTACAGCACAACAGCAGCTGTAGACAGAGAGAGGAGTGAGAACATGTGAGAGCATCAGCCCTGCAGACACCAAGGTCAGTGAGAAAGGACGGGGAGGAGGCACTCCAGGTGCTGGACCAGGGATTCCACTGCAGCCCATGGTACAGATGATGGTGAAGCAGCTGTGCCCCTGCAGTCCATGAAAGTCCATGGTGGAGCAGAAATCCATTTGCAGTGCATGAAGGACCCCCCAACAGAGCAGGGGGATGCCTGAAGAAAGCTGTGACCCCATAGGAAGCCCACACTGGAGCAAGGTCCTGGCAGGACCTGTGGAGAGAGGACCCCACGATGGAGCAGATTTGCTGGCAGGACTTGTTACCCCGCAGGGTGACCCACACTGGAGCAGTTTGTTCCTGAAGGACTGCACCCTGTGGAAGAGACCCATGCTGGAAGAAGAAACGCAGCCCATGGGAAACACTTACATTGGAGAAGTTTGTGGAGGACCATCTCCCATGGGAGGGGGAAGAAGTTAGAGAAAAATGAGAGTGAAGTTGAGCCCAGGAAGAAGGGAGGGATGAGAGGGAAGTATTTTAAGATTTGGTTTTACCTCTCATTATCTTACTGTGATTTGATTGGTAACGAGTTTAATTAATTTTCCCAAGCTGAGACTGTTTTGCCTATGATGGTGAGTGACGTGTCCCTGTTCTTGTCTCAATCCACGAGCTTTTCATTGTATTTTCTCTCCCTTGTGCAGCTGAGAAGGGGAATGATAGAGCAACTTTGGTGGGGACCAGTTTTCCATGAGGGTCAACCTACCAACAAAGTTATTTAAGGAATTGTATTTCAAAAAATACCATTTTTTTCTGTAATATCAGCAGAGCTCTTCACAGCTGTGAAGCCTAATCCATCTACTTTGTGCCAAGTGCCAAAAAAAGTGTGACAGAAGAGACTGGAAGACAAAATAATTCAGATTCTTTGGTTGTCACACCAGTACTGCAGACCAGAAAGAGATGTTTTGATATTTCATTGATGTGGATAAATACTGCCTAATCTCCTTGCACAGTGTGGAACTGTTTATACACCTTTTGCGGGCATTGCAGTGGTACTCTTTTTACTCTGCAGTCCCAAATGTCCAGATCTGTGAAAAGCGTATTATCTCATTCTGAAGTGAAGTTTAGCTTTGAGAAAAAAGGCACTCTAACATATAAACCAATAAATAGGTAGAAGAAACACAGGAAAATCCAACTACTGAATTTTCTTTTTGTATCAGATCAATGCATTTTTCTCCGATAAGAATATATTTCTGCTACTCATTTTACCAGTTTCTTTGCTCAGCTTTCAGGTAGCTATTTAAAAATTATTACTTTTGTTTTTCTTCTGCAGAATATTTTATTGATCTGATTTTAAACAGGACATAATAATTTAGAGCAGAGTTCAAGTTTACTCACATCCTCAATAATCACTCTACCACATCCTTGTCACTGTCCTACTTTCCAGTCCTTTCCCACTCCCATCATAGACACAGCTTGTTAAGAGCTAGGAATTGATGTCACCCTCTGTTGGCATTTACAGAGTAATGTACTAAGGAATGTAATGTTTTTTACAGTGCCTTTGTCTCATCCTTATGGGTCCAATCTGTATGGTTTGCTACAATCCAGCTAAGCCTTTGTGTTAATCCCCCTTACAAGTATTAGCAGTATCCAATATAATGAGATCATTTCACTAAGTGAGGTTTGAGGTCTTCACAGAAAAGCCAGTGAAGCACATGGGGAATCTCTGTACAGATGAGATCAGTCTTTGATGAGCACTGCCTCTGATCCCAGAGAAACACTGTGGGCCTGCTGATCATTCTTCCTCCCAATCATATATGTATCCAACAGGGCCAGCACAATTCCTACCATTACATTATAAGTTCTCTGCTATAATTAATTTTTTTGTTGCACTCCTTCTTGAGTGATTTCCTTTCTAACCAGATATTTCAAAAAAAGGAAGAAAAATGATCCTTGAATTGCAGCTTCATTGCTGGCTTTATGAAGATACATAGTACAGCCAGGCAAACAATTTCTCCCAACTTGAACAGCCTTCTCTGAAACCACAGATATCAAACAGACACTGTTCAAAATAAAATGATATATTTTAAGCAAGGGAAAAAAACCCCATCTCTTTTAAGTCATAGAAATTAATTATTTCATGCTCAACTACACGCTTTCATCTTATTCCTGTTTGCTCCTAGGAAAGGAGGAAAACAATACAAAAAGCCTACTGAATTTGCTGTCAAGGGTAAAATACCTTTTTTGTCATGTCCTGAGGGCTGTTCACGATGATACTGCACACTGCAAGTCTGTCAGCGACACTGCAATTGTTGGGATTTCACTAGGGCTTGACATTGTCTGAATGCCCTGGCAAATGCTCCAAAAGTGCTCTAATCTTAGGTCTGCTCAACCTGCAGAATGACTTTGGAAGTACTTCACATAATTTTAAATTAATTAAGGCGCTTGGGAAAGGAACTTCCAGTGAAATTAAACAGTGAAATCAACAAACATTTGGCTGAGCTGTAGACCCAGGACCAGAGCAGTCTTTGCTATTTTGGCTCACAAAGTTTTGCAGAGCCAGACAAAGTAGAGCTCCTCCACCTAGGATGGAATCCACTATTCGGGCCTTAATCCAAAAGATTAACAAATTCAAACCTTTTGTCTCTTTTTTAACACTCTCCTCTTCCTAGGGATCTTTATGTAGAATTTGATTCTTTGGCTCTTGACTTGCTCTTCACCTTTTTCTATTTTCCTCTTATCCCTTGCTCAGGAAAGGATATGATGAACAATGACATTTTAAGCCCAGATTATTCACAGATGTTGCATTTCTTTATCTCAAGGACAGAAATGCTCGTGCAGGCCTAGTTGGAGCTGCTGCAACCTTCAGATCTTTGCTATTGTTACGGTTCCCTTAGTAGACATCATTCTGATGATTCACAGACTGTTTTGTTGCAAAATCAGTCAGTAGATAATCCTCTGGGCTTGGGATCCTTTGGTTTTGGTGGGGGCCAGGGAATCATCATCAGCTGGCTATCCTTTTGAGTTCCATCAAGAGTATTATCCCATTGTTGCTGAACACTTGTGAACAAGTAGACCAGATATTTCGCTTTCATTTTTTACATAGATGACTTACATGATTTAACTTTTTCTACCCACACATACCTGGCTTACAACCAAAAAAAATTATTCCAAACGGAGTTTGTGCTATGCTCACAGTGAAAGGCCTATTGAGCTTGTTCAGAGCTTCATCCTTTGCCTCTCCTTTCTGAGTGTATCTGCACCATTTGTCAGCATTAGACCTGGGACATGGGATAAAGCTGCCACGTGTGTTTCAACTACTTGTGCTTGAATATCTGACCTTTTACCAAGACAGCTGCCTGTTCCTTTGAGAAAAATAATGCTGTCTATGTCCTGCTTTTGTGCCAAAATGAAATAGTTGAGAGAAGTGTTATGTTAAATGTTTGTCAAATCAGGGTATCACAGAGGAGGACTGCCAGCTTGTTTGGGCTCTTTGAGTCTGAAATTTCTTCAGGATGGCAATTTCTTCAGGATGCTTACAGTCCCAACAAGATGTGGTTACTACACCTGTGCTGGGTCAGGTAGATAAATCTACTGTACTCATGTGTTGTTGGCTACTATTTTTTTCTCTTTCACCTACAAAGAGAGTCTAGTTTATTCTTGCCCTCCAGGGACAATTTTTTTCCTATTGCTTTCACAGTGGTAAAGTCCATATTCTTAGAGTATTTTCTTCCCTTATAAAATGTTAAGTGTACAGCTAGGAAAACATGGTATTCCAATCTTCTGTTGTCCACCTCCTTGGTTTCTAGATGAAAGGGACAAAATCTGTGTTTGGACTAACCAGAACATCAGAGCTCATTTTCATCTGTCAAGACAATGAGTTTTATTTCTTATTTATTTCTTCCTTTTGCTATCTTACATAGGTGGTGGGAGAGAATGAGAAGGAAATTTAATGTGTTGGGCTTGTCAGCTGAAGTAATTCATCACAAGCTTATAAAGCCCAAAGAACTACTCCACTTTGGATCAACAGTGCAGCCAGTTTGCTAGAAAAGCTTTCTGATGGTTATCCTGTTTTTCCAGCACTACTGTTACATCTTTGTTTTATAATAGCTTGCTATTTTCTTCTGGCAACATCCATTGTTTATTACACACTCTTGCATACAAGCAGAGGAATGGATTTTTGTCAAAAACCCCCTACTAAGCAGGTGCCAGTACACATAATTCAGAAACTCTGTAATTATTTTTTAAATAAAAAGTTATCACTAACTTGTGTATACAAAACTATAACTTCCAAATAACTGCAATTGTATGTTATCAAAAAGATGAGGAATTACCATGTTGGGACTTTATTATAGCCAGTGCTCAGGGCTTTGCAAACAGCTGGTTTAAGTTGTGTAAAGTAAGACTAAGGTAATCCATACAGTAGCAATAGAAATTCTTTTGTGGGTTTGTTATTGACTGGCACTTGTAATGTTTTTTGTTTTAATTATTGGTTGTAATCCCAAACTTCACACCTGTGCAGGAATGATTATTGATATACAAAGGCATTTGCTGTCAGAAGATAAGCGCAATACCCAAACATGGATATTAAGTCTTCCTCACCTGTAAACTTTGGACAAGTTTTACCCTAAAATTCATATAGGCTGACACCACTGATTGAGGCCTAATCCTGTACTGACCTCAGTGCAGGTATTTGTCTGCTATTTTTGTCTATCACAACAGAACTTGTCTTAAACTGGAAGTGGGTATTTGTCTTGGGTATTTCAAGACAGAGAACAGACCTGCTCAGTTAATTTCATCCTGTTTGAAAAGTGCAGAGTTATTTCATCTATAAGAGACAGCAACCCAATTTTCAAATAGATCACTAGGAGGACACGAAACATTAATTTTAATTTTAACTTTAATTTTTAAATTTTATTTTTATTTAGTCTTAGTTTATAGAATAATTGCTTTCTCTCCGGAGCTGACAAAAAATTTCAATTAATATTGTCCAACTCCCACACTTCATGCTTTACATGACATGATTTGCTGTGATTGATCTGACCCAAGAAGACACAATTCAAGGCAAGGAGAAAAGTACAGTCACAAATAATACTAATACAGAACAAACCCCTGCCCTTTGCAGAGCAGCAGCTCTGTGCTGGGATGCAGCGTGCAGGGGTTGACACTCCCATTCTCTGCACTGGCTCTAGAGATGTGTGCCCTCCCCTCCACCTGCACAGCTGCAGTTCCTCGCAGCGAAGGAAGGGTTCAGGTCCAGGCTGCACAGTCCCATTCAATGGACTCAGCTGTTAATCTCCCAGGAAACTCCACTGCCTGCCACAGGAGCTATGCCCTACTGTGCTCACTTGTCCTGCCTCCAAGATTTAGCTGGCATTAATTTGGCAGCGCAAGCCAGGGTAAAAGGGAAACTGAGGAAGAAATGGGAGACACAGACTCCAAGGAGCAATGTTTGAAGAACATGGCCACTGTTACTGAGGGTGCTCCAAAAGGAATTGACTCTGAACATGCCTGAGCAAAATGCAAAGGGTGGCTCTGAGGCTGGAGATGGGGCTGACACAGTACAGTAGGAGAAGACCTAAGAGATTGGCCGAGGAGAATCAGTTCCACATAAATGAATATGTCAGAGTAGGGCCTTACTCCGAGGTCCTCAAAGACTCTTACGTCCTCTCTCCATTGGCAGTGCAACTAACTGAAGCCCTTTCATCAGAGGACTTTTCCACCAGGTGCTTATAGATAAGCAAGATGCATAAATTGAGTGGATGAATCTTATGCAGTGACACTTAGGGAAGTGACCTGCATCATTCTAATACTGTTACAAAAAATAGACTGTTATGGCAACATAGCTGAAACTGTAAAAATTTAAGGGCTTAACTTCTTTTTGATCTTCTCAGACTTCGTCAGAAAACCTCCCTCCGGAGAAGCAAACAGAACAAGGATAAACAGAGCTCTGCCTTGATGCTCCATTCCCTACTTCTTTCCTCCCTGCAGTTTTGGTAGCTGTGATGGGAAAAAGACTCAGATGAGAAGACAGTCCAGCATGTTCTTTCTATTTGTTTCTTACAAGGGCCAAGGACACAGCTTTTACACTGTCTGGACAGGGTCATCTACTCATTGCAATATTTCAGCACTGAATCATAATGGAGAGAATTTTACTCTGCTTGGAAGCATTGAGGGACATATAGCTAATTTCACACTGAGATAACAGAGAATTGGAAATCAAAGTTTTAGATTTGTAAAAATAACAAATTCTTTTAGAAAGGAAAAGCAGGTCAGGTAAGGTCAGGTCAGATCAGGCTGCTCCAAATCAGTACTCAGAAGACCACGTTGGTCAAGAAAATTGGTGATGATATATTAAAAATTGGTAACTTCAGAGCAACTTGGGTCTGAAAGCATTAGCTTTGTACTGCTAAGTGTCATAAGAGAAACAGCCAGCTAATTTCCATGGCCCAGAATGAATATAAGCATTGTTTTACTGAATTCATGTGCTAATGAATATTATCTGCCTCTTTTGAACTTTATCTGAAGCTTTGCCAGTAGATTTGCAAAATTTCTGTGTGAACTGAAGACCCTGTCGCTGAATGCAGATCAGTGTAATAACATAGCATGAGGAAGGGTGGTGGCTGTAGAACAAAAACACTACAGTGAAAGTGTGTGAGAACTTTCACAATCAATGTGCTCTCCAGGACTGTAATACTTGAAGAAATCACTTCCAGTACTGAGTCTGGATCACAGCAATGTGTACCTTTCTTTTCAGCAGTGATAAACTCAGCTCCAGCCTGAGCCTGAAGGAAAGGACAGCACTGCCTTGTGACCCCATGGCCACATTTACAGCCTTGAAACAACTGGCTTTAATAGAGGAGAAACAACCCCCTTAATCTTTCATCTCCTTTTGTCCCATCTCATCCCCTGCCACTGGCAAATCACATAAGTAAATTCACACCTGAGATTAACACATGAAGATTACTAGGCAAATAATACACATGGCCAGAAATGTTGAAAAGATCTTATAGAAATGGAAACACATGTTCATTAATAAGACTCTGAATATCAGGCAATTAAAATATAGTCAACCCCACGATTTCTGAAATCCACCCCTGGAATTGCTGTTGCTCACACAGCTCCCAAACCTGCACTGAAGGGATCACTCAGAGAGTCAGTACTACTTGTTATTTAGGGATCAGAGATGTACTCCTGCAGGATCAATCTGAGTAGTAAATCTGAGTGAAACTCAGATGAGAGTTGAGATGAGTATCGTTTGCATTGCATTAACATTAGCCTCCATAGTGGTGTTGTTAGTGAGATGTCTCTTTGCCATTCTCCCAATATAAATGTGTGTTGTTCTAGATGTTGTTTGATGACTTCTCAGATAGATGAGCAGCTTTTTGTTTTATGATAAGCTCAGGAACGCAACCTGAAAGCAACAAAGCAGTGGATGGCAACAGTGATGTAATTGTTATGAACATGAAAATTGGTAGTTATCACAGGCCAGGTATTGTCGGTTAATAAAGAGTGAAGACATGTCAAAAGTAGCTGATAGATATGGAGGAAAAGGGAGAACTGCTGAAAATGAAAATGTGATTAAAGCAAGAATGCCTGTCATAGCAATATGTACATGCATATAGGTGGAGCAGAAGATTCCTGAAAAAAGCAGCACCCTATCACACTATTAATTTGATTTCTTCCATGGATGCAAGTTACTTTTTCATCTGAAAAAGGAAAATTTCACTCCTATGAGAGCTGGGAAAAACATTTCTTCATTTACAGAAAGCAATTTGAAAGATTTAGGAATAGGTTCCGAACATAGCCAATGCAATTTCTTTTTCTGTTTTAGTTAACATAGTTTTATTGATCTGAATATATCATTAACAGAAGTAATTGAGGGGGCAAGGAAATAGAACTGTCTACTATAACTTAATTTTCTGTCAGAATCTATATACCTGCTGTACTCTAAGTTTCAATATTTCAGTGAATTGCCACTGGCACGCTACTCACTGAGAAGATTCTGCTTTATTGAGAGCACAAGGCTTGTGACTTGTCCTCTCACAGTTGTGGAGACAAAAATACATGGACTTGATTTAAACAGGATGGCTGGATGCAGTTTCAGTAGTGATACCAGGACAGACTAAAGACAGTGAAAGAGCAAATTAAACCAAGTGCTTTCTGTAGGCCTGATCCTACAACCATTCACCTGTGAGTAACCTTTAAAGGTATTTTACCTGTATGAATGAGGATTTGGCACATCATTCAGTGAAAGCTGTGGGATTAGATTCTCTGTTCCCTGTGCTGAAAAATGTGGCAAAATGGTCCCTTTTCTACAACTGGAAT
The DNA here is from genome assembly GCA_013397775.1 of Eulacestoma nigropectus. NCBI lineage: Eukaryota > Metazoa > Chordata > Aves > Passeriformes > Eulacestoma > Eulacestoma nigropectus. The sequence continues at coordinate 318,748 of VZTE01002393.1, forward strand.
GAGTCTGTCTGTTACTATATAAAATGACTGAGACAGGACAATTGCAAATTAAGTATCATATTAAAGTGCCCAATCCAGTTTCCCAAAAAGCTCCAGAGTGCTTCACAGCCCCACCATAAACTCTGGATCTTGCTCAGACCAATGTGCATATCTTAGCCCAGATCTCCAGTCATGCTGCAGGCTCGTGCTTACAGTGTCAGAAAGCAGGACCACTCAGTGAAAATGAGAGGAGAGGAACAGGGTTAGCATCTGTGTTTTTCAGCTGAGGAGCTGGCATCTGCATTTGCAGCTTCAGAGTGGAAGACATCCTGGCAGAGCCAGTTGCCAGGTGGATACAGGGTTCAGAGTCAACTTTGCGTTGGTCAGAAGCCCTTGGCAGTGAGAGTTCGAGAGCAAGTCTGACAACCAAACCACTGCTAATGGAGACAAGTCCTGTTTTGGCAAGGGCCCGTTTGAAGTGGCTGGTGTACTGTGGTCTGGAAGCCCTTGCTAGAGGAAATAGCTCATTTTTTATCCCTGAGAGGCTTTTGTCCACTATGGAGATCCAGGCATTATTTCCTTCAATTTGCCAGTTGTTATTACAACCAACATCTTGTTCTTGCTTTCTATAAACCAGAGGGAATGTGTCTCATTTAGCCCACGACCCTTGGGAAGGGTGGGATGGCTGGGATGGGAGGCAGTTATGCTGAGACTGTTGTGCAGTTTGCAATACAGCTATGGCTGTAAAAATTAGCTTTCCCATTTTCAGGACTTGATAGCCTCTGCTGGTTCACACAGGTTACTTCATGCTTACTTCATGCTTACTTGTGTCTTTTCCTGAAAAAATAAGTGTGGGAGGGGGGTTGGGGGGTGGGGGGAGACGAGTGTCCTCTTAACCTTGCCAGTGAATCAGAAAGCTTGCTGACCATGGAGGGACTCCTCCTGGCTACAGGATTTGGTTTGCAGCGATCTTTTCCCCCAGATGAAAGGCCAGTTTTTTTGTTGATTTTTTTGTTAAAGCAGAAAACTTTCCTGGGCTCCCAGAAGTATGAGAGGTTCTGAGTGCTACAGTCCATCATGGCAGCTCCTGAGTGCTCAAAGAACATTTCAGAAAAGTAAGAAAAAGGTTAAAACCTCTTCATCATCTTACAATGCTTAGATGCTTATGGACATATGCTTTAGTGGCTGAGTTACTGCTTGCTTCTCTTGTTTTCCTACTGTCTTGTAAGATACTTACTGGCTGACTCCAAGTAATGTAGGAAGAGTAGCACATCTACAATGCAATAAAATGTAAACTGCCCTCATGTGTGCCCACTGTGATAGAGATGAGACATGCTGAAGTGGCCTAACTCTGCTCTCGGTGGCACTGAACCCTGCACGACTGCTGCTGCAGCAGAGTTACCTATGGACTACAACAGGGTACATAAAATCAGGTTCACTCTCGTGTCACATCTTTTCTCTTCCTGAACACTCAGAGGCAGTTTCCCGCTTTTACGATTTATTACTTGCTGAAAGGCAAATGAGTGCATGGGTTCTCTCCTCAGCCTTTTAATATCACTTCAATCTGTGCGGGTGCAGGACAGATTTTCCCCTCCAATAAGGGAAGGGAAGGGATTAAGAAACTCAGATTTGGCAGAGTAATGGAAAGAGATTAGAGAATTCAAGTAATTGGTGTAGGGGTGACAGCTCAGTTCTTGTAGCACATGAAAGCACTTTGGAAGGAATTTGAGAGGTCAAAACATAAAATTACTTTCTACCATATTGCTAGTTTTTCCCAGCTGCTGTAAAAAAGCACACCAGAGGACCATTTTCCCCTTCCACTTCAAGAAGTATTGTTTCTCTCATTACAAAACCACCACATAAAATTTTGTGGTATGCCATATCTGATTCTACTCTCTCTAGCATTTCTGAGAAGAGATAACTGACTACAAGTGCAATATCTTTTTGAAGTTGCACTGCCATGGAATGCCTCGAGTGGGGAGAAAGGCAGAGTCCACATGTTGAAAACTATTTCAGCATAGGAAATGTTGAACTAACTTTATTTCACCAGGCATTTAGAAACAAGTATCCTTCTTTTTTAACACAATAGTGCTGCAAAGAACAATTTTAAATTGATTTGACATTGTTATACTGTGGTAATCTTCCAAAATCCATGCTAAATCAAAGGCTTTCAGTGTATAACCTCTCATGATCCCTTGTAGCTCAGTTTTCTATGGTTCTCCAACTGCAGTAATTTCCCCGTGCTTCTCTAGAGAGAGTTCCTTCTATATTTCCATACCATAGCCTACAATTACTTCAAAGTGCAGTAAAATGAAGTAAGTGTGGAAGTCTGTGCAAAGACCAAAGAAGACCTTATTAACAGTTGTTTTGTATGCAGTTAAATCTTGCAAGAATACAATTCTAGAAAGACAATGTTATAAAAAATGTGTCTCCACTGCAAGCCACTATTCCCAAAGCCGGGTACTTGGTCTGTGTGAAGGTTAAGGGAAAGCCCCTAGTGTGCTGGAGCCCAGAAGCAGTCACATGCAGGAGACAAATGCAGGGCTGAATGTGGCTCTTCTTTTGCACTACTGATGCCTTAGGTTCTAGCTTTTATATTTTTCAAATCCTGTATTGCCTAGTTGTAACTCTAAACTTTCTTGTAGCCTGTTAACTATGTTCTCTCGTGTCAGCTAGACATAACAAAGCCTCTCCAAGGTTGTTATTCAAGGACACTTAGGTTGTCCTAGGCCCAAAAGGTGTAAACTGGGGCCTCTAGAGAGGTGGAGAAATTGAAGAAATTACATCATTAGCTAAAGTTTTAATTGCTAAATTTCTGCTGATATGCAAATGAACCAAACCTATAAACATGTGAAGAACTCGTGACTCGTCGTCCATCTTGGGGTCCATCTTGGATGTAGCCTTTGGCTCCCCAGGGTGTACCTTTGAAGGCCCTTCAAATAAATACCTACCTTTATTCCCTTACTCTTGTCTAGTCTCTGTTTTAGGTGGCCACTTCAGGCATCACTACCACCACTGCAGCAAGTGAGATGGGGTTACACTGACAGGCACCAATATAACAGCACAGGAACTGAACCCCCTCTTGTTACAAGCTGATGTGAAGAGCTGCATAGAGGAAACCATTTGCAGTACAGAGTAACATGTTTTTATTGGCCCTAATAAAGCACAGGAAACACAGTAAATATTTTCAAGTGCCACCTCCTGGCATTTCATTTATTATTTATATAAATACAGCTATTTTCCATTTCATAGAGCAGATGAAGGGCTCTAGAAATTGGATAAGCCTCATCAGCTGTCTGGCCAACAGTTGAGCAGACTTCAAAGCTAGATGTTACCACATTTTGCACGCAGCACAGATATTGCACCTTTCTCCTGTGCAGTTCAGAGACCTGCAAGTGTGAATGAAGACTTTGTAAATCCATGTGAAGTAGATGCAACCAGTGGAAGAGAATTCTCTTTGCATGCAAGACCCACCAAAGACATCAGTCACCAACTCTTGGTTCCACTGCACACCTCATGATACATATCTTGTGAACACTCCAGCTCCTGGAGCCAAGAGATTGCGTGAGAATACAAATTCTATTCAGGAATAAAATGGGCTATGTGTGCAGTTCTGGAAGGCAGAGGTGAAAACTTGAAAAAACAGGACCCCCACCAGCCTAGAAAGCAAAGAAACAAGAGGCACTTGCAGAAATATTTTTTTTAATCTCAGCGGCTGGTGAAGTGGCGAGTTGGTTAATTAATTTGCATATTGGGGCTTGGCAGAATTACAAGAGCTGAATGATGAGGCTAGCATCTGACAGGAACTCTGTGATGCAGCTGGCAGGAAATCCCAGGCTTTCTCACTCTTAACTCCTGCCTGCAAATTGCTTCACTGATCAGTACATCTGATTTTTACTGATAATACATACTGAATGTGAGACTGGAGCCTCTGATTTGTTTTGTTTAGTGAGTCCTGTTTTGGTATTAATGCTACTGTCACTTAATGTGAAATCCCTCTATATGGCTTTTTTCCATGCAGGGTTGAAATGTCTAGAATGTTGTGAGAAAGGATTTTATAGACTTTGAGAGAAAACAAAATTAATTTAATGATGTGAGAAAATAATTCAATTTAACTATGAGTTTTTAGGACAAATTATTAGCCTTCTGCAAAAACTCCATCCAAGATTTATATTGCCTACAAAACTCACTAAGGATATTGAGGCAACAGTCTTATGAACCAGGCTAAAATAAATTATAAATCTGAATGAGCACATCTGAGCCTGACCCTGCCATTTTCCCCAGACCAAAACAAGATTTATTGTGAGAGTTATGAAACTTTGGATCCTACTATACATTAAAGAATCCTATTTATGACCGTGCAGTTAGGTCTGAATTATTGTGCTTATTCTAAACTTTGCTTTTGCAAGATTTATGTCTTGGTCATTTTACAACTTTCAGGGATGAAACTTGCTATTCACAACCACAGCACACACAAAAAAAATTCTTCTAATTTTTGTTTTAAATACAGTCAGTCACACTTCAAAACTAGAGAGGTGAAAAAATGTTATTTTTATTTTAGGGTACCCTCAAACCTATTGAAAGACGTTGTGATCATGCTTAGCTTTAAAAATTACTTAATTTTTGAAGCTATGATTTTATATCCTCACTCCCTGAGGTATGCAAGTTCATCATTTACAGTACTGTTTTTCAAATGTAAATGTCTAAGAATTATTTCATGTGAAAGGCAGTTGTTGAACACCTATAATAAAAAGAGCAACACTCATAAAATTATTTTCTTGCTGGTTGAAAAAGCATCTCATTGAATAAAAATAATTTCTAATTTTGCCATTAGAATTGGGAGCACAGTGTTGCTTAAGATCAAGACAAAAAAGGAGTGTTTCCCCTGTCTTACTGTCCCAGGCTACCAGACATCTATCTTTAAAGAATTAACTGGGAGAAGTGTTCTTGATATCTTGGTCACATACCTCCTGGACAAACGATAACTACTTGTCTCTACAGATGGACTAGAGAGCCAGCATGTGGCACTGGATTATAGCTGAATCAAGATACGTTTGATTTCAAATTTTTTTAGACAAAAAGAATAATCAGCTCTTACATTAGGGGCTTTAGCTTGTCACAGCTCCTATGGTTTGCAGACTCCCACCTACTTAGTGCCAAAAGCATGAATTGGAGTTCTTAGTGTTTCCAGGTGAAAGAAAACTGGTAGCACTAGGAAACTGTGTCACAATATTTTCTGTGTGGATGGCCAGGCATGAAAAGTGAGGTGACTTAGAGTCCTGATGTCCATGTGTCTGGCATTTACCTGATTATTAAGTAGAATCTTCTAATTTAGGGATTTACTCATGGTAGAATACTGGTTTTGAGCCCCCGGTTGCACATAAAACAACTCCTGTATTACTGAACTAGAAATTACATGTTTGAGGACAGGGTTAGGCAGGGAAGAGGCTAGGAATATGGCTATTAAATGTTTGTCAGAATCCCACAGCATTATGAACCAGATTTTACACTGAACCATCTCAACTGTGTGTAAGGCAGTGCAATTGACTTGGTGAAGGTTTCCATTAACTGTGAATATACTCTTGTATGCCTTCTGTTCACTTTTTCTTTTGTTTGTATTCTTTATGATGAAATGAGCAGGTAATTAATAATAACAATAACAATAACCACATTTTTAACAGAAAACTTCAACAAAGTGTGAGGTTAGGTGTGATGTCATTGATGACCGTGTCCTGACCTGCAGCTTTCTAAGCTATACTTGAGTAAGTTTCAGACACTGCAAAAGCAGGGGTTTTCTCTAGTTTCCTTCTCTTCAGATGAGTATCAAGAGTCTTCACTGAGTCTTCGTAGCTGCTGATCGTTGTCATTGCCCATGAAGTATCATTGACATGTCTGGAAGCCTCAAGAAGGATGGACAAAACAACTTCTGAGGCTCCCATTCTCTCTTGGAGAAGACTCCAAAGACAGTATGGGCCACTGAGAGAAAGACCTTCCTCTGGTCATGGAGGATTGTGTTAGAGAATACACACGCAAACTCGAAAGACACAAGTTGATGGGACCTGCCGGGATGCACCCACAAGTCCTGAGGGAGCTGGCAGACACCATAATGAGGCAGCTCACAACCTTCTTTCAAAGGTCATGGAAGTCAGGAAAAGTGCCTGAGGACTGGAAGAAATCAAACCTCGCCCCAGTCTTCAAAAAGAGAAAGAAGGAGGACCCAGGGAACTACTAGCCAGTCTACCCTACTTCAATCCCTAGAAAGGTGATGAAATGCCTCGTTCTGAAGGCCATTTCCATCCACAAGGATGTGATGAGGAGTAGTCAGCATGGATTCATTTAAGGCAAATCATGCGTGACCACCCTGATTGTCTTCTATGATGAAACAACTACCTGGATAAAGACCATTGCCAGCACGTCAAGGGAGGTGGTCCTGTCCCTCTACTCAGCCCTGTGAGGCACATCTGGAGCGCTGTGTCCAGTTCTGGGCTCCTCACTGCAAGAAAGACAAGGAGCTACTGGAGTCCAGTGATAGGGGACAAAGATGATGAGGGGACTGGAGCACCTCTCTTGTGAGGAAAGGCTGAGGCAACTGGGCCTGTTTAGACTCAAGAAGAGGCCACTTAGAGGAGACCTTATCAACATGTATAATTATCTGAAGGGAGGGTGTCAGAGGATGCAGCCAAGCTTTTCTTGGTGGTGCCAAGCAATAGAACAAGACGCAACAGGTAGAAACTGATGCACAGAAAGTTCCACTTGAACATGAGGAAGATCTTCTTTGGTGTGAAGGTAAGTGAGCACTGGAACAGATTTTTAAAGAGAAAGAGACTGAAGAGTCTCCCCAGAGAGACTGGAAAGTCTCCCTCACTGGAGATACTGAAGTGATCTGGGTGCAATTCCGTGCAATGTGCTCTAGGGTAACACTGCTTGTGCAGAGAGGTTTGACCAGATGATCCACTATGGTCTGCTCCAACCTGACCCATTCTGTGATTCTGTGAACTGCTTACCTGACCTGAGAGCTTAACTGTTCATAAGCATTAGCAAGCTCTAACTTCTTGCACATCCCTGACCTATGTGTGCATCAAGACACTGGTTGCAACTGCTATGCAGACCTTTTGAAGTGTTTCTGTTTATCTATTCTCCTACATTCTTTGTTTTCATATGACCACACACCTGCAAGGAACAGAACTGCTAGATGGGGAGACAAAAGATAATATGGCAACCACTCATAAACAAAATAATGAATGATGGGACCAGTTTCCCTAACAGTGTAAAATGGCATATTTGTGCAGACTTCATCTGGCCTATGGTTTGTATCTAAACCTTGCATAATAGCTGCCATTGTCTGTCTGAGCTTTGAAATTACTAATTTATTTACGTGATAACTATGCCTTGAGCTCACTGCAACAGAATGGACAGGGAAGGTGTGCTGGTCCTTGAGGGAGAGAACATCTGAGAATGGCAGGAGGACTGGTAGAAGGAGACTTCTCTGAGGTCAACTCCATGGTGATCAAAGGCAGGTCAGAAACAAGGACAAAACTTCCAGCCACTTTTTAAACTACAGCAAAGTCCCATAGCAGAATTCCAGGTGAGATAATATAGACAAATTCCTAAACTTTGTCCTGCAGAAGGGTCCAGTGACAGCTCTGAGGCGTTGAAAACATTTTGCTGTGTTAGCAGGACAATGTATGAAAACAAACAGCAGAATGTTCCCTACATGCCACAAGTAAATGGCCCAGTGTGCAGAGACACTGATGGTAACCCTGCCAGACCTGCAAGGAGAACCTCAGTACTCCAGCAGGCAAAAGGTTAGACCGACCTTCATTTATTTAAGCAGGTCAAAGATTTTTTTTTTTTTTTTTTTTTAATACAGAATAATGCCACCATAATCCTTAACATAAGCATAATTATGCTTAGACAAAAATACTTTAAAAATTGTGTGACATGTGACTGCCTTCAATAACAGGGAGCTGGAACCAGTTTTTTGGAAGTGTGTTTCCCACCTCTCATCAGTTATTTCACATGCCTGTATGTCTGCACTAGTAATTAAAAATAACCAGGCTTAAAAGTCTGCACAGTTCCCCATTTACTGTTGCAAAATCATAACCAGCTTTCTTTTGGAAAGAAACTACAGCCAAATGAAAGTGATGTAGGTTTCAAATCGTGTTAACTTGTAAAACCTTGTGCACAAAAGGACCACTCACACTGTGTTCCTATGAGGCATAACACAGAGTTTGGCCTTTTTTAGGAAACTCATTACTTAACAATACACTGTTGTGTTTGATTGCATTGGCTCAAATAAGCTTGGCAAGGGTGCAAGAAAAATCTGTGTTGTCACGCCAAATGTTTTTCAACCTGTGTGTGCCTGTGCTGAGGTCTGATAAGGTTATCCATGGTGCGTATGCTTGTCATCAAAAGGTTATTCTTGTACTGTCCATACAGGCTTCAGGGTGGTTGCATTTAATGCTGAAAAAAACCCATCTGAAAAGGCAATTCTGCCCTAGCACAGGGCTGGATCAGGCACCCCTTGCCCTATTCCGCTTATGTGCCTGTGACTTCCCTGGCTACACTGTCTCTCCAAAAGGAGAGTGGGACAGTACCCCTTTCATCCTCATCTTTCATCTATTTTGTGCGGCACTTATGGAGACAGACGTAGGTTTGCATATTTCGGGAATTGATGGGGTGATGGAAGGAACTTTGTCTTATCTCATATGTAGGCTTTAGTCACTGTACAAGGAAAGAGGGCCTTGCCTTTCTCAGAGGTGTTTTGAAATGAGCCTGGACCTGCTGCTGTTCCTGCACACTAGGTACATGCTGAAAATGCTGCATTCCTGGAAGTGTTAAAGGCCAGGTAGGATGGGGCTTTGAGCGCCCTGGTCTAGTGGAACGTGTCTCTGCCGTAGAAACTAGATTATATTTAAAGATCGCTCCAACACAAACCATCCTATGATCCTATAATATGACTGCTGACGGTCTGACCAGAAGTCTTAAAGAGAAGGCTCTGCCTTTGGGTAGGGCCAAGATATCCAGCTCACCAGTCTTTTGTCCAAACGTGAACTGACCTTCATATTTAGGCGTCTGCTAGATTTTGCTGGCTTTTTGCAAGCTCATCCCAGGCTGAGGACTTCTGGGCTGTGGATGGTTTTCAGTGCTGCCATATGTGGTCTTAGTTTAGGTGCCATTGCAGGTTCTTTGATTCTCTTCCCAAAGTATAGATATCCTGGAAAACTAGGGATATTGAGCTATCTGTCTGTCCTGATTTAACCTAACTTGAACACAGGTTTTTTATTGGCTTAAATAAGTTAAATTATTTATTTTCTTTTTTTAGATAGTAATACTGGTATAATTCTGACTCTGTGCACAGTTATGTCAGGCAAAAGAGTTCTTAATATTTGTATGGACTCTATGTACAAAGGAAGTGGTACCGGCAATTTTGTCCATACTGAGATATTGTACCCCTTTGTATCAGACTTAGCTAAACAATGAATTCCTAACATCTTTTATAGACTTCTGAGTTGCAACTGCTCAGGTTTTGTGTTTGGCTCTCTGATGTGCAGTGTGGCATTTTTTAAGGACCAGTGCACATTTCTGTTGCTAGAATAGGGCTCTGAAGTCATGCATGCTTGCAAAAGGTCGAGTTTGCTAACTTGACATTAGTCAGCATCTGTTTTCTGCTAAAAAGACTGTTTTGGTCTAAAAATGTTCCATTTTTTTAGTCAGCTTCATTTCATATGCTGCTTTCTGCATGAATCTTCTTTCCACCATTTTGTCTTTACTACATACAGATGTAGAAGTGCAAGAAGTGTCCTGGATCTTCCCGATTCCTCTTTTTCCCATTCTCTATTTCTTGCATCCTGTTCTCTTTCCCTAGACAGCTATTCATTTGATACCTGGCAGATTTCCATGCTTTGCAACGCCTTCCTGAACTACTTTCTTAACACCCTGCTTCTGATTGCCTCTCTCTTGGCAAAATGCCTCTCTGATGTCAAGAAGAAAATAAAATCTCTGAATCTATAATATCGGCTCTTACCTGGGAGATTTTGTTTGCCAGTCTAAGGACTCAAACTATTTTTTCCTGTTTTATATCCTGCAGAAAAGAATTATTAAGAAACAGCTAGTTGTTTAGGAGCAGATGCTCTTTGTGTGTACCAATAAGAGCCTTCCTTCCTTGGTTGGGCAAGTTCTTTTTCCTCTGAAGGACTGAAACAGTACTGATTCAAGAAGACCATATCTGTAAAAAGTTTCAGATCAAGGTCTGTTGTGAGTTACTATCTCCAAAAGCAGGTGATGAAGAGGAAGCCATCTCTGAGTCATATGCTGGGCAAACACGTGACACGGTTCATGGTCCCATCTCTGCTCAATCTGTGTAGCCAGCCATGGCTGGAAAGTACCTTTCTTGGCCTACCTTCAGTTTTTTGGCTGAAGACAAGCCTATTTGTCCTTCCTGTTTAGACAACTGCAACCTGTTTGCCCAGGAAGAAAATTGCTTTGGTAGCCTTATCAGCGTTTGTGGCAAAAAGCTGTTGAGAACAATGTGTCTGCTCTGCTGCAATCTCCTATAACATCCCTGTACGTACTTCTGCACAAGTGAAAAAATGGGGCAGAGACAAGGAGCCTTCTCTCTGCATCATTTCTGGCATTCAGCTATAAAGAGAAGCTTCATGCTTCCCCCTGAGTGAGAGCTGAGCTACCAATTTGTGTCAGTCATGTTCCCCATGTTTTATACATGAGAGTAGCAGCAGTTGCTACTCTTCAAGCTCCCACAGACTTGGTAAAAATGCCTTCAGGAGTAGCTCCCTCTGCACCTTCCCCCCACTGCTGGATGTTGCTTAGAGCCACAATCCAGCCCTTAGACTGCAAATGGCTTGGAGCAGGGATTATGATTTTCTTTTATGTTAAACAAGAGCAACCCACACTGAGTGTGCTCATTAAAAAATCATGTTGTTCAACACTGTTCCCTTGGGCTACAGTTGGAGCTTCACAATTTAACATGCAAGAGACAGGTTGGATTCCTAGGCCAGACAGGATCAGAAAGGGATGAGTGGATGGCAAAACAGCATGTTGGAAGAATAAATCTCATACCCACGGTGGGACAACAAGGCAGCCTTCAATAAGAGATGTTCTTAACAATACGATTGCTTAAATTAATTTAGAAAATCTCCTAACAGATGTTAAAGAACGGTGGTTTCTTTCAACCAGAAAGATAAGTTCTTGGCCATGCTGGCTTGAAAATCACATTAAAAACCAAATTAAATAGTACCTTGTGCCATTACTAGAAGGTACATTTCCCAGCCTCTCCTATCAAGGAAGTTTACCCATCTCTAAAGACCACATGCATAGGTGAATAAATAACATAGGAAAGAGGAAAAATTACTAAGAACTTAAGCCTTTTATGCATTGTATTAACTTCATAAATGACCCTAGTGATTTTGCTATGGGTGAAGGGCATGAGGGAACTCAGAGAGATAAAAGATGTTAGAGTGTATAACAATTCAGGGATTCCAAGCATAAAATAGATGCACCACCAGAGCTGAAAGCAGAATGATGTTCTGAGAAAAGCATTGAGACTTCAGTTTTTTCCATCCTAAATATTGGGAACCTTAAGTGAAGAGAACAGGATTCCACATACACAGTTTCTGCTCCAGATGTTTTGACCAGTTTCAGCCTCTTTAGGCAAACTCTTCCATGGAAGGTCATCCTATCGTGGCCTCTTGTTTTGGCTGCCCCCACAATGCTCCTGCTCCAATCAAGTTGCATTGGGCTGTGTGCAGGAGAGAGATCTCCAAAGAGGATTAAGGCACAGAGGAGGGAGAAGTGAAACCTGCTCCGTTCTAATGGAGGCTGCAAAACCAATTGCATTAATACTCCTTCTATTCCTTGGTGCATCATTTGAAGATTAAATTTGTTAAGCAACTATCTCTGCATCATTATCATGATGAGGCAGTTCAATAGTTTGAACCTCAACACTCTACCAGCCTGAACTGAGGGAGGCAGAAGACAAACTTCACTGTTAAAATTGCAATTGTGTTGTTCACTGCTGGGATAAAAAAAAAAGATTAAAACTTTTAAGAAGTTGGCAGAGACAGACATCACAGAAAAATGGTGTCTATTGGGTTCAGGGTACAAGATTAAAAGAATGTATGTAACAGAAAGAGAGTCGAGCATCATTTCTCTGCCTTGGTGTGTATAATACCAATGATCTGAATATCTCAGATATGCAGAGATGATCCTCAAAAAGATTCTACCTACTTAATTTTCAAAAATAAAGACATTTCCCTACATACTTTCCACTCATACGAGTAAGTATGCCAGAGAATTTGGGGCAGGAAGCCAAAGGCATTGAAAGAACACAGAGTAAATCCTATTGAAATTCACTGAGAGTGAATCTTACTGAAATCATCCTTTGAGGACATCAGAATAAAATAGGCTACGGAACTCCCAGCCCTGCAAACAGCTCGGTGTCTGACTTGATCGACTTGTGAGAATTTTTTTCCTCCTTTTTCCTTTTTGCATTGATATCATTGTGCATTAAAGTCCAGATCATACATTAATGGGCTGATCAACTGTGTTTACAGCAACCTGTTGCCTTTACTTTTTTTTTTCCTTTTCCTCAGCAAGGTAGACATAAACCCTGCTGCTTCCTGTGGGCTTGATCTACAGGAAAGGAATTAGAAACTGTTTTATCAGAAGGCAGGGAAAGAAAAAGGTGAACAAAGGTCTCATCATTATCCTTTTGCACCTCAACCACTGCACTAAGGACATAGTGGACTGTCCTGGGGCCAGTATTGACAGAACCTACAAACTGTGGGGTGTCCATCAGGGAATCATCTGCCTGCAGAAATTTTGCTGTTGGAAAAAAATGATGGACTAAGCTAAACCCCTCTACTTTGTCCTGGAAAGCAGGCATGTTACCAGCACACTGTCCTCATGCCTGAACAATTGTGACAGCTGGGGCATGCAAAACATATTGTCCTAAAGAAACATCCCATGCTGCTGAAGCACTCTGTGTCACCAACACCAGTGGTGACCTGAATTTGGGAACATCACAGGAGAGCTCCTTCCTGAGTCCAAACAGGGGACCCTGCCTCTTCCCTCCTGGGAAACCTCAGGCACATTTTGAAAAAATTCCTTGCTTGTGACTGGGAAGACAAGCATTTGGATTTAAATTTACCATCAATTTGGCCTGCCGTGGCATCATCTGGAGATCGTTTGTAATCACTAGATCTAGTGGGTTAGCGTACACCACTTCCAATAGTTGGAGAACTGATGATAACTACCAAGAAAAGAGTGTCTGGATTTATAGAAATACTAAGAAAAGTGTTTAATTGGTTAAAAAGCTGTGAAACTGCTTTTCTTTATAGAGATGACTTCAGCAACAAAATTGGAAATAATTTTCAGGAATCTATTTTAAAGATACACCACTTTATTCATCTGGAAGTAGAAACGTTGCTTACTAGTGCATGCCAGGAGGGTAGGGCAGTGTCCTTTCCATGGAGTTTCCTTTCCTAAGTGTTTTTTTATGCCTCAAATGCTAAAAGACATTTTGCTGCTGCTCCATGGGAGAAAGCAAGCCTGTAGAGCAGAGTATGCAGGCAGAAGTGGACCAGTATTTTCCAGCTGGAACTAGGTTGTTGCTATAGAAACACTCAAATGATAGACAGATTTTCTGAATGTGCAGTGGTCTACTGTGATAAGAGCGTTTCCAGGATTCCTACCAAATTACTCCAAACTTGCTGGAGTGCAATACATGAAATGCCAGATTTTTGAAATAGCACAAGGAAACAAAAAACAGCACAGTAACCAAATAAATTTTTCCCCCTAGCTTTCAATTAAAAACTGCACTTAACACATGGCATTTTTATTCCTAGACAATATCTTTCTGACAGTCTCTTTTTAGTGCACTGGCATTCCGAATGACAGACCACACTCTAAAGTTTAACACCACCTACGGATAGATTTAATACGCAGCATGCAAAGTCTTGCATGCACAAGTCACTAACTCCTTTGGAGTTTTATTTTAGGCTGCATGCAGCCTGTGCACTGGTGAGAATCCCATTGAGTCAGTGAAGCCTTGCAAGAGCACACCGCTCTAGGTAGCAAGGCTATATTTTGCAGCACAGAGACCTTAGAGATAAAATGGCTGAGCACATGGTGGAACAAATATTACATTCATAAACCATCTGAAGAGAAGTTTCCCAGGGGCCACTTCCATAAAGTATAAAACATACCTCCCTTGGTCATGTCCCCCTCACACACACTGTGCATGTGGTTTTCATTCAAAGCAGTTTCCTCCTCTGCTCTTCCTTCTTGCTCTGCTCCAAGGGAGGAGGGTTCAGGATTTTGGATTTCCAGGAAGAAATCTCTCCCTGAGCACAGTTGGGGCTCATGAGCATTGCAGAGATATTTTGGCTGTGTCTCTTCATCATCCATTAACTCTCAGTGGGACTGCTACTGCACAGTCTGCAGTCTGCAGCTGACAGAGTGTATTTAATATCCCTTTGCCCCCAGTACCCAACCCCTCCAGAAGTTCCTCTCCCTAGAAAGCTGCTGCCAATTACATCGGTGAAATCTTCCACTGAACTTAGCCTGATTTTTGTAAAGGCAATGTCATTCCCATTGAAATGTCCAAGACAGAGGTTTTGACCTGTTTGTGTGTATGAAATATAGTGTGTACTTAGATTACCCTCACCACCCTTAGACTTGTAACCTAGCTATTATTAGTGGTTTTATCCTCACAAGAGATGTGGGACATAGGAAAAGTTTTAATAGCAGTTTTGATGTAAAGGTAACTGTTAACTTGGAGACCTTTGCACAAAATGTTAAATGAGAAGCCTTGAGCTGGAAACCCAATTTTCTTAATTTCAGGGCTTAGATTTTACGCATACAGTCCTTCTGCTATCAGACATTTCCAGATAATAAAGAGGAAAGCTTCCCTACAACTGTATGACAAAATCTCATTGATTGCAAGAGGAATTACATGTGCTGAAGGATGTCAGAAGCAGTAAATCACATGCATGCCTAGATATGATAACGGATATATAATTTAGGAATGGATTAATACATGAAAGAATAGTGTGGAGTTTGATTAAATAGAGTTACATGCATTTGCTCTGGTTTTTTGGGGGAGTTTTTCAGTTGTCTTATTTCTTAAGATTGCTTTGGAACTTATTTTTTTTCTTGCTTACTTGGTTTATACAACTTTGATAACGTCCTGCAACAGAGCTCAAGCAAATATAAAGATGAATTGCCCTTATGATCCACAAGGCACTCTGGATAATTAATTACTCAGCTTTTATGGTTTGGCATGTGGCCATCAATTGTTAAAAAAATGCATGTTTGTAAACATATCCTTTGCAGCTGGTCTTCTTATGTCAGACTTCAAAATGACTAGTGGAGATATGACAGAGCTATAAATGTCTTCCTTTAAAATTTACTGGTTGTGCTCCAGTTTATTTCTTGTGGGAAAAATTAAGCAACAGATGTGGCAGGACAGGAGCTCTATGGAAGAACAGTAAAGCATCTTGAACGGTTCTCAAATGTATTTTCTTTTCCTCTTTTTGTCATTAGATGTTGGAATTCTTAACTGCTCTTTGTCATGGTTTGTGTCTGTGAGCATTAGTTCTGGTTGTAAGGTGACTGTGAAAAAGACTTGAAGAAGTCTGAAATGAGACCAGTGGCAGAACAGGAAGAAGAGCTAACCAATGCAGTTAGTATCTACTCAGTTCTGCCCAGCAGGGGAAGGAAGTGTAAGAACTGCAAATCCTGAAATAATAGGCTTTATTTTTTTTATCAGAAAGATCAGCAGCTCCATGGCTTACAAAAAGAATTCTTGATACTCTCCATTGTAAGACTTAAGACTATCTCGTCAATGAATAGCAGAAATCACAACCATCTGAGCTAGAATTTTTTGTGTTGGGGTTAAAGTTGATGTATGAGACATGTGTCCTATAGCCAACTGATTCTCCCACTGCACAGGCCTGATCATCACCACCCAGGGCTGCTCAATGCCCTGAAAGGGGCAGACATCCTGTGAGGGCAAAGAAATGCCTGCTTGTAAAGTTAAAGAACATATGATCACTGAGACAGACTCATCTTCAGATTTCTTGAGTTATATTATTTCTTCATTTCCTAAGTTGCAAACACTTCCGTTTCAAACCGTGCACTTTTTACCAAGTGATTGACAGCCACTATATGTATGCATATATGTATGCAAATACAGAGAGCGTATGCAGCATCTATTTTCAGAAGTGATACAGGAAAAGGCAACTAAACACCATTTCTATTTAAATTATAGTGTCAGTTGGTTTCACTTCATTGCTTTTTTAAACAGTATGCTTGTGCTTTTAAAATCAGATGCCAGCTACTATGCCACACAGGGAAACTTTGATCTGCCTTAAGTCTAGGCTTCAGCTATAGTATAGACCTGTTGAAAGACATATATTTAGAATTAAAAGGACCTTCCTGGTTGCCATGAAACATCTCTACATGCTGTGCTGAAAGAGCTGACTTCTTCTGGGAGGCCAGGATCAGGGCTTTTGAACAAGAGTAGGTACAACTTTAGTGACTGCAGAGACTCCACATACAAATCAATGTAAATCTTATGCTTGTTCACTTTTACCTACTGTGTCAGAGGGATTTGTGTGCTGCAGTTATTATATCCTCAGGCATCTCTGTCCCAGGGTTTGCGGCCCTATCCCCATGTCTTTCTCTTTTCTCCTAATATTCTACCCTGTCATTAGGGTAGGCCATGAACGCCCCCACACCTGGTCTGTATTTTCCAAACCTGTTGTGGGGAGTGGAATAAAAGGAGTCGTTAGTATTGTTTTGTAGCTCAATAATAGGGAAGCAAACTTGCTTCTCTGCTGCCTGTATGCCTGGGACATACTCAGAGGTGACAGTGTTAGCACCTTGTCTTGCATCATCTGAACCCCCACTCTGTCACTGTCGTATGTACACTCAATCCACACAACTTTGGGGGACAGAAGGAGTCAAAAGGGGTTTAAGGCATAGAGTGAAATAAATTCTAGATACTGAGGAGTCACCTGCAGCATGCAAACAAGACAGGCCACACTCCCTAAGGCCAGGTTCATGGAGTGCTATGCTAAAACAGCCTACATTGTGCATAGTAGAAGCAGGGAAATTACCTATATTTGTCTCTGCTTGCCTCAGATCCTGGCGTGCCATGTTATTACTGGTTAATTTTTGCTGCAGCTTAGGGAAGAGGAAGGCAGCTGGAAGACTGTCCTTCATGGGGGCAGCTCTGCCAGCTCCAAAATCTGGCTTGTAGTGTCAGTTCTTCCCTGGTGAACAGGTTAAGTAAACAGCAGGCTCTGAGGAGCCTTGGGAAGCCCCATGCAAAGAAACACTTGAACTCATAAGAGCAAGAAAACACCCTTGAGTAGGTTTGCCTGTAGGGCATTTTTTATGTATGTGGAATGGAGAAGTGGGTAGCTTGTGCTGCACAAAACTCAAAGGCTTGGATGCTCGGCAGCAGTACTGAGGTACGCAGAAAGAAGAATCCAGGGGGAATAAATCAATAGCACTGCATTAAGTGTTATGAAAAATCTACAGAGAGGTTTAACACAGCTCTCTAAATGAATGCGGTGAATGAGTTTCAGCATAAATTACCCAGCCAATTCCTTCTCCTGCTGATGCACGTGATAGGGATTGAGATTTTGCATGACTATAGAAGGAATGTGGGGCAGAGATATTTTGTACACATTGACTAAAGCTTGCCATTGACACAAGTCTCTCTGTGTCATTTCCACTCAGAATACCATGTTTATGCCTGCCATTTAGGGCTGGCCCATGTTAGAGAGGCTTTATCCTGCTGTAGTTATTTCACTAACACACAATGATACAGGCCATTTTGTGTGTGTGTTTTACATCTGTTTCTGGAAGCTGCAGTTTAAGCATAGTTTATATAGGCTTGAAAGTATCATTTGTGCTAGAGAAACTCATTTTGCAACTGGAAGCAGAACAATCTCTGCCACTAGAAGCACCTTTAACTGGTATGATTGCATTGGGTCTCAAGGAAGTAAGAATGGTTTCTTTGCTTCTTTACTGGTGCAGCTAAAGACTGCAAGACTTGCTAGTGCAAACAAGTCTTTAGAAGCACTTTTCCCACTCTAGCTGTTTTCACCCATAACACTCCCAGTGTTCTCATGTCTTTCACTGCAACATGGAGTGCAGTGAGGGAGATGGACTTGAAAACCAAGGAGTCATAAACATATGTCCACGTGCACAGACTTCCTTGGAACCAAAATTTCAGAAATACATCTGCTTTCTTTCTGAGTACTGAACTAGTGGAGTGGTCATGGTATGCAACAATGGTTTATTTTTAACCAGCTTGATTACAGTGATGAACTCTGATTAAACTGATGTGTGAATAGGGCCTTTGGGTTCTGCCTGGAAATAAGCTCGTTCTGCAAGCATGGCCATAGCTTGCCAGCCCTCTTTCAGCACACAGCTCCCTCCACACTCCCCCAGATCACTGTACACACTCTCTTGCTGCCTTATAACCACTGGAAAATTGTCTGCCCACGTTCTGAAGGACACTGTTTCAGCTAGAGCCTTGCCAAGTGCACAGCGCCTCTGCATAAAGAGAACAGACAGTAGATGATTTACTTTAAATGGAGCAAACTTAATTATACAAAAATAACTTTTCTTGGGTAGAATGATGCCTTTCTCATGGC
Organism: Eulacestoma nigropectus; assembly: GCA_013397775.1. Taxonomy (NCBI): domain Eukaryota; kingdom Metazoa; phylum Chordata; class Aves; order Passeriformes; genus Eulacestoma; species Eulacestoma nigropectus. The sequence continues at coordinate 337,419 of VZTE01002393.1, forward strand.
TTTTTCTGTTTGCAGGATTCTTTTTGCTTGATTTATTTTTACCTTTTTCCTAAGTATGGGTATGGTGCCTGAGGGCTTGGCTTGGGACAGGTCAGTGCTACATGGATGTGGCCAGCCTAAGCCACATTCTGACACATCCTTCACTTTCTCAGAGCTTGAGTTTGAGGATTTGGGTTCTGGGAGCCTCTCTACTCAGTGGGGAGCTAGTCAATACAATGTTAGAACATGGGGAGAGATTTATCTTATCCTGAAATAAATGCCTATTAGCTGGTCAGCTGAATCCCTTCCAGGCTCCACTGAGTATACAGAGATAAAGAAGAAGACAAGTACGTGGTCAAATCAAACTGAATACAACAGCTATAGACATTTTTATTGACTCTCATCAGAGATAGCATTAATAGCTGGATTACCATAATTTTGTGGACGCCAGAGATTCAAATTACTGCAGAAGTCAAGAAATCAACATTTGATGTGGGCACACATTTAAGATACCTGAGAAAAGATAGGAAGCTCCAGGACTGAGAGTCTCAGTTATGTAGACATGAACATCATTTGTTTTCAAAGATTTTCAAGCTTATAGTCTCACAGATTTTTTTTCCCAAAAGTGTCAGAGACCTGTTCCTAGCAGTAGAATCGTAGAATCAAAGTATCATAGAAGAGTTTGGCTTGGAAAGAACTTTTAAAGCTCATCTAATCCCATCCCCTGACAATGAGCAGGGACATCTTCAACTTGATCAGGTTGCTCATATCACCATCCAAACTGATCTTGAATGTTTCCAGGGATGGGCCATCTACCATATCTCTGGGCAATCTGCTTCAATGTTTCACCACCCTAACTGTAAAAAAACTTCTTCCTTATGTCTAATCTAACTAATCATATCTAAATCATAGCTAAATAATCAATGATCAACTGATTTGCAAGTCTTCCAACGCGTAAATCAATAGTAAAATTTTCAGAATTTGGGAGAAGGGGAGAAGGGGCTGTGTCTGGAGTATTTGGAGATCAAGCCCAAATCTGAAGTACTATGCATGATGTCCTGGAAGTTTCAGAATAGACACTTCAGAGTGAAAAGAGGTGATCTGTCTTGCTTTTCCTAATTCCATTCATTACTACAAGTTTTGTTCCATTATAATGGACAATCAACTCCTGTATGAAAATACATTTGTAAATACATACTCATTTTCTGGTTCAGCTCTTTTGAATGCATTAGGAATTGTGTCTAGAGACATTATTATATGGAGGGGGATAATATCTCTGAGGACTCTGAAAGTAATCAGAAACAGTAGATGCGGTGAGTAGAGAGAACCCACTCCCAAGTGACTGCATACCACACTCCCCGAAATCCTATTCCATCCAGAATATGCATGTGTTCCCTATGGAACGTATGTGGTGCCACTGAATTTGCTGCAAGTACAGACTAGTTCCATAGAAATACCTACTATCTGATATTTAATCTTGCACATTCATTAGTTTGTGCTCTAAAAGCAGGGAAAAAAAAATTCACTCCCTTCTTTGACCTGACTCTTAAGCACTGAAACCTGTACCTACAGCCCACATCCAGGCTTAACCCCTTCAGACATTTCACAAATTGAAAAGAAAGGCTAGCTGTTATTGTGAAAAATACAACATTTACACAGACTATTTCTTTGTTGTTCCTTTGGGCAGAGAAAGGAAAAAAAGCACCAGCTGTTCTAGGGGGTAGGGTAAGATGTTTGCAAGGGATTAAATTCTCTTATATGAGGACACTGCTGATTTTCTGCCTACATATTACTTCCCCCGTCTACTATGTGTTGCTTGTCTATTACAAAGGAATAGTAATGCTCAAATGCCCTAAAGTATGACAGAAACGAAGGTCATGGAACAGAAACAGTTAACTCTTATTCTTTGATCCAGCTTTGCATAAAGACCTGCCTAGAGGACTGCTGCATTGTGGCTGTATTCTTTCCCCACCAATAGGGATGGAAGAGCACTTGAGTTTTTCAGACATGTCAGAATGGGCATCCTTTCTTCAGATTAAGGTGTTCATCTTGTTTTGGGGACAAATGCAAATAAAGCACCTGAAATTATTACACTGCAAGTGTAATTCATAGCTCTGCCTCTAAAATCATGTGACCATGCATGAAATAGGATGTTTCTGCCTTCAAGACATATTTTCTCTTGTGAAGATCAAACCCTCATATTTTGACTTAGTGTATATAGTACCATAAATTGGTAACCATGTTTTATAGACAAAAAAAAAAAGACCTTTTGACACTATTGGAGAAAGTAACATGGGAGGTCTTGAATGTCTTCTGTCACCACAGCTGCTCTGTTTCTACACAACCCAAGTGGAAAATGCCTCGCAAAAGTACCTGCATCACCTCCATCTCTTACAGCTCTGTGGTACTGCTAGGGATGTGGCAAGTCGCAGCTGTTGCCATAGACTTGCCAATTCCTTATGTGATACCCAACAGCTTTTGGAAGCTGTGTGTTAGAACTCATGATGGGATTTGAATTTCTATGTCCTCTTCCTCAGGAGGTGAAAATTGCAAAGCAATCTTTATGTCCCCTAACTCCCAGCCTGTGCTCCTACATTAAGAGGGATTCCACTTTGGCTGAGAATATGCACTACACTCTGCTGTTTTCTTTAATTTTTTTAATTTTTTTTTTCTTTTACAAAACTACATTTTGGCATACGATCACTGCCTCCATCTGCCTGCTACACATGCATGTGCTTTCAGTTACAAAACACCCTGATTTATATCTTATGTAAAATGCAAAGCTTTGGGAACACTTCTCATGAGGGCTGCAGCTTTCTCAGGACTGGCGGCATCTGTATTCCTCTGCCTCAACCAGACACCATACAGAGGGCTCAGTTCCAACACCATTAGAGCTGCTGAAGCTGATTTCTGGCTACTGCTACGTTTTTCAAGGGCTGCTGAGGGCTGTACCACTGATTCCCCAGCTGGAGAGTTGAGAACCCAGAGACAAGGTGCAGAGAGGAGCAAACAAGGAAGCTGCAGGTAGAATATTGCTCCTCAGTCTAAGCACATCTTTGCCAGACAGGCTCCAACAAACGGCAGGAAATTCAGAAAAGGGCAACAAAAATGTTTAAAGGACTTGAGGGATTCATTTCTAGAGATGATTAAAGAAATAAAAGTTTAGCTCAGTATCACTAACTGACTAAGGGGGAATAGGATAACTCCATAAAAGCCTCTGCAGGTGCAAAGAAATTGAGAAACCTTGTTTAAAATGATTTAAGGAATAGCTAGTAACAAAAGAGTGGCATTGATTACAGGAAATGTAGACAAAACTCTTGGAAGCTTTTTGTAACCTTGTTGTAACCAAGAGATGGATCATTGAATTCTAGAAACCAATGGAAGTTCTCTTGCTTTGATCATTTGAAAAACAGACTGGACAAAGTAGCCAGTACTAATTGGAAATTGACAAGATAAATAAAGCCATATGGAAAAATATGTACTTTTTTATTTAAGAGGTAGGAACATACCACTAAGAAAAAGGTACCCCTGTGCAGCAGAGGTGCAAAGGAGGCTTCAAGGGCTCTCTCAGTGTATGGCATCAGGAGCTGAGCAGTTTGACTCAGATGATGCGCTTCCTTCCTTATGCTTCTCTTCCTGAGTCATCAGCATCTGTCTTGATGTGGCATCTTTCCTTCTTTTGCTGCCCAGCAGAAGTCCCTCTGGCATGTCTTCAAAGTAGGAGGAGCTCACTACCCTCTGGTTGATCCACGTATGCGTGACCATGAGACAAAACCTTTCAGACTTGTTGGTCACATATCAATAAGCTCTTTTACCCAAGCTGATTTCTGCTGCTGGACTTAATGCCAGTCTCAGTGGTCCACATTTCAGACAGGAACTATGTAGGAGGATGAATCTCATCCTGTCTACCACCCACTCAGACCCTTTCTTTTTATCTCATGTGGTACTGAAGTAACCCTGATCAGCAGAAGAACTGTACTGAACAGATCTGGTGCAGAAAAATGCAAAAATGAAAAGTGCCCTTTGTAGTGGTGAAGGAGTCTAAGCTGCAATAAATAGAACTTGATTCATCATTTGAGGATACAGGCTGGGGAGGTTCAGCTCTGCTGAAAAGGACCTGGGAGTCCTAATGAGAAGCAGACCAAACATGAGCCAGGAGTCTGTCCTTGCAACAAACCATACCCGAGCCCGTACCAGCAAGAGTACAGCCAGGAGATCAAGGAAAGTGATTATCTCATAGTACCCTGCACTTTATAGACCACACGCAGAACACTGTGTCCCAGTTTGAGAGAAACATTGAAAAACTGGAGAGGACCCAGAGAGGGGTCATGAAGATGATGAGAGGATTGCAGAATACATCATGAAGAAATTTTGAAGAAATTGGGTTTGCTTGTCCTAGAGAATGAAAGGCTCCAGGGGGATGTAGTCACAGTCTTTCAATACGTGAAATGCAGCTACAGAGATGATGGATGTCCTTACAATGATGCACAGAGTTTCATCAAGAGAAATTCTGTCTGGATATGAGAAAAAATGTTTCATTGTGAAACAATTAAAACACTGGCTGAGGCTGTCCTGAACAGTAGAATCTCCCTCATGGCAAACATTCAACACAGAGGTCCCTTCCAGATGAGACTTTCCAAGCTCACTCGAGTTACATGACAAGCATAGATGACTTCTCTCAGAGATGATTCTTACTCACTTCCATTGGAAAAGACAAGCATATCCCTGCATTTCTTTCTAAACAGTTCCTTAATTGGCTTTCTTTATAAGGTTACCTGAGAAAAGACTTTTGTTCATTTGTTCCTTTCCAAAGGACAGGTGAATTTTTCTTTGTAAGATCCAAAGGAATAGCTCTCCAGCATATCAAGCCACATTCCTTTGAGTTCACTGTGGCCAGTTTATTTGCTCAGAGATGGAGACACAACTCCATATGCATTTTGCCCCAAAAGAGATTTTAATATAAAGAGCACATTTCTATGCCAAATCAGTTACTTCAAAAATTTTGCTTCAACCATTTTTTTTTAAAAAATAGCTCCAAAAAATTATCTAAAAGCTTTCAGCTAGTAGTTAATTGTAACATTTGGTTTCAGTTTTCACATTTTGCCTTTATTACATCTTTTTCAATCATGTCTTCACCTTTTTTCATAAGACAGGAAAACTTTATTTTGAAGCAACAAATTTCTATAGGTGATTTCAGCTACTTTGGTGTGAATCAGGAGATTCGGCAAAGCTGACCCTCCCCTGTGAACTTTTCAAGCATCAGACAATACTATTTTTCAATGTTGGACCAAGCTGCTTTTGTGGAATATTTCCAAGGCACTGAACTATGGATACCGAGCAGACTAATCTGCAGAAGTTCAGTGTATGTTTGCAAAATATGAGAGTTATTTCTTTAAATGCTCCTGTGGAGCCCTTGCTGGCCAGGAGCATTGCATCCAACATGTGAGCCTTTGCTTGTAAGGGAAGACTGTTCCCTTTGAAAGAATGAAACTGTGAGTGCTGAAAGAGGCAATGTACCCACTCTAAGTTGAACACTAATGAACTTACCTAGCCTCAGAGGAAGAAAGTGGATATTCCATCTTCCTCTGTCAAGCCAACATTTCCATGGGCTTTTAAATTCCATACTTAATGCTGATATGCATCTTTGTAAATGTGATATTTTTCCTCCTGAGCCAAGCATATTTATCAATCCCATGAGCTGCATTTTAAATAGTTAGAGATTAAAATGCTTAAAACAAACCAATGTGTTTTAGTGAGTTATTGAATAAACAGTATCCAGAATGGGCCATACCTATAAGGAAGTAGCTATATTAACTATGCAACCTCATTAATTAAAGTGGACTTACATATATATAAATAAGGTGAAATTTGGTCCATGTGCTATAAAAACTTGTTTAATTCTGATCTTATCATGGTCATAAAGGTCAATCTAGATGCTGAAAGCAGATCCTGGCACAAAAAATTTACAGTACCAAACTGTGCATGCCCAAATATTTTCAGAGTCCTAAACAGCTGCTTAAGCTGGTGCTCACCTTGTAGAGAAACCATATGCAAACAGAGCAAGTTAACAAGAGGAGAGGGGAGGAGAGGGTCACAGAGGTTCGGAGAGGAGAGGTTCAGAGAGAAGAGGTTCGGAGAGGTTCAGAGAGGAGAGGTTCTGAGAAGTTCTGAGAGGTTCTGAGAGGTTCGAAGAGGTTCGGAGAGGTTTGGAGAGGAGAGGTTTGGAGAGGTTCGGAGAGGTTTGGAGAGGTTCGGAGAGGTTCAGAGAGGTTCGGAGAGGAGAGGAGAGGTTCGGACAAAAAAGAAAAAGAAAAAGAAGAAAAGAAAAGAAAAAAGAAAAGAAAAGAAAAGAAAAGAAAAGAAAAGAAAAGAAAAGAAAAGAAAAGAAAAGAAAAAAAAAGAAAAGAAAAAAAAAGAAAAGAAAAGAAAAAAAAAAAGAAAAGAAAAGAAAAAAGAAAAGAAAAGAGAAAGGAGAAAAATGTCTAATGAAAATCTGGAGAAATAAGCTACTAATTTAAAAAAAAAAAAAGAATCAAACACAATTTCCATAGGCTTATAAGCACACATGTATCATGGGGATTGGTGAGAAACTTAATTGTTAATGTACTGCATTTGAGTGCTTTGCCAGATTTCATATCTTTGATGATTCTGATTTTCTTCTAGGTGGTGTCCCTGCCTGAGTTTCTAATGCAGCTAATTCCTGGGCTAAATCAAAAGAAGAAAGCTTAATTTTAATGCCCTAGAGTCTTTGCAAGTGACTTTCACACTGGAACAAACTTGAAACTATTTTATTAAGGAAGAAAAGCAATTAACTTTGTCAGTAATTTTTTCACTTCCATGTTTGGTATTATTTCAGCTGTGATTTTAAATGAATTCTCTGCACCTCACTTTGCTTCTTACTAGATTTGCCAGTGAAATCTGATCTCAGTGTTAGTCACATCACAGTCTTGCATAGAAACTAACCTGAAGACAGATTTTACTCCTAGCTGAACCTACATAATTTTGAAGGAATGTGATACTCAGCCACTTTGCTACTCACTTGGTCAATAAACAGCAATCTCTTTTGAGGATGCAGACAAATTGAATGGTCCTGTGAAAAACTAGTTGGTTTTAACACAGTATCTGTGTGTTACAGCAAATCTGTGTGCTTTGGGGCTCAACAGTTCGTCACGCTTTAATCAGGTAGGCAGCAATAAACAGTGATGCCATTCTACTGTTTGTGTGATGTGTACTCCTGTGCTCCCAGACAGGGCTGTGGGCTCCTGCAGGACTGGCAAGTCCATGCTGTGTGCACACCGAAGCTCCGTCAGTGCTAATGAGGAGGAAATACAATTCCCCACACATCCCAGACTTCAGGGTGTGTCTTTGTCTCTGCTGCTGGCAGCCGGCAAGGAAGATGGTTCTGCATCGAGCCTTGGAAAAGCAGGCTGTCAGGACACAGCTAGGAGGCTCAAGTCATTACACTCAAAGATAATGAGACACTTCTAGCTAGAGCCTCTGGCACAGCAGAAGGGTGCCTGTGATAACATCAACTTTAGACATGAAAAAATCATAGAATGTCTCAGCTTGGGTTGGAAGGGACCTTAAAGATCATCTAGTTTCAGTACCCCTGCCATGCGCAGGGACACCTTGCACTAGACCAGGTTGTGTAGGGCCCCATCCAAACTGGCCTTGAATGCTTTCAGGGATGGGGCAATTACGAGTTCTCTGGGCAACCTGTTCCAGTGCCTCACCATCCTCAGAGCCAAGAATTTCTTCCCAGTATCTAATCTAAACCTTCCATTTTAAAGCCATTCCCCCTTGTTCACTACATGCCCTTGCAAATAATCTCCCTCCACCTTTCTTTTAGGATCCCTTCAGGTACTGGAAGGCTGAAATTAGGTCACATCAAGGCCTTCTCTTCTCCAGATGGAAAAACCCCAGTTTTCTTAGCCTTTCCTCATAGGAGAGGTGCTCCATTCCTCTAATCATCTTCATGGCCCTCCTCTGGGCTTGCTCCAACAGGTCCATGTCCTTCCTATGCTGAGATCCCAGACTTGGCTGCAGCTCTCCAGGTGGGGTCTCATCAGAGCAGAGCAAAGGGGCAGAATCCCTTCCCTCACCCTGCTGGCCACGCTGCTTTGGATGCATCCCAGGATGCAATTGCTTTTCTGGGTTGTGAGCATGCACTGTCAGCTCATGCCCAGCCTCTCATCCACCATACAAAATGCCATGCTCAGAGAAAAACACAACTGTGTTAAAAGTACATTTTTCCCCAAGTTTTGTGTTTTCCATTTACCTTCAGTTTTCAGGGTCTTGAAGGCATAGCAGCCTTCCTCTTTTCAAGAGGTTCTTCCTAGCTGCAGAGGCCAAGTCTTATTTTTGTGAAGCCGGAAGTGATGGGTTCTTGCAGAAAAGTGAAACTCCCCTGATACAGCCACATGTCATGCCTCCTAAGTGTAGCCCATGCCTCATGTTCCAGCAGCCCAATGCCACCAGCTATTTCCTGTCTGGCACATTTCTCCTGCCAAAGATCAATGCTGACAGTCAGTGGTTGCCCTGGGACACTTCATTATCCCTATGTCCTGTCACCTGCAGCAACCCACTCTCCCTTCTGATTTGTAAATTTCAGTTATCCATGTTCACACCACAGCCACTTTCTGCATCTCCTCCACTGCTCATCCTCACTTGGCTGACAGGTACAGAGCCTGATTCTGCACCCTCGTGCCTTCTCAGTTTGTGATCTCCTTCCATTTGCGGAAATCTCTAAGCTGTCTCTCATATAAATGCTGAATTGAATCCTTACCTTTCCCAGAAAGATCTTGGCCACATGTCCTTTCTCAGATTCTTTACTCAGAAAAGAATGGCTGCTTGGGAGAAAGCTGATAGACTGACTGCTGCAGATCCTGTTTCGTAAAACGCTCATAGCCCAGGGCAGGAAGCACACAATGAACCCTGTACCACCCAGTAGCTTTTGGGCTGCACTCATGCCAAGTCTCAGTTCTGAGTTAGTAATGGTCCACGTGCATTATTCTTCTTGGTTGTTTCTTAAGTGTGGCTGTCAGTCATGCACACATGAAGACAATGCAGGCCTCAATGCAAAAAAAGAGGTTGTGTACTCCATCCTACTTCTGTAGGAAGCAATTCCCTCATAATGGATGAACAACTTGTTTATAGTTAAACCGAGCCCTTAGCTTGGTTTTCTGTGTGCCTTCTTCCTCTTCAAGCAGCAGCAAGGCAAGGACAGGCAATGGTTTTGTGGAAAAGGTGCTAAAGAGTATCTGTATCAAGTTCAAGCACTAGAAACATGGCTTGGGTGAGGAAGGGGATATTTTAACTGAACTGAGCCTCTAAGAATCAGAGACATCCCTAGGTGGAGATCCTTTTGGTGAGGGACATTCACTGGACCAGGGCCTTGTTTAAACATTGGATCTCACCTTAAAGAGTTATGGAAGCATTCCAATAGCTGCAGGAGTTGGAGAGGATGTCCTGCAGCTGAGTTAGCCTATAAAGTTTCCTTTTTTTTCTGTGCGTCTTTCTCGAAATGTAGCAACTCCACCATTGTTTTTTGAACCATGAAAGTCAAGTCTCTCTATCCTTTTCCTTAATTTTTCTCTGGTGATCAGAATGATTTTAAGACAATTGGCAAACTACTGATGCTCCATTTCCCAAAGAAACAATAAGCCATAAAACAAGTTTACTAGATCATTCTTGCATTTCCCAGCATGTCCCTCAAGACTTGGGCAGTTATTGAGTACTTCCATACTAAACAGTAGGGACCACTTTGAATGCTGGTTATGTAGGGCATCAGCTGAGAGGGATGTTCTCTAGGACTCAGTGCTAGCCAGTGTTTCTGGAATGTGCTGCACAGCCATGGGAGGAGGTTCAGGCCTCCTGCAAGTTTTAAACAAGACCCAAGAGGGAATATGATTTTCCAAGGCTAGGAGAGCACCACTTCAAAGTAAAGGCTAAATAACCGATGCTCCCATCTAGTGGTGAAACTGTACCCGATGGCTTAGGTGTCAGACATCAATCTGAGCCTCCCAGGACACATGGAGTAGGACGGGCCGTGCCACAGGACAGTGCCAATCCTGGGAACGTCTGTAGGGCTTTGCAATCCGCGAGAGACTCCCAGACACATTCAAAAGCTCATGAGAAACCAACTAATAAACTCATTTAAAACTACAGCGTTAGTAATAACAAATAAAAGGACAACATCAGGATCAAGGGTACTTTGAAGGCAAGGAAAGTATGGAATAGCATTCTCAAAAATTCTTAAGTAACCTTCAGTGAGATGTAGGCACACACATTATCTTGGCATTGGCTCCTAAAGCGTGAAGGCCCCTATCAAAATGCTACCCAAAGATAGTAACTAGCAACACATTATGATTGCATTGTTGTTACAAGATTACCATGTAATTAACATGCTAATGTTCTGCTGAATGCTGCTGAACACTGCTGAACTTATAATTACTGGCCAGAAGAATAGCATGCTTTTGTTTGTTTCTTTCTTTTTAGTTTATATCTGAAAGCTTACAGTCAGATATGAACAATTACCATATGCTCAATTTATTGGGAGTCACCCTGTGACACTATTGTAAATCATTTCATGAGGTCTGCTCAGCTCTTTCTAATAGGCTTATTTCCACTTGTTATGCTTGGAAGCTGCTCAGACCAGGAGGAAAAGGTGCTGTTTTTCTCACTGGATCTTTTTTTTAAAGGCACAGCTGATGCCTACAGGATATCCCCGGAAGCAAAATTCATTAATGATGCTGAGACAGCTCTTTGTCACAAGAATGGTAAAGAATGTTTCAGTATATTCGCTTGTTATACTGTAATTGTCACTGCTCTGACTTCACTGCCCTTTTTACTACACCTACATATGGTAAAGCAAATAGGAAGATAATTCTAACACTGGTCTCGTTTACACAATTAACAACACATTTTGGAGCACTTCGCACTGCCATAAGTCCCACTGCACAGAGCCCTAATTTCCAAATCTCAGTACAGTGCAGCATATGATAAGGCTTAACATAAGCCAAAGGACAGGACACTCTTTGAGAGGACAGAATATTCTGTAGTCCAAGCCTACTGTAGCAAAAGGACAGAAAGGCAGCTCTTCTGACAAGCAGTAGGACATCAAGCAACAGACAAAGCTTGGCTTGCATTTCGCTGCAGGTCACAATAAAGAAGGAACTACAAATTTCCTGTTTAACCTGAGCAAGAAGAAGAGTGAGCAACATGGATAAAGCTTGGCTAGATGCTAGCTGAATATCTAAACTGTTCTCTCCAAAAAGCTAATCCAGTATTGGCAAGCCATGAATTTAATGACTTGGAACCAGATCCAAAGTGAACCCACAGAGTGGTTTATGACAGGTTTGCTAATGAAGGATTCTGTGTTTATTTATAGAGATGAAATTGATCCAATACTAAGTAATATATGAGAAAAATTCAGTAAGAATTAATTCAGGTTGACTGAAACTAAGCAAAAAGTACTGCTAAAACTATTGGGATGATGAAAGTGCTGATAAAATCAATTTCCAATCAAAACACAGCTGTCAGTGTTTGCATCTTATATGGAGGTTATATACCTGTAAATGAAGGAAAGGTCTGTGGCAAATGAATGAGAACCCACAAACACAGTGGGTGGCTGTCACAAGAAATTATGCTGCCAGAGTAAAAGAAAAATCAGTCTTCAAAATGAGAGCAATGCAAAAGAATACATAGATAGCAAATAAACCAAAGGTGCTGCCTTAATGAAGAAGAAAGTTAAGGAAAGTAAAGACCACATCAGAACTAATGTCACCTTGTCAGTAAGAGACCAGGTGTCACTGATAGAGATTATTCCTATGATGAATGCCACTGCAAAGCCCACGTGAAATTCCAGTGCACCAGTCAAAATAATGCTTGTAGAAGTCCATAAGCAGTCACAGCTCTCAAACCTTGCACAATTGTCAGCCAGAGATTTTTTATAAAGGACAGAACTATTAATCATCATGTTAAGTGTGTCCACAAGGACACTGCATACTCAAGCACATATGGATCCAACATTCAGGTGGTGTAAAACTGCCATTCCTGTACTAAAATCTTGAGAATTTCAGTCTGCCAGGATACAACATGACAAGAATGTACATCATGTTCCAGACACCTAAGAAAGGAACAAGTGCATCATCAGAGTAAAATATTTTAATCCTGTTCTTTCAGCTTAGGATAACCCTAAAAAATTGGTAGAAATTGGTAGAGCTGTTAATGATCACATTTCAATGGGATGCTGGCAGGAATCCACCTTCATCAAATGATGTAAATAATAAAAATTCAGATGGATGCATCCAAGCGATGACTTGTGGCTCTGTTACTGCAGGTAGGGCAGTGAGTGGTTTATGTATGCAGCTCTTCTACCTCTACAGTGATAACTTATGCACAGATTGAAAAAAAGAGATGTATGCAATTGTGTTTGGCTGGGAGGGTTTCCATCAATATGTGTGTGGGAGAAATGTGATTGTGGAATCTCATCATATGTTACCCACGCTGGCTGTATTGCAAACCCATCTGAAAAACACAATCTATGAATATTTTTATTCCTATTTGAATAATGTGGCTTGTTATTAAATACCAGGGCTCTAAAATACACACTCTAAGCAATTTTTATTTTTATATTAATTGAACTTACTTTATTGTTATTTTACCACTGTTGGGAATGGGGATAAAGTAAGGGATCTAGAGGGTGTTACAATAAACATATTTTGATTCATTTTAGCACAAAATCAGTATTGATAGTGACAGAGAATCATCAGTAAATAAAGTGACCTTGAAACTACCAATTGTGTGAGGCATTTACAAGAGGGAAGACATGACAAAAATGACAGAGCATTTTCACTCCTCCTGCATTCTCCTGTCAAAGATGAAGTACAGAAAACCATAGCATCTGTGCTAAGGAAACATCTATGAGCATTAATTAATTATAATGCTAGTCCTCTGTGTGCTGGATGCAGTGTCACTCTCTCATAAACAGTTTACTCGTTCCACTATCATCAACTCAATTATTTCAGATGCTTCTTGGCAGGTGTATATGACGTGCTCTTTCCAAAGCTCCTTTGTGATGAAATATTCTCAATGGCTTAATGCATATTCCCGTATGCCACAGACTGTTAAAAGCCCAGTCACATCCCCAGTTCAAAAACTCCTCAGCAACATTCAAGCTGATAATATAGCAAGAGCCAGTCACAATGACAAGAAAATTTGTGACTTATCTATTGAGGCCAAACAAACCACTCAAAAGCATACCACAGCCTAAGTGGGTTGAAGTCTATCCTTGTCTTATCCTCTGGAATGAAGAGCGTGAGGAGTAAGAGAGTGGGAGCACTTGGAAAAGAGCAGAGCAGCGTGACTTGGAGCCTTCTCTCTAGCCAGTCTAGATGTGGGAGAGAGCCCACACTTGGCATGGGTTGGCAGGCTCTGAGACAGCACCACCAGCTTGTAGCAGCCTGCTGAATAACAGCAACTACTAAGATCAATAGGAGAACATCGCACCATGCTTGGGGTCCTATTTTCTGCTGTATGTCAGAAGGAAATCTCTATGCTTTAAGGGTGCCCCATGGCTCAGGTAAGATCTTTAGCTCTTGAAGAGCTTTCTCCGTGCCTTTGTCCTATTGCAGCCAAACATTAGACTTAAAGTGAGGGTTCAGCTGCCTAAACCAAACCACAACCAACTACATACATGTCAATCCACAACTGCTGGCATAGCAACTCCATGCTTGGGACTTCAGTTCATGCTTTTATTTGCCAAAATAAAAATACTCCCTATACCTAGTGTAGAAAAAAAAAAAAAGGAAAGAAATATGCCATCATGAGTGTTGGCATAACATACACTGGGTGTGTGTTATGTGTTCAAGCACCAGGTTTTACATCTGATTTCCATTAAGGTAGGTGGCAAGGCACAGTACTGGGAGATGGAGTCCCCTTCATTTGTTTCATGCTCATACCTCATTAAAATCCTACCCTTCCCCATCCACTGCTAGAGACCAATCTGGTCCCATTGTACAAAACCATGACAAAAACATAAATGAGAAATCTGGCTACAGATATTCAGGAAATTCCCTGCCAAATGCTGTGCTATTTATCCACAGTGTACTGTATATGCTTTACAGATGTGGAATATAATTAATGGATAATATTACCTGTCTCCACGTTTAAAGCTGTTGTTTCAAGATGATGTCACATACAGACATTACTCCCTGGCTAAATTAAACTCCCATGGCAGCAGGGAGGGAAGATATTTAGGGCTATTTGCTACACAAGCCCAGATCCCATTGCTTCCTTTTGAAATAGAAATGATGTACAGGTAGGCTAGCTTGTCTTATTTGCAGTTATTTTGTACTCTGATTTTCCTATATTATGGGGCAGTCAGACCAAAACCATGTTGTTGTTAGAGCCATGTACAATCTATTCTTTCTGCTTTGAGAATGCTTTTTTTGTAAGGCTATTTGTCGGAGAGACAGAGGAGAAATAGGAGAGGCCCGTTCTGTATTGCTGAAACTAAATTCAGATCTGATAGAGACACAGAAGAGGTGCCACGGTCCTTCCAGTTAGGTGTTTCATCATGCCTCTGCATTTGATCCTACCTCTATGGAAAATAATAGCAAATTCTCATTGATCCCAAGGTTAGAGAGCAGGGCTTGACTTCAAAACATCTGCTGAACAGCTCTCCTGAGAGTGCTGATATTTCTGACTCTCAAACCCTTCATTAGCATGGTATGCTGTAAGAGACTTTGCTTTTTAAAGGGTTTGCCGGCTTGTTTCATACTTAATAAACTTGCTGTGCAATCATGATGTTCCTGCTGCTACGGGAGAGAGCCCATGGATGATATACATCCCCATGAATTCCTGTCAGGAGGTGTAGATGTTCCATTATAATGCAGGTATATTTACAACTACTTCCATACTGTTTGACATTCACTAGGCTTCTCTGTTTGTAATCCAACTGGATTTACATCCTTCTACATTATTGAAATCTCAGTGTGCTCTTGCATCATCTCTGGCACCAGGTACCTGGGCACATTTCCTTGGTCTTCTTCATGGATACCAGGATTTCTCAGAACACAGGGTTACCTTTCCCAAAACTCCACCTGCTATAGTTTTACTTCGGGTTTATGATTTTCTTCTTCTGGGAGCAGGTGATAATTGGAGCAAGAGGTCTTTCTGGAGTTAAGAAAAACAGTAGCTCTTTCCCTTAGCAAATACAAGAAGGATATTATCTAAATGGAATAGGACTATAAACTCAAACTCACATTCACCATACTCTTTCCTTACCATGCTGAAGTTTTCTTTATCTTTAGATTAAAGCCTTCCCTTCCCTTCTCTGAACTTCCATTCCCTTCCCTGAACTTCCCTTCCCTTTCCACCAGTCTTTCAGCTCTAATTTCTGTCTTTTTTTCCTTTTTCTCCAACTTGCTAGTGAATGATTGCAACCTTAGCTAGACTTCTCACTGACTTGACCTGTTCAGACTTTGCTAACAGATTTAAGTAATTGTCCAGTTATTTAAGATATAGCAGCCACTTATTAGCCCAAGAGGATTTCCACGTAATGGAGAAACACAGATGTTCCCCAGTTTCTTCTTATTGGAAGGAGTGTTCCTGCTTCTTTAGCTTTCCTCTGGTGGGCAGATGGGCCAAATGTTCCAAGAGCTGCAATCTGATACAGATATGTATTCATGGTCCCTGATGAGAAACAGAAAAAACTTTGTATGGAGGCCTCAAATTGATACCATTGTTTGTTGCAAATTTCCCAGATGTTATAATTCAAATGTTTTCATGATGCAGGGCAAAACAGCACTTTCCCTGCAGTCAGAGGAACTCAAGGCTTTCTAATTATGGTCACACACTCAGACTTATTAGCACAAAATTTAATTTGAGTTAATCAGACTGAGGTGGGTAGAGCGCGAAATTAACTTGACTTCCATTTCACATCATACAGCAAACCAACTTGGTGAAATCACTGTAGAAATCTGAGCTGTGAATGATGGATGAGCTGAAAAAAACCCAGAGAATAAACAGAGTTGTGTAATCATCACTGCACTAAAAGGGACACAATATTCAATTCACTTGTTCGGAGAAATGCTTTACTTCCCTGGCAAATCAAAGGGTGTGTGCCCTCAGCTGCACCCATATTTTGCCTCTGAAGCCAAGAACAGAGTTTGGACCCAAATAATTGTCTTCAGCATCCCCTCTGTTTTGAGAGCTACATGTGCTCTGTCAATCGATCTTGCCAGAAATTTCCAAACTGTTATTTTCTCCAGGAAATTACAATTTAATGAAAATAGAAACACATCAGTTTCAATGAAATTTCCATTTGCAGCTCAAGATTCTTGTTCAAAATCCAGAGGGAAAGAGAAGCATTTACTAGGGACAAGCCAGAAGCCATAAGTTGTCCAAGTGGAAGGGATATGGGTTTCAAGTGTCTGCTCCTTGAGGAAGAGTAAGAATATACACCTGAAATCTTCCACAGCTCAGAGAAGTACAGTGATGACTGGCTCTTCTGGAAGCATGTTTTGCCTTGAACCTATTCAAAAAGCTTCTGTGTCACTTCAACTAAGAACAAAGCCTTGACATTTTCCCTTTATTTTCTTCAAACCAAAATTCTATTTTCCAGCAAAGGCTAACATTCATTTTCCTTTCCGAACACTCTGCCACCTTTTCTGTGTGGCTAAAATAAATGATTGGGAGATGGAAGACAGCCCATACGCTGGAATCATAAGCACCTCTATCTGAGCCATTTCCTTATAAACAACAGGAAAAATAAAACAATGCTTCTCAAGCACTGACCTCCAACTTTTTCAGTAAGATTTTAGCAACTTGACCCACCTCTTGCTATAAACAGAGATATTTCTGTCTCAGAGCAAATCGCAAATTTGAGAAGGGTACAAGCACAGCAAGAAAGCTGTAGAAAATTTTGGAACATAAAAGGGGCAGGTTTGGAAAGGAGGATCGAGACAGAGAGTAAGGCTTCCATTTCCTTCAACAAGAGCATAGAAAACAGAAACAGTAAAGTTCACTTCTGTGAAGAAAGACCTGGGTGAGACAGGGATTGAGGCAATGTCAGATGGGCAAGAGAATCAGAAAAAGGAACATGATCTCACAGCCATGGTGACAGGTGCCCAAATGCCACCTAGCTTCTGACAACAGGACCATCCTCCTCCTGTTTGTACCCAGTGCTATCTACAGGAGGAGAAGGTTCCCTGCACAAAATGGCCATAATATTTTTTTTCAGGGAAAGACTAAATTTTATCACCAAATGGGAAATAATGCGTACTGTTTACTATCTTTAAACTGTGAAATACACTGGAAAATAAAGACTTTAATTACAGTTGTCTTTCCAATGCCTATTCCTTGCAGAAAAGTGACACCATTTCAAAACACAGCTTTTCTCATATGCCTCTATTTGCTTTCTCATTTTTCATACAATAGCTTCTATTTAACAAATTTCAGCAACATATTTAACATCTTTGCAAAAGCAATTGCAACACATTTAAGAGCCCTGTAAAGTAGGATAAAATTCTATGGTATGTTTGGTGTCTCCAAAAAGGTGGGGAACACAAAATTAATCAGCCTAAGAGTGGTTTTCCCATATTGACGTCAGAACTCTTGCCTTTATTATTTAAACAAACCAGGTAATGTTTGCACTGTAAAGTTCTGAACTGAAAATACCAAAGCAAGGTAGGAACAGGTTTTGCCAACTCTTCCTATTAACAGTGGAGGCTAAAAATTGCTGACTCACTTCGTGACACTAATTGGCTAAACCTCCCCATACTTCAGTTGTGGTTTTAACTGTCTTAAAAAATGTATCTGCATATCTCAAGTATGATACATAGCCTGTAAGTATGCAAACCACCATTAAACCACAGCACTGTTCATATTTCTTTACTTGTCTTAAAGCATTTGGAAAGTATGCACGATGGGAGCAGCTTTGCTACACTGATCTGTCTGCACTCCCCTGCAGCAGAGATGATGCCAGGGGTGGTTTTTTTTAGGCTGTGTACAGCAGAAAGCAAGGCAGCATTTCCCAGGCCAGATGCAAAGTTACATGAAACAGTGTACTAGCAATAACCAGCTCTGGAGCAATGAATAACCAGCAACTAAGTTACTCCTGGGAAAGCTCCCTTGCATTTTAAATCAAGAAGAAAATGATGACCCATTTTCAAAGCATAAAGTCATTCCTGTAAGAAAACTCACTTTCTTCGGTAGTTCCTAACCAGGCAAAACCAGAATATGGGACTTCTGCAAAGCTGCAATCCCACTTGAGGCTATGAATCCCATCTGCAGGAACACTGCACATGGCCCTGGAACTGAAATTGCTGTTGGCCAGACAACATTAGGAGGGACACTTGCAGTGGGGGCAGGCACTAAAGAGGAATTCTTGAGCGCTTTCCCATCAAATGGTATTAGGGTACTCTTTTATGACTTTTTGGTTATATCTGATAAACCCTTAATTTAAGGAGATGAAGGGTGGTCATGGTGATCAGGACATATGGAAGGATCTCCCAGATCCCTTCAAGTACAAATGTCCTAAATCAGACCTCCACAGTGGTCAGCAGGAGTTCAGAGAAGGGGAAGAGATAGCAGGGGCACACTTTGCTATGCTGCCACGCGCTGCCTGGACTGAAGGGATTACTCCTGGCCTTGCATGCTGCCTTGGCCTCATTCTGCACAGGCTGGGCTGCCTCTGGGCCAGCGTGTGCTGCCCTGGGCAGAACAGCTTCTCTGCCTGCAAAGGTTTCAGGATTGAATATGTATTTGTCTCCTTACTGATAGCACCATCCAGGCAAATACGATTTCTTCTTTGGAAGGAAGTGTTCCACTGTACATTGAGAAAATTGTCATTCCAAACCCATTTTTTTTCTCCATTCTTCCATCTTGATGATTCAGCAGATGAGGCACATCTTTTTTTCTTCAAAAAAAAGCTACATAAACCCATGTTTATTTCAGTTATAACCTTTTCACCCAAAGAGCCAGCTCACTGCAGCTCATCAGTAATGCCTCCATATATCACAATCCCACAGAGTGCAGGCAGAGATTAATTCAATGTGATTTTGTGCATAAAATTTGCTCCAAAACTCATCTATCTCTAGATATTTATTTACCTATACAGAATATTCAGGGTTTGAATTCCAGAGAAGTTCGGCGCTGACTGATTATTAATAAAAATTCCCCAAACGCTACAGATTACTTTAGCATCTTCAACTTCCATTAGAAGTTGACAAGGAGTCAAGGCACACAGTACCCAATGAGCACTGCTAGTAGTAATAAATAACAGAGGAAAATTGACAGAAAGTTCCAGTGCTTCAGCAGAGAAGAGGATGAGAACATTGTTCAAGTTCATCAAAGCAGCCAGCTTTTAGGAGCATTTTACTGCCCATGTCTTTAGGGTGCTGCTAGTCTTTTGTTTGTGTAGGATTTGTGATCTTGTTCACATGAAGAACTGAGATTTATGACATTAGTGACTTTAACTACATGACTCTGCCTATAATGCTTGTGCGGTGCCATGAAAACACTGGCTGGAGGATGACTGCTGAGGTCAGTGGGACAGAGCACCAGAGGGCCCAGCAGGAAGTTCCCAGCCCTGCTCACATCGAAGTCCTGACCCTGTTACTCACTTGTTTAACAAATGCAGCTGAAGTCCACCCTTTTTCAAAGCTTGGGGATGACTTCTGCAATAATGTCACAACTGGCAAAAAAACCCAAGCTGAAGGTAGCTTTGGTACCTTTGTCTTTTCATTTCAGCTCTTTACTGTTTCTTATGAAACTGAGTTCTTGATGAGGAGGAGTCAGAGAGGTGACTTGCATGTACAAGGGAGTAAATGGACAGGTGACCCTGGTGTTGTCAAAAGTTCATGCTATAGACTTGGAAGTCCATGTTTCCTTCCTAATGCAAGTATGAGGGAGAGGAAAGCAAAGAATAGGTTCTGACTCTGCTTATTGGCTTCCACATCTGAGCCAGCACTGAAGGATAAGAATTACTTATTAATAGAGCTCAGGTCAGCAGTAAGTTAGCACTTTCCTTCAAGACCAGAGAAAACTAGAAAGAAATTGTGTCCATTATATCTTTGAGTCCCAGGGCTGCTTCAGGGATGGTGTAGATCACACTTGGTGGCAGACTCTGGGTTCAGATTCATACTCCATTCTTCCTACTGCACCTTGCCAAGACACAATGAACATTAGCCAGCAACTGGGCTGGCTCTTCAGACATACATGCAACAGGATACACACAGAATTCTTCCTGACATGAGCTATGCCATGCTGACAAACACTCTTCCCTTCTTTCTTTCCCGTCAGTTCCCTGTAAAGCAAATAGAGTCCTTGGACAAACTTTGTGCACACATACATCAATTAGTATCCATCAGCAAGGATGTAATCAGCCTTGTGAGCGCAGCCAACTGTACACACACATCTGAAACTAAACCACCTCGCCACTGAGTCAGGGAGGATTTTGTCACGATGCTTCTGAAGGGCAGAGAAACAGCTTGCTTTGGAGAGGAGGCAATTCTGCCAATCATCTGCCATGACATGATATGAGAAAAAGAAACCAGGCCACTCTCTCTCCTAAGGGAGAGCTGTTAATTGAGATCTGTAGGCTCCAATCCTAAATCCACATCGGCAACTGAACAACTGCAACACTGAAATGCATCTGATGTGTGCAGAAGCCAACAGCAGTATTTCCACCTTATTAAAAATCTGCTTGACAACTACAAACAAAGTGCAGGTCTGCACTAACAAAAATCATGGCGTGTGATAACTGCAGATCCCTCTGGGTACAGCAGGACAGGAATGCCAGGCCAAAAGGGCCCTACCCAGAGGCAGCACTGCTGGACAGCCAGGAGATTCACCACCTCCTGGGGTGTTATAGGGACCAGTCTGAAGCATGTTCCTTCCTTCCCTGCCCCAAAGAGGGAAAGCACACTTCCCCAAGCTGTTTGAGGGTTTGCAGAAAGACAGTGGAAACCCACCTAACATGTCCACTTTGGAAGTAATAACAGAAAAATGCCTCAGGGAACCATGAGAAGTGGGAGATGCACAATCTGTGGACACCCAGAGCTTACTCATTCATGTAACGTTAATAGCAGTTATTTGCTCAAAACCGAAATAGCTCTGAAATAAAATTGTAATTGCTTGGATGAAACAGAGTTTTAGTAGAGTCAATAGAAAAATTCTTTTTTCTGTCAGTGAAGCCATATTAGCCAAGAATATATTTTGAAAATGTTAAATAAGCTTGTGCCTGGGTTTTAAGGATATTCGTGTACTGTACCTGCCAGTTTAAATGATGACTACAAAGATCTGTTATAAAACTTTTTCCAGGAGAGGCGAAAGCTTTCTCTGTTTCACTGTTTTTAATATACTGTGACTCTTGCTCATAGTAAATTAGGTTATTTATCCCCTTTATTTATATGCACTGCTCTAACACAGTAACAAACCAAAGTGATAGATGCATCTACACCAGTCGTCAAACTCAATAACAAAGCAAGAGCAACCGTGTGTAACTTTACCCTATTGCTATCAATTTATATAAAAGACAAATTCTTCAAGCTGCAAACCTGTGAAAGTAAATTCTTTACTCTTCTGGACTTGCCAGCTATTACTTTGTCCTCTGATCTCAAATCCTTCCCCAGGCAGCTCCCACATCACGGGGACCTGATGTTGATCTCACAGACCTTATCCCAATTCACCTTCTGGCTTCCAGAGAAGCTGTTCTTTATTACTCTGCTGAAATTGAAGGCAGAATCAGGCCAATGATCGGAAATACACAGGATGCAGCGTTCTTCCATTTTGGAGTTCAGAGTCTAAGCCAAAAGCAGAATGTCAAAGGCTGAAGCAAACCTTATTGGATTGCAGAATAACTCCTCCTGCCTTCTGCAGATAAATTTTACATTTAGATGCATAGGGGAGACTCCCATTGCAGTCAATAAAAATTATGCTCATCCAGTGTTATTTGTCACCATTCCAACTGCCCATTCCGTAAGTGCTTTGCTGAAAAAAAAGTGCAGTCTTCAGGCAAAAAGCATTCCTAATACTGTGTTTAAACTATCTCAGATTCCCACGTAGAACATCTTAGCATTAGCGGCTTCCCTGAAATACTCACCTAATTTATGCTATTCATTTACATTCTATTCCAAATTGAAGTTCTATTTCACTGATGTATTAAAATGAGCGTACTAAAGAACAGTGCATTTTAAAATAGTAACAGATGGATATGTCTGTAGAGTTGTACAGATTTAGATTCCCACTTTAATTATAAAATTTTTAAAATGTGAGTAAGCAGTATCCACCTTTCACTTTGTTTCTTGAAACATATGCTTATAGTTTATTATATGAGCCAGCATACAATATATCATTTTATAGATAGATGCAGCAAGTCTGGACAAAAAAAAAATTACTGGGAAAATATCCATCCTTTATTTGCTAACTATCTTTATCAATTTAGATTATTGAATTTATGCTATACAGCACTATTCCTCAAGTAGCAGTGGTCCCAAAAAACCCCAGTTTGTGGATATAACTACATCACAGTGCCCTTCAATAGAATTTTTGTTGTCTTTATGTATGTAAGTCATCCTCTCCTATCACATTGATAAACAAGGATTTTTATATTTTTTGAAGAAATTAGGTTTGAAATTTGTTTTCAGAATACCCTAGACTGGGGGAATATATGTTCTTTTTATTCACTAATTGCTTTGCAATCCATGATATTCCTCAAAAAGGAATAAGTAAGTGTATGAACTTACCTAGAATTTAGAAACATTATTTGCTTTTGGCATTGAGTGTTACCACTTCAATCAATCATAGTTTTTAACCTGTTAACCTATTCTTGATTGTGCTTTGTCTTTCATATCCTTGTGATGTTACCTCTCAATTTAAGAAATGGCACCTTTTTTCCTTTAGTTCTAATGGCTTTTATTTCGACACTTATTTCGCAGCTTAGAAGGCGTGCCTTTTGCAGGCATGCTGCTCCGATCAGCTTACACCTTACAAATATGGGCACAAAGAAGCTACAGTCTCAGATGCATTTACACAGATGCTTATCTTGGATCATAGATTCAGCACCAAAAAAAGGTTATCTGTCATTATCCTAACTATTCGTAAGTGACGACTTAAACTAGACTATTTGCAAAGTAAACTACTATTAAATTTGAACCAAAAGTAAAATGCGTTAAGGTATTTCTAGCCGTTCAGCACGCCGAGAAAGCACAGCAACGACTGCACCGAAAACATTTCCCTTTGCCTGTGCCGCTGGACAGAAACTGGAAGTTCCACCGGAGCGATCAGTGCTGTGTGGGTCCGGCGGCGGGAGGGCGCATTTACCGCACTCCGGTAGCATCTCTCTGATCTCTCCTTTCCTTTGTGATCGCTGATCCAACAGCCCTGTATCGCATTGTTTTTCTACCCGCTTTATTAGCGAGTTAATGTGTTTCTTCTCAGGAGACCTTTAAGCTTAAAATATTTCTTTAATTAACGGAGCCTAATCTTAAAGAGCCAAAGCCGGCTGCGGCGCTTCCACACCGCGTGAGTGCGGGAGTCCCACCGCCCCGGCTCACGGGGGAGGGCTGAGGAAAGGACCATGCCTTCAACTTGCCGGACCGGTCAGAGAGACCACGCGTCCCTGGCCAGCCCCGCGGGGTCCCGGTGCCGGAACGCTCCGGCGCTCTCCGCGCTCGGAAGGCCGGGGGCACAGAAAAGGCGAGAAGGCTGCCGGCCCCCCGCCCGCGCCCCTCCCACCCTTCCCTGCCGCTT